>OX438771.1:16190979-16289112 GCA_949316455.1 Acleris holmiana | reverse complement strand
AGGCATACTGCCTCGCTATCATTCTACACAACTTAACTTTTTTACCCAGAAATGACAATTGGACATTATAAATGCCGTGTGGTGTTTTTCGTGGTCTCGGTATACTCAGAGGGTAAAAGGAACAATAGATTTCTCATTTTATTCTTATTTACCGTATTATTGATTTAACTTTTCTTTGCACTGCCACCGTCAGCTTAGTCATCAGTTAAGGCACACTCGCTTGGCGCTCATTACTTGGTTATATATTCAAGTGAGAACACAAAATTGTCTCTTTCTAACAATAACGTGTAGGATTCATTAGATTATTTTTCTGTCTTTGTATGTACTGGGCCTCTATTCTGCGGGTGCGTTTAAACGATATCGTGTTCGACACATTTAAGAATCTATGTCACAGTCGCCATTATTGTAAACAGGGATCAATACCGGTATTAATTAAAATTGAAATATCTTCCTGAATTTGCTTTATTTCCTTGATATTTTCGACTGTAACTTAGGTAATACCACTATTCTATTATATAAATTATTTGAAGAGCAAAAATATTTAACAATAAGTGAGATACCGAAATTGAATACCGGTATTTTTGTATGAAAATAATACCGGTATACGATCCCTGATTGTAAATGACATAAGAGTTATCAAAACGTTGACAATACGGGTCGAAAACGATATCGTTATTACCTTGTAGAATTCCAGCCCTGATGTACAGTCGCCATGAAAAGAAATTAGAGCATACAAGGTGCCTTAAAATATTTGTAAAAGCTGTTACACGAGAAGTTTAAAAAAAATGCACATTTGATTCTTTTGTGTAACGAGAATTTGTATAACCTCCTAGCGCCCAGAGGCCTTTTAAAAGGCCTTTTGATAATCTAATTTTAAACATTAATTAGTAAGTACCTATGTACTGATTTCGATTAACAACATTTTTGCCATGGGCGGCAGGAGGTCTAACGTTCGTTACACAAAGTACACAATCGTGATTTTTGTTTTCATTAAGCCTTTAACTATACAACGTGTTAAAAAATAATCAGTAAAAAAGAAATTATAAAAGTAGTGTCAACCCTTATTAACCCCTCGTATGCGGGAGGTCAAAAAAGTACCAAGTTCTAGTCTCTTCTGATTACGATATAGTCCATAAAATTAAACTTAAAAAAAAAATACAAAAAGATATCCAAATTTTGAGCACGGATCCGTGCCTAAGCATACAAACATAATAACGTCAGTTCAGTACTTATCTTAGGTATACAGTATACTACTAGGGTTGACATTACTTTCGTAATTTCTTTTTTACGGATTCTTTTGTAACACGATGTGTACAATTATTTTGAAATCGACCCATACCTGTAACAATAGTCTAGTTCACATAATTTTGAACACCTTACTTGTTCCGATGTTTGATGGCGACAGTTCAAGGGTTTTTAAAACAACCTTCAGATTTATATTTCTCTCTCTCTCTCTCGCTCTCATAAGCTCTTATGTTGGTCTTAACAGACTTTACCCAAATCAGTCTTTTTAGGACCTCCTGCTAAAGGTATACGGCAATATAATATCAGCGCTCGGCGATGAGTTTTGAAAACATTTAGTATGAGCATAACGTATCTAAATATAAATATCATTGTGTTTCAGCAGCTAACGGATAACGGATTTAGGGCCACGTGAATAAGACTAGTAATCAACCAGAGTGGGTACGACTTAACGATTTTACGGTGTTTGGCAGATGTCACAGCATTCGAAAATAGAACTATAATTGAAATTCATAGCATAACATTCATTTTATCTACATCCATGGTATAACTTCCCTATAATATGTTCAGAAACGATAAGCAAATGACATACATTACTAAACATGTATCTGTGGTTGCATCATAATGTTTAAATTAAAGTGCAGGTAGCCGAAACTTTAATCACGTTCAAATTTCGAACATCTTCTTAGAACAATCCAGCAAACCTGCAGCACCCGCGCGCCCGCCCCCCACCTGCACCGCACCGCACTCATTTGTTTCGAACTCTCGAATAGTGCGTAGACCAGAAAATAAAGTTACTTGAAAATGTTTGCCGGATTGTACATATTGTAGAAAATTTACGATATGTATGTAGATAAAGTTATGTATGCGACTGTACGCATAATTAGGCATTAAAACACTCGTGTGATCTTATTATGAAACTCGCCTTCGGCTCGTTTCATAAAACCACACTCGTGCTTTAATGCCTCTCATTATGCACCAGCCACATAAATAACTATTAGTTTATTATGATGGCAAATATGTTGCCGCCGTAAACCGTAAAAGGGTAAACTAAACTTAAAACCAAAAGTAGATTTATCTTTTTCGTGCAATTGCAAGTGGTCCTAATTCAGTTGTAAGTGAAATTAACTTTTGGTCAAAATGTCCAATGACTTAAGTTTAGCAACAAGTGGACTGAGGTTTTAGTTTCAAACTCATTTACAAACACAATAAAATGAATGGTTTTACGCTTAAACATCAGCTGTTTACTTGTTAACGAAGATCGCAGTAAGAATTCATTCAAATAGGATAGTCTGTTATTTGATTGGTAAAATTTGACATAAAAATTTCTAACGAGATCAACTTCAGGAATTGTGAGGTATGATGGCGAGTCGTTGTTAGTGACATGAATACTGGCCTCGGACTTGAACTTAAAATAAGAACAGAAGTGGTAAGTAGATGATAATTTAAAACAAAAGAAAAAAAAAACAAGATACAGTACATCCGACCAATATGTAACAAACACTCTGCATTTGCCACACGGTTACCTATCTGAAGTCTGAAAAACGTTTGCCCGCTGTTTCGTATTTATGTGAATCAACTTTTCAACCTTCACACAACGTTTGTCTCTTGCGTAACGGTACCATCAACTTCCTCATCAATTAATATTTAAACAGAGCTTGCATTTTTTTTATTGTATTACTATAATTGAAAACAGACTATAAAAGCAATCCTACGAAATAAAGAAACCTAAAATATATATTTTCTAACAAAACATGATCGCTAGTCTCCTGCGTTACTAGACAAAATTGTGTGGGACTAAAAGCTGATTTACGCTTTTCCGAGTTTTCATAGGTTGGAAAATACTGGATTTGCTGAATTGTTATAATTACAAACCAAACCTAAAATATAGGTATATGTATGTACTTAGGTTGTTTTACATTTCGAAAATCAAACGTGTTCACAAAAAAAACTATTATTGTGTTCAGAAATAAAATATATTTTGTAACTTATGAAAATTCGGACAAACGAAACAGCTGGTATACGTTTATCGTCGGACTTGTGATAGATTACCCTGCCACACGTTTCTTGTGATGACAACAAGACCCGAGTATACATATTACAAATGCTTGCTGCATACATGTAGAATGACCAACTGTAAATTAATAAACGAAGGCGTATAATTTAATAAACAGCACATTGACCAAACAATATAAAACGAGTTTAATTATCGTGTTGCACTATGGTTTCAATAAGAAAACATAAAAATAAGCTTTTAGAAGCGTTTAAGAGCGATAAACGAGCCTGACCTAAGGAACGACGGCCTTGTAAACTGGTATCCTATAACAAAAAACGTTATTTAATAAGTTGTACAAGTGCTGCGAGAACACAAAGGTATCTTCGAAGCACTTTATACTTTAAAACGCGATTAATATAACTTTCAGAAATGAGTTTTAATTGTATCGTTTTAGGTGTTACATGTACCTTTTATTCGATTGTTAACCAGATTAATACTTTTGCAAACAAAATTGAAGTTACATTTATTGCTCGGGCATGTGTCGACCGGAATAGCATCAAATCCTCATATTAAGTCAGAATTAATTCATCAGATTCAGGTTCGATAATTGCATGTGTGCGCTTATAATAATGGATTATCGGGTTACTCTGGGATGTGACGGGCGGCACTCACCGAGCTTGTGGTGCGCGGGCAGCTTGCTGAAGAAGGGGTGGTTGAGCGCGTCGCGAAGCGTGATCCGCTGCGACGGCTCGTACTCCAGCATGCGCGCGATCAGGTCGAACAGCTGCCGGTGCTCCTCGCTGTTACTCTGTTGGTACCTCTGCGAGGGGGGACAACACTCGAGTTCTTATGTCTGACAAATTGTCGGTCCAACGGAACCTGGCCACCCTGGCGAGACCTCCATGGAAAGTAAGCACCTCTACTTTCCATGGAGGTCTCGCCAGGGTGGCTGGTGGCTGGTTCTGAGCTAGAGCTGCTTACACCGCACGGATAAACTTCTTTCTACTAACAGTGATTAGTGTCCCGGTGCCGTCAAGGTTTTCTCTCATTTACAGAAATTTAAAGTTAAAGAGTATAGCCAAATGGTGTTGCTATTGGATAAATAATCCAATAGCAACACCATTTGGCCATACTCTTTAACTTTAAATTTCTTAATATTTTTGTGAATACTTCAACTAACATATCAAAACAGCATAGATATAACATCTATGGTATCTAAATAACTATATTTACTTTTGGAAAGTACGCTTACAATTGCATCAGTCAAGGGTAACGGAAATCATAATAACAGTATGCAGTGCGTGTCGGCGCAATTTTACACGCGGGGAGTTACATATTTCTACCGAAGCGAGAAGGACATCACGACATAAATAGAGAATACTTACTAATAATGGCTTGCAGTTTTCTCTTACATATCTACCCGCGGAGGACTTTTCATCCCAATCTAATTTGCCGTGGTAAAAGTATTTCGTCCTAGTTTTCCGTGCCATTCTGCAATCAAAAAAAAGGTATATCAATATTTCTAGAGGTGCTTTTTCGCTAGCGTACATCGATTGTAAGGAATAGAAGTAACATGTGGTCATACCCATAAGGGAAAATTTACACATTCTAACCCGGCAACCACACGAGGGCTCGATATGGAAGAGGTCTATATACTAACCCAACAGTAACTGGATACAGATTGATCCAATGGATGTGACTATAACGTGAACTATAGTTTGCAGTCCCGGTGCTCAACTGCCCGAAAATCTCGGTACTGCAAAACCCTAGTGTAATGAAGTCGTGATGTGTGGAATTGTTTGTACCTGTAGGGGATGGGTCCGAGGATGCGCTCCATCATAGCAAGGTGTTCACGGTTGTCATGCGTCTGGAACAACGTGATGCCGAGGTGCAACTCGAACATGATGCAGCCGATCGACCACACGTCGCACGGCTGCGCCCAGCCAAGCTCTGAAACGTCCACGCATTTATTATTAATAAAATCGGAAATTTGTTCATCTAATATATAAAATTCTCGTGTCACAATGTTCGTTCTCATACTCCTCCGAAACGGCTCGACCGAATCTTATGAAATTTTGTGTGCATATCGGGTAGGTCTGAGAATCGGCCAACATCAATTTCTCATACCCCTAGTAACATGAAAGAAAAAAAAATTGCAGCGGGCGAAGGCGCTGGTGGGGGTTACTAGTCATTCTATAAAAAATACCCTTTTTCATATAGTGGAGACCTTAATAAACAAATAAAAAACAATAATAATACTATGTATACAAATTTAATATAGCATAATTTGTCGCGGAAGGAAGTTTCCACTATATGGAATGAAGTAAATCTTCGAACGTAAGTTACTTGCTTACTTGTTTGGGTACTCATCAAGCCTGTGTAATACAAGCGCTACGAAATCGAGTATGTCTCAACACAGTTAAAGGAGTGTAAGTGATCGTCAAAAACTGGAGATAAAACACGCATCAAACTGTAAGATAAGACATCGATTAAGCGACACTTAATTACCACGACTCTTGAGAAATACTTTTTTAAATCGTGTCGTAAGAATTAATAATCTGTTATTAATTTACATTCATCTGTAAAAAATAATTAATCAAAAATTACTACTAGAACTTTTAAATTTCAATATTGTAAAGTTGTCGAATATGTTGCAATAAAAAATTATGAACGCGAATCAGGAAACAAGCATAAAATGTCGGAAACCGCATTTTATAAAACACCTGCTGCACTTGAAAACCCATTTTTTAGATTTTTTCTAGACAAATAAATGAAACTTAGAGAATCTTTACGGTAGACATCATTATCTGGGCATTTGCGTGTACCGCGACCGCGATATGACCACTTGAAACATCACGCCATATTGTACGTCATAACATAAGGCAAGTAAACAGATAGTGGTACTATAAATAGAAAGCAAAAGTGGAACATCTGAGCAGGAAAAGTGGCCAATGATCTTTACCATTATTCGGCCAGCAAGTGTATCGAACTCATGAGCATAAGTTACAGGTTTCAGAGGATATTTTTTATTTAATTGTAGGTGACGAAAGCCTAATTTTTTGCGGAAAGTTTTTGGTTAGGTTTACTTTACCGTTAATTCCCTATGATACTGTCCAGCTAAAAACAACGCCTAAAACAATCATCAAACTTATCTTTCCGGAATTATTTAATGTTTCAGTCACTTAAACATTAAATAACGGCTGACGCCGCATATTGTGGTATTAGCTTCAAACTCTTTCGCACTAAGAATATTGTTCACTTATTTGAGTGTTGGGAGGTATGTTAATTGAATATGACAATATTGATAACGTGTTAATTGATGAGAAGGTCGAGACTGTTGACAGGATGACCCCTTATCATTGATCAGATCGGTGTTAGAGCTGTTAGATTATGGAGGTGGTGCGTACCGAGGATGACCTCGGGCGCGCGGTAGTGGCGCGTGGACACGATGGTGCTGTGGTGCTCGTGGTCGAAGGTGGCGCTGCCGAAGTCGATGAGCCGCACGTCGCTGCGCTTCACTCGCCGCAGGTCGTGCTTCTGCCACAAACAACAACACCTTTACTCAGAGGTATCAAATGGTCACCCGAATATATTCATCGATCGTTGTGACAACCCCACACGTGATACACACACTACACACTTTCGACACAACATAGTTACTGTGAGCCTGTGATCACTGAAGGCTAGTTTGGTTTCAACTGTTGTGCACGGTGCGCTGGAAGCAGCCAAAAGCGTCTTAGCTTACGACCGTTCTTTTTCTGAGAGTCAAAATAGCAGTTTTCTTCAACAATTTAACATTTATTTTGACGCGTTTTGGAACGGGCATCCCAATCAAATTAACCCTTTAACCGCCAAAGCCAGCAAATCACGTCATCAGATTTTTGTGCCGGGGACGCCGGGGACGCCGGGCGCTTGGTACGCTCCATACAACTGTCGTCAGGTGCACGAAAAGTTGCAGCCGGCCGTGGCGGTTAAAAGGTTAATACGGACCTTCAGACTGTTCGTCTTTTAACCCTTAATAGGGCAGTGGTCATATATTTACCACATAACAATAAGCTGAAATTAAACTTTACTACCTACGTTTTATGATGCAATTTCAATTGTATTTACTCAAATATAACATCATCTATTATTACTCTTTAGAGACTTGCGATTCCATCACTATATTTAATTTTGGTCTAGATTTTTTACTTTTATGGGGCCCTATTGAGGGTTAAGCACCGTCAAAAAACTGACTGAGTTCGATTTAAACGAAGCTGCGCTCGCAAGTCAGGGAACCGTAACCATCTAGCAGAGACCCCCGGCACGGGTAGCGAGGAGCCGTACCTTCTTAGTCCCGGGCGGCACGTTGACCACCTCATAGTCGCTGTCGAGGAACAGGATGTTCTCGGGCTTGAGGTCGGTGTGCGTGAGCTTGTGGTCGTGCAGAAACTGCACGCTGTGCGCCAGCTGGTAAGCGATGTGCCGCACCTGCTCCAGCGGGTACGCCTGGTAGTTGTTATCTTTCTGTAACACCAACAAACAATAGTTATTTGTGCAACAAGAGAGCAAAGTTGTTTTTTGCTGCGAGGGATTCAAAGACACGAGACGCAAATAACTTTGGTGTTGTGTTGCACATACAATTTTTCACCTTAGCAGGGAGAAAATATAACCTTTATCTACACACATATCATAAACCCTCATGATGCGTTAAAAACCGCAAATTACGACTAGCATTAAGATAAACTGTTTTGTTAGAACTCATTTCTTATTTGTGAAAATGGTATTATTGCTTAATAATAAGTTATTTGCAAAGATCTGATCACCACGTTTGTCACACATTTTCCCATAAAATCTGGTGCTTCGTCTACAGATACCCACAAGTAATTGTTCATATTTATTTCCCTTATACTCTGAATGGTGTTTCTGTATACAACATTTAAATAAACTTTCCTCAATAAAGATTCGTCCGGTAGAGATGCTTTTGTGCAGTCACAGCATAAGTATTTATTAAAGAAATTTCGAAAGTTAGTGTTGTTAACCGTTGACCAGGGTATGTTGCAGGAAATCAGAAAAATAATTAAATCGTAATAAAATTGATGTTTGGAATGTGGTCCTCCAGAACGGTTGTTGTGGCGATCGCTTTTTAGATGAGATTGAATATTGATTTTTTTATTTTTAGAATAATATCGCACGTAGAGCAGTATATAGGTAGATGTCACTTCATTATGTACAAATTCAGGGTATTTGGTTAGACACGTTTTGAGCCAATCTTGCACTTTACTCATTTTTACTTTACTAAAAAAAAATACTAAAATATTACGTAACAAACGCGTCCGTTTTCAAGCGTTTTACAAATAATATCTAGACAGTTCGTATTTGAGCACTGTCATATCAAAGAAGTGACGTTTAATGTCTCAATATAGAGTTTTTTCATTTTAAGTGTCTGTTATTGTCAATGAGGTGGTATAGTCGCTATATTTCACCTCTTTACTACTCAAATTCGGCAAAGGCAAAAGGACGGGTTATTCAATATTTTCATTAAAAAACAAGATGTCGTTAAGGCTTAAATAATAACTTTTACATTGAATAATCTGTGAATTACTGTTTTTTTTTGCATATTATTTTAAATTATAAAATATTCCATAGCAATTCTCGATATCAATGAAAAATTATTTCTTACCCTAGTAAATTTGCGACAGTCTTTTGTTTTGCCGTGAAAATTCCGAACACTGATAATAACAACAAATTTGATATCAATTTTACCTTCAAATTTCGAACATCTTTGAAAATCTTCTCTTTTTTCTTTTTTTCTTTTGAAATTCTTTGAATTTTATTTGACCTCGATTCTAATATCACTCGAGATGACATTTTATTCGAAATGAAATGTCAATTGCATACAATTTTGACAAATCTCGCTTGTTACTTGATATCGAACGATATGATAGTAGAGGACGACTCTAATTTGTCTCTGAATTAAAAAAAAACTACGGGTGCCGCCATTTTTGACGTTCTATTTGTCTTGTCGCAAAAAATAGTTTAGTTTGTTTTGTTTTTATAATAACACATGTATGTAGATAGTAACTGTACATAATTAGGCATTAAAACAGTCGTGTGATGTTATTACGTAACAGTCACATAAACTACCATAATGTAAAAAAAACATGGTAAAAATTAAACGACATCCCCCAGCCGCCCGTCCGTGCGTCGCACCACGGCCACGGAACAAAAATTAAAAAGTTACTTTGTCTCACGCTCGCAGCTAAATAGAATTTTGCTCACTGTTTTTAAACAGCAAAACCACCCTTTTTGAGGGGCTGAGGTGAAAAATTATTTATATGTACTTTTAATGCTTTTATTTATTAACCACTTGACACTCCAGCTCGCAAAGAAGTGCGGTAGCGTATTAATAACTTTGAACCTTACGGATACTGTATATAGGACACTTTGTTATTTTACCAACCACATTTCTATGGATACTGTGGTATTCAAGGACTGTCAGATGGTTAAAGAAAATACAATACTTAAGTAGTTATAATATTACATATGATATCAAAACACGACCAAATCCAGCTAAAAATTAACTAGAAATCTCCCGAAATGTATGAATTACAAAGTCATTCGCAGAATGTAACTTATCTAGCAAAAGGAAAATTTGACAGAATCGAACCAAACAACAAACTAATTTCATTAAAAAAACCGTTCGGTATCACAAAAAAAAAGTGGTGGTAACTGCCGCATTTGTTATACTGTTGTTGCAACGGGTAGTACAAATACCAGGCTAAAAACACGAATAAAATTCAATGGTTTAATATACTTATATGGCAAGTTATCAAGCTAAATATTAATTGAGATAGACTTCTACTTAAATAAAGTAAGCTACGCCACACTCGCGACTACATGCGATACGGGAGAGAGGACACTCCGTACGTTACTTTCTAATGGAACTTTTGAAACTGGCGATTAGAAAACGCGTTGACGCCGCGACAGACTATTTCTTAGAGAAAATTAGGTAATAAATTGACACGCTACGCGTCTTAGTATGCGAGATTAATCATTTCACAAAAATTTTACGTACGTAGACCGTGACGGTGCAGGCACTTTTCCTTTTATAGCGAATATTTTTTACGAGGAACGATTTAATGAATTCAATGTATTTGGGCGAGTGAAAGGACATTGTAATTCAGCAACCAAAATGTGCAAATTAGTAGAAGGGTACATTATGCTACTCATAATTAAAAACAAATGTACTTACCAAAAAGTCGAATACACTTTGTCCGAGCATTTCAAAGGCGATGCACATATGGCCGTGGTATTCGAACCAGTCTAGCATTTTTACACATAAGCTGAAAAACAAAAAAGGAATCTTTACAATTGCAGCCATTTACATTTTCTAAACAATCTGCACTTTGCAAAAAAAAAATGAGTGCACTTCAAGCCTTTGCTTATTATTTACAACAACTCATTCATAATTCAACTAACATTGACGGTATCGTCCAATGTCAAAGAAAGTAGCGGGGCGACTTACATTCCATGGTTTAACTTAGATGTCTCTGTCATTCATTTGTTTATGAGTCAATTTTATTGACTCATAAAATAATGACAGAGACATCTACAGTTAGGTGCAAAACTGACTCAATATTAGCACCATAGTAGAATGTCAATATCTTGATGATAATTAAAGGTATTTTTAAATGTATAACACAGACAAGTATTCCTTGACTTACAAATCCGCCTACCAAATGATTTACCTGTCATTAACAGTTTTCAAGTAATTTTAACGTAAAAACTGTTAATTTAGCTTTTTTATTTGTCTAATATTTCAGTCCTCGCTGTGGCAACCCCAAATAAGAAACTATTTAAAATAGGGGATTCCATCCTCTTTAAAATGAGGTATCAACTGCTTGAATCAGGGATATAGTTTTCTAGATATTGCAGAATTTGAATCCGCTACAATAATGAACTAAAAACCAGTTTGTGTGGCTAATTTGTCTCGGTGCAAAAGTGAACCGTGCATCGAACTAATGTCGCCAATAGCTACCACCAAAAATATGGCTGATTGAAATAATTTCCTACTCATTTTAAAGAGGCAAAATTTCTTTAATTTTATTAGCTCCTTATTTGGGGTTGCCATGGAGAGAACTAAAACATTTGACAAATAAAAAAAGCTAAATTTAACAGCTTTTACGTTAAAATTAAGTACTTGAAAACTGTATCGATCGTTCAGCTTTGACCGATTTTGAATGTAGTAGTTAGTAAATGAAAAATATTTACATCTCAAAACTGCGAGACTGGAATGTGTAACATTCTTAAATGAAGATTGCTATTTAGAAAGGAATGACGCGAGGAGCAGACGGTATTTTTGTGTTTTCGGTTGACACCAACTTCTTCATTGGACAACTGCCAGCCAGAAGCCATAATCTTGTATATAAACGTGCAAGGTCAAATATTGCTACATTCGCCGACATCTTCTTGATATTGACTAGTGAATCAGTTTCGCGCACAATTGATATAATAATTAATGATATACTCACTTTTTACAATCTGGGTCTACTTCGGCTAACTTTTCTAATACATTAATTTCTAGTTTCGCAGCCTCTCTGTACTTCTCAACATTCTTGATTATTTTGAGAGCCATTCTGTGTTCCCTGAAATTGCATAAAATTGGAAATGTCAGTCACATGTATCGTAAAATGTTAAATTCAGATGTCGATGTAGTTAATGCTGAAATATAACAAAAAATAATAAACAATATATATACAGCAGGTTAGTACGAGATGCCAAACATCTGACAGCATCCGGCTTTCGAAGTACTTGGCAACTTCAAATATTTTATGATTACGGTATAAAAACAAAAGAAGACGAAAAATAACTACTCACATTTCTAAATCCTTCACCTCCACCACCTTGCCGAAGGTGCCTTCACCGAGCGTGTCGATGATTTTGTCTGTAATGCAACCAAGTCGTTCTAATTAATAACCCGAAGATGTAACAAAGTCATGGTGGAGAATTACATTGGAGTTATTAATATTAATCATCAATGTCAGTTTTTATTTGTTCGTTTATGGTTTAAATGAGTTTCGTGAATAATATATAAATCTTGAATAAATAAATACTGATAAGGTGATTCTTAATGATTGTTTTTCCCAATGTTTGTAGCCCCAGCATGACTTAAGGCCAGATTACACTTGAAAATGATGGCACTGTGATTTCATCTAGTCTTGTTTTTATAACATTTAAATAAAAAAAAGTTTTTAAACGATTTCCTCAATTTCAACAGGAAATAGAGATGTCCAAAATCTGGATTGAAGTTTTACTGTAAAAATAATTATATTAATCTTGGTTTTTTTTTCTTGTGATGTGTTTATTTAAATATCAAATGAGTTTTTAAGTTTGATCGAAATGTGTGTTAAAACGCGACAAACGGTCAGCAGTTCGACCGGGACGTTTATAAAACAGGTCTCTGTGTGTATAGTATAGTTATGAATATGGTAGTTTGTTAAGTTATGTTGTGGACACGAACATCTCGCTCCCATGACATATCCGGGCCAGTAGACGAGGTGTCCGTCCTTGTCGTCCTTGACGGAGGAGCGCGCACGGGAGCTCTGCAGGGCCGCCGCCGCGTCGCGCCGCCGCCGCGCAGACATCGCACCACGTCGCCACACGCACCACGCCACAAGCACGAAGAGCGCCACGCGATCGCCACGACCCGAGTAGTGTTGTACCCAACAATCAAACAATGGAACGGTTGCCCGTCAGACAAGCGACAATTGGTATTGTGTGTCGTACATGCTGTTAGATGGCGGACGGGTGGGCGCTGCGGAGCGGTGCTGAGCGGCGTGCGGCGCAGGGCCGCGCGCCGCCCGCACGGGGGACCGGGCCGGGACGGGACGGGACCGGCGTCATTCACGCACTCTCTCGTATCACTTTCAGAATAACCACTCGTACAGGTCTAACATAGGATATAAGTGTCCACCCGCATCCTGACATCAAAATACCAAAAACTTATAGTGAAAAACAAAAATTACATTATAATACTAACACAAGAAGACGTATCGATGTAACATCTTTTACGTTTAGACCTTGATAATATCTTTACACAAGAAAAAGGCATATTCAACCTGAGATAACGAATTAAAAAGCACAACACATGCACTATCATTGCACTCATTGATTATTAATTGCCGAGCTAAACGATGTAAACGAATGGTAAGCTACGTTAGGTGTTAACAACCCCACTAGGTTTTATCGTGTACCTTCAAGTAGCAATTTATTTGTATACCCTCAACTATATACATATTTGTGACAATTAAATACGTGCATTCTATGAAATTTTGGGAATATTGCCTACTGCAAATACATTTACTATTATAAAAAATAGTTACGTGCCGTTTAAGATAATTAACGAATTTATAATTAATAATGTATCTGTTCGGCCCGTATTAAGGTATCGTAGTAAAATAGCACGGACCAGGTTTGTTAGCGGCACGCAGCACACAGACGTTAGTCAAGCTTACAGGCGGCGTGACCGCGCGCCGCAGCTGGTGGCGCGGGCGCTGCGCGCGGCGGCGGCTGCGCAGCTCGGGCGGCAGCGCCACCACGTCGCCCACGCCCGGCGGCTCGGGCCGGCGCGCCTCCGGCCCGGCGCTCGAGCCTTTCTCCGCCATACGCCCGTACATCTCGTCCAGGTGGGCATACTTCATGATCAAACTCTGAATCTCTTTACGTCGCGTTTCCCTTTCGCTGAGCACGCGATCGCCGACGGGTGTTTTGTCATCGTCTTCGTCGCTCGATGGAAAATAAATTTGTCTCTGTCTCCCGACTTCTGCAGCGGGAGAGCATGGCGGTGTTTTTCTTAATTTTGAATTCGAGTTCGTGTCGTAAAGGCTATGTTGTGGAGGGGAGACTAGATCTCGAGCCCCGGGATGTATGTTGATGTCAACCGGTCGGAGTGAAAGCTTCCCGATTTTCCTTTCATTATTTTCACTTCTTTCGGCTCTCAGAGACCGCCGTCTGTGTCTTCGATAAATGCTATCTCGGTCTTTTCCATAATGAGGACGATCTCTGAGAGAGTCATCGAATCCGTTTTTATTATCATTCAAATCTCTCTCGTGTTTGTTGCCCAACGACGGTAATCGCC
This sequence comes from Acleris holmiana, assembly GCA_949316455.1. Taxonomy (NCBI): domain Eukaryota; kingdom Metazoa; phylum Arthropoda; class Insecta; order Lepidoptera; family Tortricidae; genus Acleris; species Acleris holmiana. The sequence continues at coordinate 16,274,755 of OX438771.1, read as the reverse complement.
TATCTACCGTATTTCTATAAGGAGTCTTATCTCTTGTTTTTTCTCCAGAGAAATTATTGCTTTTGAACGAGTTTTCCCCAAAAACAGCCGTAGTTAAACTTCTCATTAATCCTCTTGGCGGTTCCGGCTCTAAGGTCTTATCCCGGTCTAGTCTGTCCTTTCTCGCTTTCTCCTTCTTTTGAGTTGCAAGTCTGTCCAGAACAGAGGAATACTTGTCCTCTAAGCGGCTACGAGTGCTACCTAGAAAAATGGTGCTTTCAATATTATTGTTAGTTTCTTTTAAGGGATATCGTTTAGAGAACGGTGACGACTTATTATTATTTTTCATTTGAGCTCTGCGGAATGAGTCACTGCGTCCGAGAGCGTCAATACCGGAGGTGGAATGCAGTGGGGATAGGTTGATTCGGGATTTGGAAGCGCCCAGGTAACTCGAGTACGTACGGTCATCGTTTAGCTTCCTTGAAGAGGTAACGGCGGACGTGAGTGACCTATACGGGGAGATATGTCCGTTGTTTTCATATCGTTGCACGTTCATAGTTAAGGCTTTATTGGTATAAGGCTTATCGTCGTATTTAGATCTCGCAGCTACTAGTTTAGAATCGGCGACAGGATCAGTTTTCTCGGAGGGACCCCGGCGCGTCAGTCGGTTGATAAAGCTGGAATATCCGTCTGATAAAAGCTGAGTCATGCTTGTGGTCGACGCTCGTGTATATCGATGTCGTCGAGGACTTGTTGTACCATTACCGTTGGTAGTTATGTTGGCCATGTTTGTTTAGCCTGGCAAGTATGCTTCACTTTTAAACGAACTCTTTTTTCACAGGGATACGTCACACGACACACACAAAACGTCATAATTTCACATTTAGAATTATTTTAACTAAATTTATTTGCTCACGGGGTGAATGCTTCACCGCCGGACATTACACTGGTTCTATCTCGAGATTGGGAGCGTACCTATGCGCGAACGAATTTCAGAAAGATCACTAGCGCAGGCGAGTGCGGCCGCCAGTGCCAAGTAATGGTCGCGGACTAAAAATATCAGCAACCCGTGGGAGCGCCCTCCCGCACTCTTCCACTGGCCGCCGTGCGCGCATTTCGTCGCATTACTCCCGCTATACCTATACAATGGATACTTCCGAACGCTCACATTCAGGTTTACTTCATTATTGTTGACAGCTTTGAATCATGTACTTATTATAGGTACAGCAGCGTCAAATGCGTTGAAATAGGACGGGGTCATTTTTTTCAATTCAATGTTGTTTGTACTTACATAATATTATAACAACTATCCTTTATACCGATTATGTGGATAAAACAATATCTGTCTTAGTCATCAGAGGACACGAATAATTTGGCAAGCAATTCTATTGCCAACGCTATCCGACTTTAATTTTAAGTGAAAATAGACGTTCACCTGACGTCAAGGGCGCCTTTATTATTGTAGTGTGATGTTGAAAGGGACGTATTGCAGTGTTTGTTTGATAATGAGGCGAGCGCCTTTCTCTGACCGGCGAGCTCGAGAGCCAAGACAGTTCTGTCAATAAGCGGTAGGTAATTGGGTTAGTGGAGCGCGTGGACGAACAATGTCGGCACGGCTAGCTACCGGCGGCTGCGCACGCTGCTAACACTAGATCCTCATTTCCCAACGCACGCACGGCCACTCGTTAAAGTTATCTCATAAGTCAAATGTCGCCTTAACCGAAAATATAATAAATTTACGTAACATTAACACTCCTGGTTAGAAAAAGTAGAATGCATTAAAAGGTTAAAAGCCGCAGGTCAACGGATGCGGGCCCAATGATGCACGTCCGATAGCTGTCGAGAGCACGGGTGTTGTTCGTGACGGCGAGGCTGTCACACTATCATACTACAGTGTAAACAAAGCTCTTGTAATGAATTCAGTAATGTAGACGAATTGTCAATATGCATACCACTGCAGTCTATCTAGTACTTAAACAGCTCGATGGATTTATATTCCACACCATAGCACGTTTGTAGGATGCTTTTATGATGATTTTAACGGGTATCCCTTCCTATAATGTGCACTTCAGTAATTTCGATCCACTAGAAACACAGGCAATTTGGGGATTTTAGCGTATTAGTCGTACTAAATAATCAAAACCTAAGTGTTTTGATTCTTCTTTGACTCTCACTTGCCAACTTTTTTAAGTTTACAACACTGGGTAATTTTCACTGAAATGCTAATATCAGGTTGTCTTGACATTTAAATACCGCGACATGCAAACTACATCATTTGACCAACATGTTTAATAAACACTTGCAGTTTTCACAAATAGAATGCACGTATTTAGTAACGTAAACGAAAGGCAACATTGCACCGAATTAAAAGCGTACATACCGATGGAATTAGTAAGTAATCCTCGATGGAAAATGGATAGTTGTAACATAATAACTTGTATTTCAAAGCCCTGACCACGTTAAAAGTTTTCATTTTATGAATTGTTAGACATAGAGTGATCAATAACAACACTGTTGCAAGTGATTGGTTAGCATTAGTGAATTCAATATACTGATTTAACGACACTGTCATACTAACACACGCTGAGCGACCAAAAACTACATCATGCGTCAGTTAGACTAGTTGTCAGAGAAATGACTTGTAAACTTCTCAGCTGGGTCTCCGCTTTCAGAGGGAGTGCAGGTACTGCAGGTAATAAATCCCTTTCGGGATTGGCTGACGGACCCCAACACTTTCGCAGGGGGTAAGTATTGTTAAGATTATACAATAGATCCACGAGCCCGTGTTGTAAAGTAATATTATTATTATGGTGACTGAATTTCAATTACGTTTTCAAATGAAGTATGAATGATGTTTTAAGCGCTTGCTATCTCAAATAATTTAGACATTTATTAATGTTTCCGACATAAGCATTTTTATTAACAATGTATGACGTTTTAAACAGCTTTATACAATCTGTAGTGCACGTAATTTAACGCAATAAAGTCAACACAATACTATAGTGACGTCCGCAAATTGTACAAGTTGTTAGAAATATTATAAACCTTTTTAAGGAAATGACCAATTTTGTCAAATTTATAGTCTGGAAATGTAAATTTTGTGAGCTGATGCTCAGAAATAAATCTTTGTGAAACTGACCTTGCCCCCTAGTCCACTGCACACACCGTCCACATCAAATAGTATATCCGCAACCGCGGACAGCACTTTTACCACGTCATGCCACTTGCACTCATGGTCTTTAAGGAGCCGCTTGTAAAGTTCGTAAAAGGAGGTAAGCCTCAGCGGGGGAGGCAACCTCATATGATTATGTTTTATTACTAACTCCGTCATTGTTTCAGCACTTCACTTCACTAAGGGATTAGCCAAAGCAGCGGCCACTTGAGGGCGGCGGGTGCTCAGCCGGCCGGCCGCTTCGCAACTGTATAGTGGAGGCGTACGATTTACTACCCGGCGCGCGATGTATCCTCCTCGTATAAACAATATTGTATTTTATAACTGATAAAAGTGATAAACTATTAAAGTAAGATCAAGATGTTTTAGCTCGACACGGCAATTCGCGTTGTCCAACGTCTTAAACTAAACTGAGCGAATTGAAGACTGCAAACTGACGGAGCAAAGAATTCGTAATAGACGGTTTCGGTTAAAACAGGATAAATCCGCCTTCTGGCGCCCGACTAATTGTTACAATTCGTTGAACAAGACATACCTAAAAACAATAGTTTTCGTCAAGGGAGCAGATGTTCGACTTGTTTAAACAGTTACAAAACCTTTTAGCTTTTTAGAGATACCTACTAGAGCAAGTCAAAAAGCTAGGCAGTTTCAAAAACACAGTTGTTGAAAAAATTAAGGGTTGTATCTACACACGATTTATTTTTATAATTTCAGAGTTATAATGAACGTTTGTACTGCTACTGAACAGCGAGCTAACCGGAGGCAGACCACCTTACTACATATTTTTTAGGACATGATTTCAGTTGCCAGCCCGTCGTATTGTTATTAACTTTTATAAAAAAAAAACTTGTAAACATTGATGATTGTGTGTGTGTACGCTTTAATAATATTTATTTTAATTGTTTGCCTGTCTTCATTATCTACTATTGATAATCATCTGTTTACTAACTACTGGTCGTGCACCTGTGCCGATCAACGAATTAACTTGGTAGTTGTGAGTGAGCGAGTAGGCGCTGTCTTCGTGAGCACGCAATATTTTTGCAACCACATCATATTGACATATCTGATGTCCATTTTCGTCAAATACCTGCCTATTCTAGTTTTAAAAAGGTTTGGTCTACAAGAGTGTATAGAAGGCGAGTGGCGCAGCGCGTTAGCGATACGGGCAAGGTCGGCCGGAAGGAACTGGGCATTACCAAATAGATAGGTAGGTAACAAAACAGCGGCGCGCACGGCATTTATCAGACCATATCTTGCTGCCGCGGCCGCCCGCTGCCCGCCGCCGCCCGTCGCTAGCTAATGATACGCGATACAACACTACACCCTCAACACTACGACGGACAACGAACTTGAACTCTGACTAGCTGTGTTAAGCAATCAGTAAGTAACCAAATCTATTTGAGGAAAGGGCGTAACAGTTAAGCTAAGCAAGACCTTAGTGGCATCAGTATCAAACAAGGTAAATAAAGCCTGTTCACGGTAAAAAGTAGCCCCTGAAAAAAGAAACGTTTTAAAAAACCAATAAACCGCCTTCAAAAACGCAAAAAATAAACTTCTTTTAAAATTGTTGTCAGCTTTTCTGCTGAAATTATTGTGGTCGCCGACTTCAGTTGGACTAACCTATTAGGTAGGTGCCTACAATTTTAAAAGTAGTTTTTTTTTGGGTTTTTAAGGCGGTTTTTTGTTTTTTTTTTTTTAACATTTTATGTTATACCTTTTAGTGATCATAATACGCTGTTACATAGTCCCACTTCTTAGTTGATACATAAACTTTCAGTTATTTTAAGCGCGCCGCAAGCAACGCCGCGGGAAAGTCATACTCATATTTCAACAAGTATATATTTTTCATTGTTGTCGCTCAACTATCTTAATAGAGATATCTTATCGCCACCCTTGAAATAGGTACCGTTGAGGAGTTCCGGTGGCCATCTGTGGTCTTCATAATTAGTTACACTTCACCAAGTGATACTTTCTGAATGCAAATGCTAGACTTGTTACTAAAAATACTAAAATCGCTATATGTTTGCCTACAATAGTTGAGGAGTTCCCTCAATTCCTCACTGATCCCCTCATCAGATTCAGATTTGGTGACAACGCGACCTCGGAAGTGCACTCTATCAAACCAAAAAAGATTTTTTGTAAATCTGTCCACAATTGACGGTATAATCGGACATAATAAAAAAAAAACAATACATACAGTGGAACGTATAACCTCCTCCTTTTTGAAGTCGGTTAAAAATTTGGTTCCTTCCGTTGCATTATAAACTTTTTGCCAGTAAAATTTACAAAATTTGCCAAAAAATACATAGAAATTTAAGAAATATTTTCAATATTGCCATGCCGCGGGGCCGATAAGTGCAAATATTGGCTAATTTCTATTTGACGACGCGGGTAGCCCAGTTGGTAGTGGCCCTGCCTACGAAGCTAGCGGTTCCGAGGGTCGATTAATTCCCGATAAGGGCAAATATTTGTGGGATGAGCGAGAGTAATTGTTCCTGAGTATTTATAAACAAATATTTATTTCTCTAAGTGGGTATGTTAATTGTTGTTTAGTACACCATAGACACCATAGTGCAAGGAAGAGTTTAGTTTGGTACTAGGTAATTTAATTTATGTGAGATTGTCCTCGATACCTTATACTCTTGTGGTTGAAAGTTCCAGCTTCTTCACTACCCGTTCTATCGATGCTGATAAAAAGGTTCTGTCGACAATGAAGTAGCAGATTTGTATGGAGAGAAGACGCAAGTACTAATAAAATCTTTTTCATCACAGCTGTTGTGAAAGGGTGTTATAAGACGCAGGCGTATAGGGCAGTTAAAGCCCTTTTACCTCCCAAGGGAGTTATGGGTTTAGTTTTAAAATATAGAACCCATTAGTACATAATTTCAGACAAAGGAAGTGTAAATTCAGCCAAGGTTCCTGTCCTATATTCAACACTTGGCGACAAACCAATTTTACTGAAAGTATACAAAACTTATACGGTACATTTAACTGCATTATATTTATATTTAACTATTATTTCAGAGACATTTCCAATTATTTTTATTAAATTTTATATTTAAAATCGGTACAATCTGGCAGTATGGCCTGTCAAGTTTGAAAACTAATGGCAGTTCTATAAACTAATGGTAGTATCTGTGGAAGTCTATATTGAAAAAAGTTAAGTTGACATGTAGACAATCTCTTTTAGCGAGCCGAGTGCCATTCCTTTTTTGATTGTTGTTTTCTCAAGTCTTTTTTTTGTTTCTTTGCATATGTGATGAAAAACATTTTGTGTATCACGGGCAGGGCTACGGCGTCGGCCTTCTAATACTCTCGTTAGATTATTTTATATCGTTAAATAAAAATCAGTTTGAATTACATTCCATATTATTTTAAAACCATTAGTTACTTACTTATTTATATTTTGCAGTGGCTACTTTTTTCCGTAAACAGGCCTAATAAATCAAACCCAAGCCTGTCTGCCTGGTATCCGCAAATAGTTTCGGCTGGTGCAGTGTTATGGATTTTAGCATGTTATTGTACAATCAATTGACTCGATTCGATCACGGTGACTCAAATGTTTGCAGAACAACCTTTATAAAAAGATTTAGAAAGAACTTTACTTACACTAGCTACATAATTGAATAGGTCTCCGTTTAGATTTTAGCTACATTTAAATGCTGCAGGAGTGTGCCTACTTATAAACTAAATATAACCACCACAAAACACACTTCAATATGTTAATACTGTACCAACCGTTTAAAAATCCCGTAAAGACACTTGATAACAGAGTACATAAAGAGCTCATTAGGTTTAAGATAACAGAGTTTATGGATATAGAAAAGTTACACACTTACAGAAGGCACTTGGGAGAATCAGTGGAAGACCGCAAGAAGAGAAGCTGACAGGGTTAGACAAAAAATATTCTTATTACGCCTCCGCATAATAAAAACCATTTTTGTCTAACAATGTCCGATCCGGTCACCATTTTTGTCTTACAAACTTTAACTCGATACAAAAGATGCTTGAAATAGACGTCCCATGACAATCATTTAATGTGTATAGTGAGTTGTCAGCTTATTCTGATTCACTCGTTAACTACCTCAAACTGCCCGAGGCGGGTTTTAATTTATGATTCCGTAGTACAATTCAAAACAATTGAGGCGTCCGCGACTCGATCATTCTCTATTGGTCAAATACGTTTGCGTGGCAGCGTAACGATTTCAACGATGATAGTATTGATAGTTCAACACAGTCGACAAAGAGTTTTACGAAGATCGCTAACAGCCACGATCTCCCTACGAACAGCCTAGCGTTGTAACAAAAGTGTAAACTTGTGCATTGTTTCGGACGGTTTCGGTTACACGTAAAGTGATAGCCGGAAAATCAACACCCATTCTTCTCTTTGTAGCTAAATGAATTGCTTGATGTAAGGCTTCTTTTGGCCTTCGTCTAATAATGAAATTTTCAGTGTTTTCTAATACCTATCTCTATTTAAGAAGAGAAATATAAATCTTGTAAAACTAATTGTAAATTTTAAGTGTCTGTAATCTGAGGTGGTGAGGATTCCGTGTCACGATGACGAATGAAACTGTCTCTAATCGAGTGGGCGGTACGCGCTCGCGGGCCGGGTGTAATCATAACAGAACGGGCATGTGGACGGTATCGCCTAGGTGAAGGTGATCGTCGCGATACTATTCTTGTGCGCATGCGTGCTTCGTGTTTTCAATACGCGAATACCTACACGTGGCGCCATCTAGCGAACGCCATTGGAATCGCATACTTAGTGCCAGCTGCTAAAACTATTTTCGTTGTCATGTACATGATTTTGTTTACAGCCGATAGCTTCATAAAAATTTCATTGCATATGAATGTATAAAATGAGCCAACTATGTTTAAACAAAATATGCGAGTTCTACCCACATCAGTTTTAATCTATCCCGCTTCATGAAACACGAAGTTTGTACACGAAGGTCATGCAAAATGATTTTAATATTGGTTAAATTATGTTACAAATATAAGCATTGGCTAGACAAACATTATTTTCCAGAGAAATAATGCAAGAATGAAATATTCGATTGTTAGCAATATGAATCCTTGACCTGATAATATTCAAAAATAGACACGCATGCTCTCAATATTCATTTAACAGTAGCAGCGCAATACGTAGTTACTTTTAAAACGATATTTTATACGAGTTGATTCAAGAATCGCTAATAAGATATATAAATGCACTAAATTGTTTTAATTAAAAAGGACGTAAAGAACTATTGCACGACTCTGACCTCTACTTCTTTCGGCTGTTCAGGCTTGAGCTGGGAAGCGTGAGGCGGTATTGCAGGTGGCACGAAAGAGCAGGAAGGTTTAGGCTCCACTGGAGCCGGCTTGTTTTCACAGGACGGCGGTTTAGAAAACTTCTTCACATCAACGGATTGGTCTCCTAAGCTCTGCTGTATACGTATCTGAGGTGTAGTATGCGACACTGCACTAAAATTACTGTCATGAGTTGGGGCCTTACAAGTTATCCAGGAAGATGGGACCGCTGGTGGATGTGGCGGTGTTATAGGCGGTATTAGACCCACATTATCGTTGAGGTTTGCATCCGCAATTTGACTAGCATGTTTTGATTCTACAACTCTGATGGGTTCTTGTTCACTCACGGTATCTACAGTTCTAAGATTATCAGGATCACAAACAAACTCCTCGTGGGAAAGTATGGTATCCGTGTTTTTTGAGCCTATACTATTTGGTAATTTATCTGATACACTATTTGAACTTGAAGTAACATTATTATGCTCTGGAATGAATAACTGGTCAGGAATATTACTTGAAACTACGACTTCATTCACACTGATTTCACTAGGCACTATTTTGTCAAGGTTCGTTGAAATAGGTATAAGAGGCGATGCCTCGTCCCTACTTTGAGAAAAATCCGTACTTTCACAACATGACAAGTCGTCGAGGCTTTGTGCTAAATCAAGGGCTGAGGCTTCATGATAGTCGGTGGAACACGGGGATGTATCATCGTCGCTAGTAGCGTCGTCACCACCGCGGGGCGTCTGTGAACTTTGGCTCGGCGGTACGAATGCCAAACTAGACGTAACATCGTTTGAAATATCTGCGATCAAGGACTCTTCTTCACTTTGAACCGATAGTTGTCTATTATTATTAATAGCATCAATAGCTTTCAGTTTATCATCGTCGCTTGCTACATGATCAGGAAAATCAGAAGGATTGTTGCATGCATCTGCCTCCACTTCATCCTTGATCAAAAATTCTGCATCTTCCACGTTCTCCTTCGTGGTATTGACTGTGGAAGTAAGTGCAGCTTCTGAATTAGGACCATTACTATCTGTAACAGTTTCAACTTTTGCCTGTTCAACTATAGGCAAACTCATGTACTGAGGTATAGCATATTCGAAATCAGCCAACGGCATATAATTAATATCATTATGATCTACACCTAAATTCTCATCGTACTGAGGGTTAAAGTACTCAAAAGCAGCATTATCATTTCCGAACTGCATAACAGACCAGGGATCGTTAGACGGTATTATAGGTAATCCATCATAAAACATTTCTCTGTCAATAAATTCTTCTGGCTTGTAATCCCAAGTAGGCACGAAAGAATCTTCAAAAGCCAAGTAATTTTCAGGTAACATTACCATTGCTTCATTAAATTGCGTAGGATCTAAGGCGTAGGACCCATCATAAAAAGGATTATTAAGTACAAGCGGAGCAGGCTCATGAGGCTCATACTCTACCACTAACTCGGGTTCAAGAAATAATCCATATTTCGATAAGTCTGGCTCGGATCTACAAGGCCTTTGAACAACATCAATTTCATTTTCTAATTCGTTGTAAATGTATGAAGCATCAAAACTGTTAGTCCTTCGTAAATAATTATTATATGTAGGTAATATGGCTTGCGCATTAGAATCTTTCTCCAACGCAGGAATCTCTACCTGAGCTTCCAGAGGAATATTGCATATTGGCACACCCACGTTGTTTATTTCGTGCAAAGTATTTTCATTGTTTGAAAGACCAAAGGCACTTTCGGATGTATCCTGTGTGCTGGTTTCATTATTTCCGATACCCGGCACGAGAAGCACGCGCGGAAGGGCGGGTGGGGGTCCGCAGAAAAGCAAATTGTTAGGCGGCTGACGCGGCGGTTGGTCAGCCATGGCTCGCGCGAGCCGCGCGCGGCCGGGCGCGGCGGGCGAGTATTTCGGGGCGCCGGGATAAGCGCGCCAGGCGGCCGGCAGAGCTTCGCGACTGACTGAAGGCGTACCAACTGACGAAGGCGAACGCAAATAGAACGGGCGCAAGCGCGAGGAGGTCGCCGTCTCTCGCGCACATCTTCACGGGCGAAGGCGCACGCGCGTTTACAATCCAAACCCGTCTCGCACATTATCCCAAACAGGCGTGCTGACGTGTAGCGCTTTATTCTGGTTCCGCATTTTGCATACGACAGGTACACGAGCAGAGATTCACACGAGAAGTACTAATAAGCAGGTTTTCGGGTGGACACTTGTGGTGATGGCGAGCGTTGGGTATAAGAAAAACACACTTTTCATCCTTCCACTCAAATTAAGAAGTAAGTGAAGACTACTGACCTGTTCTGGTGGTGACCGCGGTGAAGATTCGTCGCGGTGATGCCTCCTCCGCCTGTGTGAAGTCGGTGAACGCCGATGATGTGAACGTTTCGAGCGTTCATTTCGCCGCCTCCACGAGTGCTCCGAGCTGCGAAATCATCGATCGATAGGCTATATAGGGTGTTAGTGAACAGGTAACGATTACAAATCGTAAGCAAGTAATGTTTAGGTGAGGTTAGTGCGTGCCAAGAGCGTGGGGTGTATCTTACTAACGTAGAAGATCGTTCTCTGTAACCAGAGTGCGGGTCTACGAGTTGGGTCAGGTGGTCTGGAGGCGGCAGGCAGCAGACGCGTAAGACTGCACATATAGCCGCCCAACGACGTCGCGCCGCACCTATCCCTTTAGTTTTTCTTGTAATCCCACCGATGGTTAATAGAACATCTCGTATTAAATACAATAAATTTTATTTATGTATCTTTTTTGTATCACCATGTATAATTTACTTTTAACTTTAATTGCTTTAACATTTATTTATTACACCACTTATTTACTGTAAAACTACTAGCACTCCGATTTGAAACAAGTAAGGCCGCTGAATAGCCCGCACAAAATAAACATCAATGCGCCAAGGTTGTCAGATGACGTATAACACGCTTGACGGTTCTCTCGATGTAATCGAATTTTGTAATACTTCAGAGAGAGAAAGAATGAACATTATAAAGAGCGCGGCGGGCACGTCAAGCGGTGTTATATCACAACTTGACAGGGACCCGCCGCGTGCTGCGGCCAGCAGCAAACTGCTGGCTCCGGCGACTCAGTCCGGGTCGCACGCGCACAGCAAAATTGCTTAGATACAATGACAATCAATTCACATATACAAATAAACGCTGCGTCGACCTAGCTTAGAGTAGGTAACTGAACAATCAATCGCGCTCCGTTATCACGAACTAGGAAACATCTTTAGATCCAGTGCCGGTAGTTTCAGATAATTAATTAGAACACGTAACAATTCCGAAATCTGTCACGGGTTCGTTTACATGTAAGACTAACAATTGGTAAACAAACTGGCTTACCAAGTAACCCGCATGGACCACGGATTATATACGATAGGGTCCATAAATCTGGTCAGACTTGCACTACGTTCTTTAAACATGAAACAAGTCATAGAATTTAAATTTGTTTTTTTTTTGCAAACTTTAAGAATGACAACTCAACATGGACAGGAAACTTACACAACTACAAGAAAAATAGAAAAGTGACGCCCGCTCTTCTAATAAGATTAACTTTGCGTAATTGGTTTACCAACTGACAGAGATATTAAGAGTTAAATATAGCAAAAAGACAGGATCAAAGAGTTATTATAATATTTTAATATAATAAGAATAACGTTTTAGATCAGAATGATGAAATATAAAAATGTAACTTGTAGCGACATCTAGGGGCCAGTAATGACACTTTGTGTGCGTAGTTTTCGAAATCATCTTCAAATTTAGTACAAAACGGGTTTAGTAATAGAAATCAGATAATTGAACACTACGAATACTATGAGTAAACATGGTCTTTATTTGATAATTTAATTATTAAGGAACATAGAGCATTGTTGAAAATAAATCAGTCAAAAAATAATCTATACTCCACAAGCTTATAAAGCTGAAACAGCAAACTATCAAAAGATAATCTAAATCAAAGAATTCGTTTATAAATTGATTCTCTAATCCATGTGTCTCTAAACGTGATGTATTTTTTTTATATGTATAGAAAACTGAACGATATTCAGATTGGCATATACGTGGTTAATAATGGCGATTGATTAAGTTATCTATTTAACAAACGATCCAATTCCGTGCGTGGCCAGAGTCGTCAACTAACGCCGACAACGCGTGCGCGGGTGGCTCTTAATAAATGGCAGATATAAATGTCACATTGTGTTTAGCACCAGCCGCGCACACGTTGAACTTGAACTAACACGTTTCAATGGCAGGCCCGCATGTGATCAATGATATGGTTTTGAAAGATTAATTTATAAGAATTATTGGACATAATGGCGTCCTGGAAATAGATAACTAACATGCTGATGCATATAGAAACCGTAGATGAATCACTGTTAGACAACAATTTGAATACAAAATAATTGAACGCACGTTTGCGTTATGAACTTCCGTTCGAGCTTGGCATAACAACGCAGCGCAGCGCTGCGCCGCGTCGCGTCGGCGCGTGAAGAAGTCACCCACGGCCAGCGATGTTTAACAAAGCCGAGCGTGTCAGTGCCATACGATACGAAGCGAATCACAAACACAACGTTCACTTTCAACAACTGACGTCGTCAATCAACATTGTCGATTCCGGCTATCCGATATTTGCAGCTAAAACCGGCTGCTACAGACTTTTCTCTAAACTCGTATGACATGTTATGTGGAAATACGTTGTAAGCATAAATATTATATGAAAAACGTGAAATGCTAGTTTTCTATTTTTATTAACGGTTGGCTTAATTCGCTCATTAAGGACTTGTTTTATTTTAATTAGAGGAATGGAAAGCGGCAGGTTAGTTCCTTCCGTTTCGTCTCGTAGAAACTGCCGGTTAGGAAGACTTAATTACGGCAACGAGCAACTTAACGTGCTCGTGAAGGTGAAAGTCGACTCCGTAACTTACTAAATATTTGATTATACATGTTGACTCGTACCGTGCAGTTAGTTGAGTAGTAGTTACGCTCAGTTAAAAACATTTTAAACTGGTTTAACTAAAACAGTAAGTATATTTTTAAACAATAACCAAAAACGTATTCAATTAGGAAAAGCAAGAATATAAACTTAAATCACCACATTTTCCCGGAAATTGGTTGACTTATTGTGTAAATTATTCAAAAAATACCTTGTAAATGAAAAAGATACCACATAACAAAAAAAAATTTGAGCACTCATAACGACTGTCATGTAATATATAAAATTGTCGTGTCACAGTGTTAGCTACCATACTTCTCCGAAACGACTTGACCGATTTTTATGAAATTTTATATGCATATTCAGTAGATCTGAGAATCGGCTACTATCTATTTTTCATACACCTAAGTGACATGAAAGAAACAAAAAAAAAATTGCAGCGGGCGAAGCCGCTGGCGGGTTGCTAGTCTAATATATAAAAACTAGCGACCCGCCAGCGGCTTCGCCCGCTGCATTTTTTTTTTATATCACTTAGGGGTATGAAAAATTGATGTTGGCAGATTCTCAGACCTACCCGGTATACACACAAAATTTTATTTAAATCGGTCCAGACGTTTCGGAGGAGTTCAATAACGTACACGGGTCATTCTACTTTTTAGCGCATAATAATCACTGGTGAAATTAAAGGCATTTTTAAACATTTTTTTCACGTAAATTTGACTTATATTGAAACTGGAACAACTAAATTTAATAGTTCAAAACAAAACACTTTAAATTTATTGATATTTTATCAGGAAAAGTTGGTAACACAGCAGTAAATACACTTTTTCCATACAAATGGCGGGGACATGCGTGACCACTATGTTACCTACTTTAAAGTTAATTATAGTGACTTTTTAAATGTAGTGATAATTTTAAATGTAAGCCAAGTTGTGTAACTATTTCAATATTAAATTACAAAACCGAGCACTTTAACGTTTTTATAAAAATATTATTTGAAGAGCACTTGTCAAAAAATCGACCTGTGCTTAAAAGTAGAATGACCCACACCGTGACACGAGAATTTTATATATTAGATTTTCGTGTCACAATGTTCGTTCCCATACTCCTACGAATCGGCTCGACCGATTCTTATGAAATTTTGTGTGCATATCGGGTAGGTCTGAGAATCGGCCAAAATCTATTTCTCAAACCCCTAAGTGACATGAAAGAAAAAGAAATTGCAGCGGGCGAAGCCGCTGGCGGGTCGCTAGTAATTTATAAATATACATGAGAGAAATAAATATTCTTCTTAATTTAAATAGATTATCTCAGTAGATAAAAGATTGTCATAACGAAAACGTAATCAAAGGTTATCATTATATCAGCTACCTATCAAGTAAAAAAATTGTGTCGCGAAACTGCGGCGAAAGTGAAACGCCGTGGCACAATGACCATAATCGATCTCGGGTCGAGATCGCAGCGGGCTGTATTACGAAATTCCAAAACCCAATGTGACACGACTACGTCCGGTCAAGGCTTCACGCCAATTCTGAGACGGTTAATTATAAAAATCTTGATCGTCGAGGCCGTTTTTACAATCGAGTATTCGATTCGATATTTGATTGGAGGAAGAGGGACATATTTTTTACCTAATGAATAAAACCAGAAGTGGACTCCCAATTTAAGTCTTATAAATTGTTTACGCCTTATTTGCACGACGCTAGTATGTGGGTTCGAGTTCAAGTGGATTAAAGACAAGGCCGTACCTGATGAGCTGTTACTGTGAACTGTGTCGCGGAATGTCTTAGTAAAAAACCGCTTGCACTGAGTTTCGTCGGGTCAATGACAACCGTGACTTTTATAACACTTAACTAATTAGTTATTTAGTTTATCGCCGATTCATGTATACGAAAATCCAGATTTGTTTCATGTAACTTCGCGGATTTTGTTTATACTATTGTCGCCGTAGTTTAATATTACACCAGCGTCTTAGAGGAGTTGCATAAACACATACAAGGGAACCTTACGGTTACGATCGAGTAAGTTGCGCACGTGTTAGAGGTACCGAGTGGACCAGTCCTCAGTGAAAGTTGATCAGAGAGCTGCCACCGTTTGACATTTTGTCCGGGGACTAAACACGGCTCTCGCTCGAATGACACTAATCATCATTACAAGGCACACAATAAAATTATGGTGTGGTCAGCAAAGAGTAGTTGTGAGTCTATTATGCACATAAAAAATATTCAGACAAACAGACAATTGACGAAAGTAGCCTTAAAGTTTCTTCTTTGCAAAAGTTATTTTTTGTTTAATTTAGTTTATTTATACCGTGAAAAAATATATATAAGTTTGCATTACATGTCAAAATGAAAGTATCTTTAGCATGATAAAAAGTATATATTTTGTTATTAATTAATAAATTTAATAATTCAGGTAGGACGGAATGTATTAATAGTCATCGGCAAAACCTATTAATATTCCTACCCTAATCCATAACTAGTCCTAATTTTATCACAAGTCTAATAAAATCTAATCATACGTGTACGTCACATAGGTGATATTTAAATTTCAATGTTTTAATTATGCCATGTCTTTATTATTTCAGTTACAGTTATACTACAACAAAGAAGTTAGACAGAGCTCCAATTCTGCGTAGTAAATTTAGCAATAACTCTAGCATGTAACGCTGAGAGTAAGTAATAGTACAGTTTGGTGCAAGTGCGGAAAGTTTGCCATTTTACACGACTCCTGTGGTTTCTTGGCCCAAGCTGCAAGCGACAAGACTCGGGACGAGTTAAAATGACAAACGTGTGTCAAACGACGTTTCTTTTTTTAATTTGCGAAAAAATGACAATAAAATTAAAATAAATCAGTAAATAAAACTATTAAAAGAAACAATTTTACTTTTAATTGACACAGACTTTAAAACATGACAACGGTTGTGACCATTCAGCCAAATCAAGGAAAAATAAATGTCACATAGTAATTTAATTAATTACCTATATTTAAAAATCAAAAAGCAAAAATACTCTTTTAACCAGCTGCAGCGGTAACGCATAAAGGTGGATTAACAATATTATGCCGTGCTTGGCTGGGCGCTGTTTCGGCATGGTGTAATGTGAATCCACCTTAATACTCAACTACCTGATATTCGTAATACTAATTTAAATTCAGCAATCTTGATGAGAGCTTTTTTAAAAAAAAAAAATTACATCATTTCTATGTAATTTTAATATTTTAAATAAATTATATTACCTATATGTATACTTTTAATACTTAATGACGTACCTACTCAAAAAGTGGTTGAACATACAAAAGTCTTCGATTGGAAGTTTAGGAAGTTTAAACAAAATTATATAAAAAAAATTGTTAAAGTAAAACAATAGTACGAAATATTCAACTTTCCGCACAATATACAGCTATGATTAGTACCTACAACTCTTTGAGCAACTGTTTTAAAAATGGATTTAATAAAACATTCGTTTATTTAACTTATTTTGTTTAACTATTAATTTATAGGGACAGTCATATAGGGAACATGCATATATCATTTTCTTACGCTCTCTGATAGGCAAGTGCTATTAAAGAGAAGGATAACTGTAAACGCGAAATAGTCGTCGTGTGTTATTTTTTTATAAGATATGAAGCTTTAAAGTCATAATTCAGACCCCCTGCAAAAACCCTCTATACCAAATCATCGACGACAGGAATGACGTCACAGCTGTACTTTTATGTTTAAAATATATCTTTAAAGAAATTTGCATTTATTTTAGAAATTACTAAGCCTTTGCTTTGTTTAAGCCAACCATCCAATGAAAATATTACGTAAATAAAATGAGGATGCCGGAAAAAACAATCTAAACCTTAAAATAAGTTTTGAAGTTTTAACAAGTTTTGATTCTATATAAAACCTTAATGAACGGGTCAAGACTTAGTGTATTGCGCTTTATCTGTTTCTTTTTAACTTTTTCTAAATCGTATCAATGAAACTCAATTCTGTTTTTCATGCATGATCCCTATTCAAATAATATACCTAACTGCATTTTATATACAGGGTGTCTCTCTCATCTGTAGAATCGACCCGTACATTTAAAGCCCTATGAACAGTGACATCTTGTATAGCACAAGTAAAGTTTAAAGCATTTAACTTTTGGTTAAAAATTACGACATATGTTTAGTTGTAATGATTTTAGAGCTAATGAAAACTATAATAATCTTAAGTTTAGTGGGCCTAATAAAATGAGCGTTTATGACATTGGGTTGTGGGTCAGTAAAGGGGACTTTGCCTGGCTGGCTATCTTTATCAGATTTGTTCTTACATCTGACAGTTTCATTAACATTAAAATATAAACTTTTTTCAAAATAGACCATACCAAAAATAATGAAGCAAAACTAAGTCCGCCTCCTTTAGTTTTCCGTCTTGGCATAAAAAACAACAGTTAATAAGGACATAGCTGACATCCTAAGATGAAGTTTAGGTGGCAGCCGTCCCCGAAATTAAAATAATATGAAAATTAAATAATGTAATATATTCACTTTCGCAAATTAGGTGGCGTGTTATAACAGGAGATGTAGTTCAAAGAGCCAATTAAGGGAAATACCGAATGAAATCTAAAATGAAGGCAAATCGAACTATAAAATTAAAAAACTTGTACCAACAACTATAATCTCATGTAGATTTCATCAATAACAATATTGATAGATAATTTAAGTTGGATCTACGGGAAACCACAAGGCTTTTACCGCAACGTTCCGCAGGCGCTTTCCCCTTACATTGCCACTATTGCCAGCCGCCATGAAGATCTTTACATTGTCGAGGGCTTTCGACTTTTTGCAAGGCTGAACAAGATGGAGAACAAAAGACAATTGCATTACAATTCAAAACAGCAGTTGACAAATCCTGCGCGAATAACTAACCAGAACGGAGCCTTGAAATATTTACAAACACTATCGAAACGAAACTTAAGTGGCGAGTGCGCCCACGGCCTAGTGTCTTAATTAAGTCAAGAATGTTTAAAAAAATGTTAACAGATAAGCATCCTATGTGTGAAAAACTTACTTATACTTTTGTTTTCTTATGACCTATTTCACATTTACAGGGCTGGGATTCTACACGGTAATAACGATATCGTCGTTGACCTGTTTCCGTATTGTCAAAGTTTTGATAACTCTTATGTCATTGATAATAATGGCGGTCGAGTTAAAAACGATGCTAAAACACTTCACACGATATCGTTTTAACGCAGTAGAATAGAGGCCCAGCTCTAGTTTATAGCTCTTGTTTTTTTTCAATGAATTAGTTTGCTAAGCATTTATTTATTTCTACGTTATTCATTATAGCTACTATGGTAGCGAAGTAGCGATAATGAGTAAAGAGATTAAGCAACCAGTGCAGCAGGATGGAATAAAGCGCAACTGTGGTGAGTCACGGTAAATTGTGCAACCTTTTTGCACAACCAGCTGTTAAACTACTTTGAGACAGTCACGTTAAATGATAAGATAGCAATAATAGGAAGCGGAATCAACAAAAACGTGATTTTGGTAAACCAAAAGCTACTTTTATCCTGTTTTTGGTAGCTGTTTTAATTCTGCTTATCATGTTAAGTGTTATCTAATAATTATGTTTTCTTATTTACTAGCTATTGCCTGCGACTCCACCCGCGTGGAATAGTAAAACATAGCCTTTGTTACTCAGTGATAATATAGCATTCTACTGGAGAAAGAATGTTCAAAATTGGTGCAGTAGTTTTTGGGTTTATTCGTAGAAGTGTAGACTACCCACCCATTAAAAAACTGTACAGTATATCTGGTAAATAAAAGGTTGACCAAAACGTCTGAAGAACCGGCTCGCGCCGCAAACCACGCCAGTAGCATGTCGATGCACTCGAGCTCGGGCATTTCGATCCTAGCTGTTTTTTTTCTATGCGCTCAAGAAACAAACGCAACTCAAGTATGTAATACAATATAACTTTAAAAATGCTCTCCAAGCACGCACGCTGTAGGGTTGTTTGGAATAAGGATGGATAATTAGGATATTGGCGTTTGTTAGTTACATATAAAAAGTTCATTGCCCTTGGCATAACAGTGCTACATACGATACGCTCCACTCGTGTTCGCGCATGCTCTTCTGGAAGGCGGCCGACTTAGGCGTCCAGGAGTCGACGCCGAGGTAGAGCGCCGGCAGCTCAGCCACCTTGACCTCTAGGCGTTCGGCGAGCCTCTGCTCCACGACGGACTTGGGGCCGCTGGTCAGTTGCCGCTGCTGCTCTTTGGCACTGCGTCGCTCGAGACCTCCGTAACCATTATGTTTTTCTCCGTTGCAAGACGTTACGCTTCTCGGACTATCTGTGCTGAGCAATTTGCTCTTAACGGTGTCCGCCTTACCGTAACTTTTATATTGCACTGATTCTGTTCCGTTCGCGGTCCGCGAATACTTCAAAGAATCATATGTATCGCCATTAAGGCTACTGTATTCGACATTGTTGAGGTTGTAGTCTCTGTCGGCACGTTTCAGCGCCGTTTCGTAACCGTTTCGTTTGTTGTGACGACTCTCATGGTTTTGTTTGAGGAAGTTGTTTTCAAAACTAGTTTTACATTTAGGAACATTGTTTAAGTAGTCGGTATAACCTAAATCTTTACTGTGTAAACCTTTATCACAGCCCTTTTTGAGAGTTTCTTGTATGTCTATTCCGTTCCCGTTCAGCCGACTGTAGCTGAAGCTAGCAGGTTGACCGCCTAGCACTCGATTGTCAAACGACTCTGTACGTACTACATCTTTGCTTTCGAATTCATGTTTGACAAGCGCAACACGTGAAACTTCTTCGCCGTTTACGCCATTTTTATACTGCGACTTGCTGGTGAAATCGGCGGTCATAATACCTGCCCTGCTTTGTTCGTTGGGAACGGTCCATGTGTCGTGCTTCTTTTTATCGCTGCTTTTGGACGACCACGCCTTCGCGAGCGCCGCTTTAAGGGCCTCTCGTCGCTCGTGAACGCTAACCCGCGGGTACTCGTGTATGGGGACGATAGCAGGCGCGTAAAGACTAGACCGCGGCGTCGCTCGCGTTATGCGGAAACTTCTGAACTCCCTGTTGAACTCCGAATTAAGAGAATAAGCCGGTATTCTCGAAGTCACCATTTTGAGATCAAAATTTCCACTATTAATTATTTGTAACTATGTCCACAGTCAAACTTTGAGCACAGAACACACTGAACACATAACTGCTCTACCTGTAAACAGTTTTAAACCTGTGATGATTTGATTTTAATAAGTGTACCGAGAAGAGTTGCGAGTGAAGGTGCACCGTATCGGAGGTGCATGGATGTGTCGGCGGGTTGTGGGCCGCGACCTTCGCGGTAGGCGGCGGCGCGGCGGCGGGACAACGCACTGGTCAACGAACCGCCCCGTCCGCCTGGCCGCGCTCGTTGCACGCCGGGCGCCCCAGCGCAAGCAAGCTTGCATAATTTACTCGCGAACCGCATGCCCTACCTTATCTCTTATGCAGTTACGCACTCGGTCAAAATATTTTACTTTAATATCAATAAGTAAAAAAAATATTATGAATTTTAGCTTCTTTTTAATGAACAACCGTTTAAGACATGAACAATGGATTCGGGAACTTGTTATTGACTTGTAAGATGACAAGATGTCACTCATGCATTAGCCTGTTTTGTGGAGCAATTAAGCCGTATAAGTGCATCAAGTGTCGCCTTGGTAGCGTCCCTAATAAGGCTACTAGCGCTGCTGCCATATGGCCCGCGGCCGACACATCCTCGCCTGTCTCCGCTGCATCGAAACAAACATATCGGTGTCTATTAACAGCGATTGTAAACCAGTGCAGTATTACGGCATAGGCTATAAAATATATTACACGAAATTAAAAATAACTATAAATAATGAGTTTAGTCAGGGTGAAACAAAACAACATGTTCATGAGAAACTTGCATTACACCCATAAATGTAAAAATAAACCCATACTGGTATATTTTTTTAATATATATAATGCCTGCCTATTAAACTAGAACAACAAGGCCAAACAAAATACATTAACATGTATGAATGCGTTAAGCCTGTAATGTTTAATGTGATAGACACATCGTGGGAGATAATGTAGGTATGCTCTTGTTTGTAAGTGTATAAAGTTATTGTTTCGATACTATTTACACCGTAAACATTCGAACACTTCACTCGGTACGACAAATTAAAAGATCAACACATTTCCGGTTTGATTTGGCAATATTTTTCACTTGGCCAAATTAGCTGAGCTATCGCGATTCAGCACCACCGAGGGGCTTATAGACAACACACGGACAGCACCGCGGATGATAGCGCGGTGTCGTTCTGTATTGGAAGAGAGCAAGGGACCGGGGGCGAGTGCGTGTGCGATCGCATGCATACCTTCTCGTTGCGCGCGCGAGAACTGTGCGTGCGGTGTGCGTGCACCGTTGCTACTAAACTGACTGAAGGGAGGCAACGCGCGGCACGGTGCGAGGACCCCACCGCTGCCACCGCCTCTCTCTTGCGGTCCACCACTTGTGACTCTAACTCGATAGCGCTACGGGTGGAATCGCTGAAGCACTGGCCTTCGGCACAGCTACGTCGACATTACGACCAACTAGCCAGTTCGACTGCCCTGCATAGGATCGAGTGCTCGACACAAGTTTTAAACCATCATCATACTATACGTGTGCAATATTAATTCAAATATACATACATTAACAATGTAAAGGGATTAAAATATCCTTACCTTTGCAACTTTTCGATATATTATAAAATCATTTAAGGTAAGGTTATTTTTTAACCCCATGTGTATATTACTCATAAAAGTACAAATAAATATTACGTACTCGAATTAAAGCCAAATATGTAATTAGTTACCTACTTATTTAGAAAAAAGGAATCAACGCCCTATTATTACATTATACTTCTCTCTCTCCTAGTCATTATTTTTAATTAATAATAATTTATTACTTTATAACCTTGTAATGTAACGCACTTTCAAGTATTATTGTATTTATATTGAAAAAATGAGCTTCTACTGGAGTCTCTTGCGACGCTTCTTGTCCGAAGCGCTAGTACTAGTAGATAGGTACACTCCATATTACAGAGGTGTAAAAGAGAGCCTTGATTTGACCACTAATTTTCTGAATAAATATTGTGAATTTAGTTTTTTTTTAATATCATAAATGTACACATACGACGAGTATTCATGATAATAGTAATTAAAAATAACTTAATCGTCAGGAACTCTTTATTTTCACGCATGTATTTACTTTTTTTTTAAACTTAAGACTCGTTGCTGGCACATGATAATGAAATCGTTGTCAACAAATAGAAAACGTTGCTTTGTGGGATTGATCAAGCATTGTTCGGAATAAAATTGCACGCATCACCTCACCTTTAACATTTCGTTGCAAAATCTTTAAGCGTATTGGTTTACCTGAAACAAACGAAAAACATCGTTAGCAATTGCAAGCTGATCATAAAAAAGCCAAAAATACGCTGCATTCGATGTAAAATCGCATGAGAGCATAATCGCGAGCAGGCCGAGGTGCAGAAGGTCGAGTCGGTTTCGAAACAGCACTGCATGCTAACCGTAGATTATTATATATGCATTTGGGCCACTGACAAAAATAAAACAACGCATATTCTTGTACAAAATTTCCGTTAATTGAACACAAGGCATGTGTGGTTTCAGTTCTCTGACACAGTTTTAACATGTTCACTGAGATATCTCTAAATAGTTTTTAAATAAAATCGCGTGACGCTGTCGGCACGGTACGTGTTCAGATAAGGTTTGATTTTGACGCGTTTTCACTATCAAACCAAGTCTCGAGGAAGGTTTAAAAATAATACATATAGTTACCTAATACCATGAGCGAAGCCGGGACGGGTAGTGAGTGATTAAAGTGATGGAACAAAACGAATAAAAGTGATAATACCCCTACATGGTCTTCGCCCGGATCACATAACACCCACCTTATTGATTAACATTTTACTAATTACTTAAAGTCCTCCTTCAGCCTATGGCTATATAAAACAATTTATTGACAAGAAACTAAAAATAAAATTGGCACAGTTCCAGTCCACCGAATATGGGAGAAAGTGGCGAAGATTAAATATTAGAAACAAATTGAATTAATAGCCTGCCGAGACTACGGACATAAATCATTTCTACCTACGTTTATTTACTACGAAACTTAAAAGCCTTCAACAAATCTCTACGAGATAACAACGATAAAGATAGGTACATTCACTGTTTGTTTTACAAGACTACGACTATGTACTAGACAAATAACGTTATACATTATACAATTAATGAATATTTGACTTAATTGTATGTGCATTCATTGGCTTACCCTATATTCAATCATTCATGCGATGTCATTTCACCGCTGTGTAAACATCCGAACAATATTAAGACACGGTTCATTTCATATTTATTATTGTCTGAAATAAATATGGCCGAGAGTGGAGCATTATCGCTAATTCAGCGGTCAAGTGTGTCACTGCCAGCGATTACGCGCTTGTGTGGATTTTCCCCTTTAGGCTCAAAGCTAACGCAGCACTTGTCTGACCTACATATTCCCATTGAGAGTAAATAAAAGAACTGAAAAAGGAATATACCATAATTCACAAAGATAAATTATAAAAAATATTTATTTAATCTTTATTGTACGTTTTGCTTAAAAAAAAACACAAATGGAGGACCAGATACTCATACAGAAACTAACAAAAGTTAATAAATTATAAAATTCAATGAATACGTAGGTGTAGGGTAAATCCTTCGACAATTCAAATAAGCAGGGGAAAAATCACAGACACTCACCAAGTTCCAGGAACGTAGTATCTCCTGGGGGCCCCCGTCTGCTGGTCTCCGTAGGCGTATTACGATAGATTTTGGTTGACCTGTTTGCTGCTAGGATTCGAGTCGCGATATCTAGGTTTTGAGCCGAGAATCATATATTTTATACAGCAGCCGTTGCTTGCGTGTACGAGTTAAATCAGTTCCTTTTTTAGACTGTCGAGGGCAGCACTGTCGCATACAACGTGCTGCGTTTTGGTATTCCTTGCTAGGAAACGTTTAGTTTATTGTGTCCGCAATTAACCCTGATATTTGAGTAGATTCGGAAATAATTAAGATATAATTGTTTGTGCTAATGTGACAAAGTTACATGGACGTTAAAGTACTGAACATGCCGCCGACCATAAAATAGTGCTTATTTTATTAGGAAATAATTAAAGAAGTATGTAACTTAAGACTAGACATGCTTATATTTAGTTCCAGTAAGGTACCTACTCAATAGGTAATGGGCAGACCTTGACTACAGGTCGCTTAGTAAGAGTGTTACCGATGCGTACAGTAACCACGCGACTGACACCGTCGGCGCCGGGGTGAAGTTGCTGCACGCGCGCCAGGCGCCACTGCAGTGGTGGCAGCGCGTTGTCAACCAACACGACCACAGAACCGTCGCGGAGGAGTGGGTGAGACTTGTCGTGGAACCATTTTCCTCGCTGCTGTAGCTGATGGAGATATTCAACACTCCAACGTTTCCAAAAATGTTGAACCGCTTGTTGAACGATCTGCCATCTCACCAGGCGGTGTGGGTTGTCGTTCGAGAGGTCAAATTCGGGCAACGAGGTTAATGGTTCCCCGATGAGAAAATGACCTGGTGTAAGTGGGAGTGGATCCGCAGGATCATTACTTAGAGTACAGAGCGGTCTGGAGTTCAGAACAGCTTCTATTTGGCACAGAAGTGTATTAAATTCGTCGTGAGTTAACGTAAGTTTACCTATGACTCTATAGAGATGCGTTTTCATGCTTTTGACCGCTGCCTCAAAAATGCCCCCAAAATGAGATGCATACGGAGGGTTGAAATGCCATGTAATGGCGAGGTCAGTCAGTTGTTTATTTAACATTGTATGATTGCTATCGTTTTGTAAAAATGTGTGTAATTCGGATAGATAGCGGTCACATCCGACGAAATTACGGCCGTTGTCTGAATAGATGTCAGTACACAAACCTCGTCGGGATATGAACCTACGTAGCGCGTTTAAGAACGACTCGGTGGACAGTTCTGGAACTAATTCCAAATGGACTGCCTTCGTTGACATGCACACAAATACACAGACATACGATTTGAATACCTTTGCCTTTTTAAAACTACTGGATTTTAAGTGAAAATGTCCCGCAAAATCTATCCCTACGTGCAGGAATGGACGCATTGAACGGACTCTAGCTGCCGGCAGTTGAGCCATAGATGGCTGCGGCGCGATGGGTCGTGCGCGAAAGCAACGCACACAACGACGAGTGCGCATTCGGACTGCATCGCGGGCAGACAGAATCCAATAAGTTTGGGCAAGTGCAAACTGTAAAGTTTGAGGACCAACGTGCAGGTTTGTCACGTGATAAAAATCTATCAGTAAGTTAGTAAAATGATGCTTCTTTGGTAATACAATTTGATGTTTGGCATCGAACGGTACGTTGGCATGATTGATTCTACCGCCGACCCTGATATGTCCGGTTTCTTCGTCTAAGAAGGGCTTAAGTTTTTGAAGACGGTTGGTACACCTGTCGTCATCCTTGAGACGGGCTATGTCTTGGGAGAAATGTTCAGCTTGAACAAGTGAAATTATACGATTCAGAGCCTGTTTGGTCTCTGGAACCGTTACATAGTTCGTTTGAAAGTTTTGGGATTTACGACATTTGTGGTAAAAACGAAAGAGTAAGGCGACGATGCGCAGCATCCTTGGAAGTGAGGAAAATCGCTCAAGGAATTCTAAGCTGGGTTGCCCGTAACTACCTATTAAAATGTGTTTGCGACGTTCTTCATTTGTATGACAATTGACGTTAGAAACTGGCCACTCTTGTTGTGGCCTTGTGAGCCACGGGGGACCACGAAACCATAGAGAGTGGTCTAGTCGAGAGGGTAGAACCCCTCTAGATGCAGGGTCTGCAGGGTTATCTGCAGATTGAACGTGGTGCCATTGGGCGGCAGGCACGTTGTTCGTGGTCTCCGCTATGCGGTTGGATATATAAGTCCGCCACTTGTGCGGGGACGAGCGCAACCAGGCGAGCGTAATTGATGAGTCACACCAAGCGAAAACGTGGTCAAACGAGATTTGACTATAAGTAGAGAGAATCTTTTTTAAAAGTTTTGACAAAAGTAGAGCGCCACAGAGTTCAAGACGTGGAATCGTGAGGCGCTTTAAGGGTGCAACCTTTGTTTTACCGAGAAGAAGATGGGTACTAATGGAACCCAGAGGATCATAAATTTTTGCTATCTCTGCAAGCATAATTCGTTTTGTACATTTTCGGGTAGGGACGTCGGTTTGATAGGTAAACGTGTCTGATCTGGGATTCCACTTAAGTCCTAAGACCTTGACAGTAGTGTCGGTATCGAGCGCTGAGAGAATAAGTGCGTCGTCTTTGCTCACGTCGTCTTTATTTAATTGAGATAGAAATACTGAACTATTACTCGTCCATTTACGGAGTTCAAAGCTTCCCGCCTTACAAATAGACGTGAGCTGACGTTGAAGAGCTACGGCGTCTGCTACGGTATCAGCACCGGTGACTATGTCATCAACGAAGACTTCATTAAGAAGCACCTGCGAAGCAAGTGGAAAGGAAGACGCCTCGTCGATTGCTAATTGACGAAGCGTACGTAATGCGAGGAAAGGCGCAGAGGCCACCCCAAAGGTCACCGTGCACAGGCGAAATTCCTGCACAGGGTCATGAGTAGAAAATCGCCAGAGGATGCGTTGGAAGTCACGATGTTCGTTTGTGACATTGATATACCTGTACATCATTTTGATGTCGGCCGTAAAGACAACTTTGTGAAGTCTGTACTTCAAAAGAACTTCGACTATGTCTTGATGCAATGTTTGTCCTGTTAAAAGATTTTCGTTGAGCGAACGACCCGATGTCGTTTTACATGATGCATCGTATACCACCCTCAGCTTGGTGGTGGCAGATGATTTCTTTACCACGCAGTGGTGCGGAATGTAGTAAGGAGGCGTGTCGCCGTGCGCGGCTCCAGTGACGAGTTCCATGTGCCCAAGGTCAAGATACTCTTGAAGGCACTTGTTGTAGTCTGCCCGTAAGGCTGGGTCACGTGACAGTCGGAATTCCAGTTTGGATAAACGCGAGAGGGCGATGGCACGGGACTCCCCAAGAGGGGGGGCGTTCTCCTTGAACGGGAGTGAAACTGTATATTTGCCAGTTGGGTCACGTTTGTGAGTATTAACAAAGATAGACTCGCACAGAATGTCTTCCTTAGATAGGTGCGTATTTTCTGGTGGTGACTCAAGTTCCCAGAACCTTTGTAATTGGACGTCTAACTGACACGTACTAAGATTGACGCTAACCTGTCTCATTCTTTCGTAAGAAATTCTACCGTTAAGTAAATAACCGAAAATACTATTGATGGCTACAGGGGTACCCTGCGGTCCCTTGATGTTATCGTGGAGCAGTATGCTATCGCTATAGTCTGACCCCAGCAGGAGTTCGACAGGGCGCGTCGAATGTAACTCTGGGTCCGCTAACGTTAAACCTTGAAGGTGTGAAATTTGTTCGAATGAAGTCGGTACATTTGGAATGTAACTAGTTATTTTTGGTAAAACAAGCGCTTCAATAAGAAGTTTAGGTTCCGGCTTGTTATGAGGTGTTACCTCGCAAAGCACGTAACCACGCGGTTGTTCGCTACTGTCACCTATGCCCGTAACGGTAGTACTGGTCTGCGCGGCAAAGCGCGGCAGACCGAGTCGCTGAACGCACGATTCCGTGATGAGCGTGGCTTGCGAGCCCTGATCGACGAGAGCGCGCACTGAGCGCGGCTGAGAGATTCTATCCACGGGGCGGATGTTAACGAGCGCAGTCGTAAGAAGAACTGTACAATTTTTACTATTAGACAACCCAGTAACTCCATGTAATGAAGTGGGCGCTGAAGGTTCCGCTACCGAATGTAATTCGGGGGATGTGGTACATTCCGGCGTCACTGCGACGTTATGTACGCGTAAATCTTCATGTAATGAAGAGTGATGACGCTGATGGCACACGCGGCAACTGTGGCGCGATTTACAATCTTTAGTGTCGTGACCGCTGAATAAACAATTATTACAAATTTTGTTTCCAGTAATGAAATATTTTCGTTCACTTAAACTTAACCTTTGAAACATATCGCATTTATATAACGGATGTGAATTATCTTTACAAAACGCGCATTTGATGATTTTTTTTAAATAGTCGACTGCAGTCGCAGTCGCAGCATTCACACTCATAGTTCGCGTGGAACGCGTAAAAGCAGAATCATGAGATCGCGGCATATTGTATTGCGCATCTGAACGTGAGCGAGAAAGAGATAGCGCGCGTCGCGCAGCATACGCGTTACGAGAAGGCATCCCGGCCGGGCCGGCCGCGGGCGCCGGTGCTCCAGCTGAGCGCGCGGACATCATCACCTCCGTCGCTGATAACTCCTTGTTAAGGAATTCGATTAATTCGTTTACCGAAGGCACTTCGCTAGGCGAATTTAATGATAATTCGAAACGTTTTCGTATGTTAGGTGTAATTTTACGTAACACTATATTTAATAACACAAAACTCCAGTTAGACACTGGAAATCCTAATGACTCTAAGGCCGTAATATTTTCATTATAAGTATTGAGCAAGTTACGTAAGCTAGGTTCAATGGCCTTGTCACTCATGGGTTCGACATCGTAAATATTATCGAAATGTTTTGTCGAAATGATTCTTTTGTTCTCATAACGATTGATTAACACCTGCAAGGCATTATCATAATTAGATTCGGTAACTGGAATAGATTTAATAAGATGAAACGGTTCGTCCTTTAACGACAATAATAAGTATCGAAATCGTTCTACATTGGTTAGTGAGACGTTGTTGTGTACTAACGATTTATACAAGTCAAAGAAGGAAGTCCATTCGGTTAGTCCACCCGTAAACGTATGTAATGACAACTTGGGTAATTTAATGTGTGACTTGTGCGCAAGTGCATCATGACCGTAGGCGTCCGCCACACTTGTAATGCTTTGTTTACGTGTTTCCTTGATACTATCTAACGTTATCTGAACTTCATAGTATAACGAATCAAACTGGTTGCGGGTTGCTAAGTGTTGTTCCTTATTAAAATCTCCTAATTTTACTGATTGCTTTTCAATTTTACCTTGAACTTGAAAAAAGGTTTTTTTAATAGAATTTAATTCTTTTACACGAACTCGAAATTCTAATATATTGTCCGTGCAATCTACAATGCGTTGTAGGCTATTTAAGGCTAAGTCACGTTCAAACTGTAATTGTTCAAGTTCCATTGTTACCTAGTACCTAGAATATAAAGTTCTGACTCGAGTTGAAGCTCTGCCCTTATTGCCTTAGTCGCCTCTTACGACATCCACGGGAAGACTTGGAGTGGCACTATTCTAACCCGGCAACCACACGGGGTTTGTATACAATATTTAATAATGTACCGATAATGTAGGGCTCTTGCCTTAGATATAACGGACACAAAATGGCCGCACGAAGTAGGTACGTCACAGTCCTACGTTGTAGGCACTGTACCTCAAACCTAGACGTACCAAGCCCGTAAGGTATACTAAGCAATGTTATCCAATGTGTATACTTTATGTTAACAATTATGTGCGAAATAATAGCGTTCGATCTTCCTTAATCAATAACGCTGCCGTGGGCCGGGCGCGCGCGAGCACTGGCTACCGTACCGATTCGGCGAAAAAAAAATAAAAGAAATGTAATTCCGTAAATATTGCTCAAAACCACTTGAAACTATATATAATTAGAAAGATCTCGTTGGGATCGTGCTATCCACACCGGTATTATCGTAAAATAATACGCTATGTAGTGGGAAACTCGATGTTTAGTTCGATGGCCGGCGGTAGATCCCGCGCTAAGCGCATACGTCATCCGACGATAATCGGATTTAAACTAAGTTTAGCACTAGCACAAACAATTTTGTAAACAAAATAACCATCTGTAATATGGTATCCGGCTCGAAATTTTATGTAGGGTAAATCCTTCGACAATTCAAATAAGCAGGGGAAAAATCACAGACACTCACCAAGTTCCAGGAACGTAGTATCTCCTGGGGGCCCCCGTCTGCTGGTCTCCGTAGGCGTATTACGATAGATTTTGGTTGACCTGTTTGCTGCTAGGATTCGAGTCGCGATATCTAGGTTTTGAGCCGAGAATCATATATTTTATACAGCAGCCGTTGCTTGCGTGTACGAGTTAAATCAGTTCCTTTTTTAGACTGTCGAGGGCAGCACTGTCGCATACAACGTGCTGCGTTTTGGTATTCCTTGCTAGGAAACGTTTAGTTTATTGTGTCCGCAATTAACCCTGATATTTGAGTAGATTCGGAAATAATTAAGATATAATTGTTTGTGCTAATGTGACAAAGTTACATGGACGTTAAAGTACTGAACAGTAGGTATTCAAGAGTAAAATAAGAGTTTGTATTGAAACTTGTCTTGTTTATGGATGGCATCCTACTCATATATCTGCTTTCAACAAACAACCCGTTATGGATCATACTATACCACTGTATTGGCATGAAGTACTTATGGAAACAGTCTTCGTCCCGTAATTGTAGGCGACCGCGTCAGACTATTCAATTGGTGGCAAATAGAGGCAAAAAATAATGGCACCGGAGGCGGTGAGCAGCCGACAAACGGCGAGGTCCAATGACCCAAATGGTTCATTACTAGGCCGCGTTGCTAGACCGATTAATGAAAGAAAAATCGGTCACTGCCGCACGCTATGGCTTACCGGAACTTATAAAATACACTAAAATATGATGTCAAGTCTGATTGTGATTCATAAAATGTAACTCTAATAAGTATTCATATGAAATTACTTGGAATATCTATATAATATTGCACAGAAAGAGAAAGTAAATTTAAATCGCCTAAGCGCATTATTTATCATGCACACTCATGTAAAATCGTCATTAAAGGTTACTTTATTGCAGAACTCTTCCGAGATGCCTATAATAAATCAATGCTTCAAATGCTTCCGCAATACCATAATCAATATTAGGTATGATAATAGTGAAGAACGAGTACGAATTCATCACGATTAACTTCTGAGCATATTTTTTCACCGCGATTTAATGGTTTGAAAAAACACTAAGTACATTTAAAGATAATGTTAATAGCTCGGACATACAACTACAAGGATTAAAGCCACGGTTCACTAAACGCACGAATCGCGCTATACATGCTCAGCAAATTAATCCTCCGACGTATATAGCGTCGACTTAGAAACTTGTTCTAACAGGTACAATCTAAACACTTTATCAAAATAGCTTCCATACATGGACTTCCTGAAACTCCGGGATTCCTCTCGAACGCCAAGTAGCAGGCCTAAAGGAAGAAAATCGCAGTACCCCGTAATTATTATAAAAGAACCAATTACAGCCAAATATGTAGAGTATATATCAACCGCCATAGACGTTTATGTGGTTTCGGAGTAATTAGACATCCGAACGATATTTAGTATTTCAAAAACTAACGCAATAATAACAGAGCTAAAGTAACGGTGCTCATTATTCATTGGGGTCAGAATCGGTCATACATAACAGAACATTACCCGATATTGATTCGTCATGTTCTAATGCTATGTTTAGCACGCATTAGATTGTACTACTGTTTCATCTTATTTCAATTAACCACCAATGTATTTTTTTATCAATGAATGACAAAAATTAAGATTTTATAACGCAAATACTGGGTGTAAGTGTATATGAACGATGGCTTTAATACATTACTTTTCAAGCCAATGCTGTTAGCCGGTTCTAAACTAATCGAGATGTTTCATTAATTTTACCGATTGACCTGCATTTTGAAATATTTTCCCACAAAGAAGTGGTAAAGCTTCTCAGAAGCACAACAAAGATCCTGTACGTGTTTGTGACTCACGGTCTCTGGTAGAGCCTCCACGCCAGACAAAAAACAAAAACAACGAAAGCATTTGAGCATTTATAGCGTGACTTGTTAAACCTCAACAACGACATTTGAGATTAAATTCTTTGAAGGTTTTTAACAAAAACTGTATCAAATAGTCTGATATTTAAGTAGGAAAAGGTTTATAAATTATATGATGTCGGGAGTTCAAGTTGCTCTCTATGTCTGGGCTTCCTACAATTCGGCGAAATCGAGATGCCAGTAATTGGGGCAGAAAGCTGTCGGTACCTATAGCGTCGTACAGTTGGATTCGACGAACAAGCGCGTAGGAGGCGTCGCATTACCTCCGCCGCCACTCGCCATCCTTCATACACGACATTACTTGTTGTTCCCATAATCAATGTTTTGGGGCCATGCCACACTTATGACGTACGATTAGAAATTGCAATTGCTTTGTGGAAGCGACCGACATGTGGGAGTTGGTACAAGGTTTAATGTTTAGGATCTAATTGATACAATGAAAGTTCGTGTTGTACAACAAAAACGAGTTCAATGGCTACAACCAGTATTAGTTTCCTGGTATGAGGCCAAGCGGCCATATTTTCTGTCGTCGTTCGGCATCGGGAAAAACATTACAATTATCCTTTTATTTGTTAAAGCGGAAAGTTTCCTTTTATTGAAAGTTTTATATCCTTACAAAACTAATGAGTTAGCATACGATACTTTAATATTAATTAAGCTACCATCATTAGTATATGAGCCAGCTGACTCATAAAAAAACAGCATACTTTGTTTTCGAATCACGGAAGTGCATTTACAAGAAAAAGGTTAAGCGTTGACGTTACTTATTCTGACACGTCATTCCCCGAATGAAATACTTATCATAAATCGTCATTTAGTCAGTGCTTCAAAAGGAAACTTTCGCTTATTAATATTTCTTTTGATAAAAGGGAAATCATGTCACGTCAGCTGACAAATGACTGCAAATAATACACCGCGCGGGAGAATCGCAATCAAGGCCACAGCGCGGCTTTGTGTTTGAAAACAAAAGTGATCACAGTTTACGCGAGACGAGAAATATCTTATTGCGTAAACGGAGAGCTTTGCGTCGCGTCGCTGAAGGAATCAGTGTCGCCTACGCTTAGGCACGGATGCAAATGCAACCAGTCGGTGATAATACCAAACCGAGCTCGAGTCGCCATGGTAAAATGTTAAATTAAGACTCGACACTTGACAACAATTATGCACTGAACTACCAGCGCCATCTTCCACTGCAATCATTTTGCTCTATGGTAATTAAATAAACGATCTATTAATCTATTTTATTTTAAAACCAATGTGTTGTTGTAATAACTACGGTATATTCGCTTATTTTGTACTAACCATCGCTTATTATAGGTATCTAGATAACTACAGACGGCGGTCATTGCCATGGTTAACTGATAAGTAACTTTGTTCCTAGTATGTTAGTGCTTAAATAGTTTTTCACAAGGTACTTAAATAAACATATGTAGCTAGGTAGTCGGTTTAAAAACTTCTTTTGTATCACGTTGGAGTAAATGAACATTTAACCGTGTGCATACTTATCCTATGTTAGTAAATTCGTTCTTCTTTATGAACGAATTTACTAACCTACCTTTTTTTATGTATTTTGTTTACGAGTTTATTATTAAATGTGAATTTAACGATTAAATAAGTAATACATTACTAGTATGTAAGCTTTTCAATGCCTGAAAAACAGGATCATCCTAGTTCAGGCACATATGTAATAATATTAGTTCTATGTAAACGTAAGCAATATGTAAAAAATATCATAAAGTATTTTATTAATAAAGTTATCTTATCTTATCTATATTAGATCATACGAATATTATTAACATAATTGCCATGAGCTCGTTTATAAAGAACGGGTGCCAGTTAAATGCTTCCGTGATAAAGTAACGATCCCAAAATCGTTCGTAGGGTTTTAGTGTGACGCCTCCATCGATATTCGAACGAATCGTGGGCGGTCGATGCATTGCCGTAACTCCTTAAACGGACACCTTACTTACTTGTCTTTCCTTTAAGATAGTCGTGTTGTTCTGCAAGGCCTCATGTCACTATATTCGTTCTTGAGAAGAATGTGGAATTCCTCTTACAAAATGGTTGTCCTTGCAAAACATATTCCGATAGATTTCAACTTCCGTAAACGTGACCAGCCCACGAAGGCCTTTGGCAACCATCACGAGTGCAGCGAAGACGGGAACACTTGGATTTTTATTTGATTCGTAAAAGGAAATAAATGAACATATTTGCATAATCGACTACGGGCTGCCACGGCATGTCTTTATTTAGTAAGTTAGCGGATAAACTAACAAGCCAGGCCGCTAGTGTAACTGCACAGTTCTGAATAAATAATGAATAAAATGTCATATTAAGATGCTAATATGGTTACAACGTTAACTTTTATAACTTACGAATCTAAACATTTTCTTTAATCGCGGGGCACTGCCTCATATGGTCGAGTGATGGTCAATGTCATTGCTACTAAACACATCAACATTCATAAACAAAGGGCTTCTTTATTATGCCTCAGAAACATGTCTATGTATAGCCTCACAACTTCCTGCCTACATTATATGAGTAACAGTATGTATACACGTAACATAACACGTGCAAATGTCTGATATACGGACATATCAGCATTAAAGAACTAGATCTGTCATTGAAGAGTACCTACCTTAAGTACAGTATGCCCTCATGTTTATGCCTTCCGGTAAATACGAGGAAATTAAGGCGTAAAGTAGCAAACCGAAGCTATTGGTAAATATTTAATCATGGTGTGGTCAAGTTACCTCGTGTGTTCATAAGTTTTGAGACGAAATAAATATTACATAAAAAATTAAAGCATAAAGCTGTATTTATAAAATTTACAGATAATGGTAACTAGACATTAACTAACAACTACAAGCAATTACTATTCAAAATGTCCACCCCTATTTTTAATACAAGCTTTTAGTCGTTCCGGCCAGTCATCGATCGCGGCACGAATCTTCTCCAGTGGGATATCCTTCGCTGCTTTGATGAGGGCTCGCTTTAAAGAATCTAAGTTTGGGTGGGACTTTTGGCAGGCCCTGAGTTCCAATTCAGTCCACAAAGAATAGTCCAGTGGATTGAGATCAGGGCTGAAGGATGGCCATTCTTCCGCCGCGATGAAGCCCGGCAAATTTTCCCTTAACCAAGCTTGAGTCGTTTTAGCCTTATGTGCGGGTGCTGAGTCTTGCTGGAAAATCCATTCTTTGTTGTGAAATAAAGTATTAGATAGGGGTTTCACTACAGTATCTAAAATGTCACTTTGATAATTTTTTGCTTTAACCTTGACACCTTGTTGGCAAAAATGGAGCGGAGTGACACCTTCGTACGAAACCCCCCACCATACCATCACACTCGCCGGATGATGGGCACGCGAGACATTTCGTGCTGTAGCAGGAACATCTTTGCTGCTTTTGGCATAAACTTTATTATTTTGCCGGTTAAACTTTTCTTCGACCGTAAAGATTTTTTCGTCGGTGAAGAGTATCTTTTTCGCATCGTGTCTCTTAAGCAGCATCGGACAACGTTCGCGACGTAATTTACGAAGGCGATCATTTAGAAAATGAACTTTTCTACGGCTGTAAGCCTTTACTTTCAGATCGTATTTCAATATTCTGTTGACTGAAATACGCGAAATTTTAGTCTGCAGAGCGAGTTTTTTCTGGGTGCGACATGGATTTCGGCGAAGTCGCTCTCTGATTATTTTGATGTTAGCAGCCGTCCTTACAGACCGCGGGCGACCACTCCTATGTCGATCTTTCAAAGAATCAGTCTCCTTGTAGCGTTTAATGGTGTAATATACGAAGTTGCGGCTTACCCCAAAACATTTTATGTCACGGAAAATTTCCATTGGTTTTTTCCCCGCCATATGTAGTGAAATGACAGTCGCACGCAATTCTTTCGTTCCCTCCATCACAAGAAAAACAAAAGAAATGAATTTTCAAAACATACAAATAGCACACTAACATTCCAAATTCAAAATTGAAA
Organism: Acleris holmiana; assembly: GCA_949316455.1. Classification (NCBI taxonomy): domain Eukaryota; kingdom Metazoa; phylum Arthropoda; class Insecta; order Lepidoptera; family Tortricidae; genus Acleris; species Acleris holmiana. Next base: position 16,238,390 of record OX438771.1, on the reverse strand, counting down.
AGAATATAAAATAGGTGCCAGTATTATTTTCTTTATTTTATAAACTAAAAAGTTTGTCTCAAAACTTATGAACATACGAGGTACACAATGTGATTACTTGAAAAGACCTGCTTAGAAACATTCATTAGAGAAAGGGTTTGGTTATCTAAGTAACAACGTTAAGTTTAATGACATGGTCGAATATTTATTACGTCGAAAGGTATGAAATAGGTGTTAAATGTTTATTCACGATGCTTGTTTTCACCGATGACCCAAAATAATGGAATAAATACTTTGCGCTGTTAATTGTGACATCCGTGTCAATGAAATTCAACATCAAGCACTTTCAAGTAGCTTGAAATGAACGAACGAGATTGAATGACTAAAAATGAAATAAGAACGCTGTACCCATATTAAAAACTCAGATTTGTTACACACAATGTTGTAATGGGATACTATTCATATGATAACGTTTATACGTTTTTAAAAAATGGACGAACGAGGACTGTGAGGAGATGATTAAATCGCGTAGCTGTCAAAAATAATCCATACAAATTTAGCTCCGGGCGATAACGTTTCTCACCCATATTATGGAAAACTAGGTATGTACGTTTGCGCTTTTGTTTTTTAATTGTTTTTCTTTCCAATAACTATTTTCTTAGAATGGAAAACGTACAGACCTAGTTTTTCATAATAACTACAACATATTCAAAAATCGTAAAAATCGGACAACGTTTAAGGGGAGAAAAAATAATCGCATTTTGTATGGATTTTTAATGCTTCACAATCCTCTTAACGAAAACGTTTACCCTTGGTGAGTCAGGACCGAAGCTAACAGTATTGGCTTAGGTCCGAAATTGCCCCAATTCCCTACATCTGCCAATTACTCTACATTCAACACAAACATCGACTCGAACAATTACTGCTGAATAAATTGTCTGGTGAAAATCTTTATAATTACGGTCCATAATACCTATATGTATGTGTGCCCTATATTATAATCAAACCAACGGCCCACACTCTGAGCGAACAATACGAACTACATTATAAATCAGTACCACGAAATACTTAACGGGGACCATTTATCTAGCATGCGCATATTCTATTTAGCACATTCGATTAGTTCTATTGAATACAATGAAGATTTCTTATAGAGTTACAACCGCTAAGCAGCTCCTAAAACGGCATATGTGATCGTATCGGCGAATGAAGTTAAGTATTTAAATTACCTATCAAATAATTTAAGGCCAAATAATGAATACGCATACATGGTCGATTTGTTTGTTATAAATGGCACAAATACATTAGGGAACCGAACTTCATTTTTATACAGCTTCAATATACTTTATTATGAAAAGAATAATATGTCCGTATCTTGAGGGATGTTTTCGACAGGTATGCATGTATGTTTGTATGTATTGTTCTTCGTTCCATAGTAGAGGCTGATGGCCCGATTTTGACGACCAAGATGTCATTTGATTTGTTTTAGCGAAGTCACGGGTAAAAAGATATAAAAATAAAACCAAAAGGCGGAATAAACAACCAAGTCATAACTGGTGTGTACGAAGACCTTAACGCTCATTTGACGCATGTACTAATGTATTCGGCCAAACAATCCATGATTAATATCGCAATCAGGGTCCAAACTAGCACAAGTTTCTAATCGTGTAAAAAAGTCAAAGTCCTCTTTTATACGTGGCCCCAGGAAGCACGATAGCATCAGAAATTATTATGATTCGTGAAATGGAGAGTTTAGGTAGGCCGATAATAAATGTGTGTGGATAAGCAGACGTAAACAAGCGCAAATAAAATAGCTTTCACTAGCCGCCTACCGCCGCGGGTGCAGTTCAATCCCACCGGTACAGGTTTGGTGGACCCGTACGTCATAAACATTTTTGGTGTCGATAACGCGTAGATCTACTAGCCAGAACCTAATTACATGTACAATAAATGGAATTCTTAAATCCGTAAGCGCATTTTTTTAGGAGACGTTTTTACGTCATTATGTTCAACACTAAAAAATTGACCTGCAAGAACTTAATTAAATTCACAACTTAGAAAACTTTATAAATAAAATACATAAACCTGTTTTTAATTTAAACTAATTAGTTTAATTAAGTTTATATTGCGTTTAAGATTTATTTTGATTGTGATCGTGAAAGTGAAAAGATGTCACGGTTTATAATTTTGAAGGAGAAAGGCCAGGTGTTTAATTATATTATACGAAAAGCATTTTGAAGTAACTTTATCTATTAATCATTATGGGCCATTATTGTGCCATTTAACTAGCTGTTCGCGATTCCGTCCGCGTAGCAGTCGGTTATAACAGCTACTCGCGGTAAAAAGTACCCTATGTCCTTTCTCGTGTTTTAAGCTAACCATACTAATAATACTAATTGGTTCAGCCGTTTACCCGTAAAAGCGTAACAAATAAAGTTGCTTTTACATACGTACATAATATTAGTATAGATTAATCTCACCATTATTATGCGTACATTTATCTACAAAAACAAGTAAAATCGGTGATAATAAAAGTTAAAAAAGATACGAAACAAAATAATCCGGTTATATGCAATGTGCACGGTATTACATCGAAATTTCAAGTAGTCTTTGTTCCCTGTAGTTGCATCAGATACGAACTGATGAGATATAAAAATAACCAGCATCATCATCTTGTCAATAAAAAATAGTACAAAACCAATTTTCCATGTAAAGGAGCTTGACCATGAATTTAATGAGAGGAAGCCGCACGAGTAATTTCGGGTTCTACTGGACCAAAATAAAGCAAAAACCCTGCTGCCTCGGACACGCTCCTCGTAATTATAGATCAGGCCCTCGCAGGGTACGCCCAACGTTAAAATGTAAAAGAGATATACAACTATAGTAAACTTATTCCTAAATAAAATAGTGACATGATATTGTAATAATAATAAACTTTTTTAATAATGGTATTAAGAGGATTTTGAGGCTGAAAACTTCCATACGAAATGCGGTCAAGTTTCCCTCCGTTTAACCCTTAATTGGATAGAAGCTGCTCTTTGTTAAGAAACGTTTCACTTTATGAGTTTCTGACCCTATTGGAGAGTAAAAATAGAGTAGAAGTCACTTACGTACAGAAGTCAGAGCGAGTATAGTATTTCCCACCTTTTTTTTAAGCCACATAAACTAATTCATTAAAACAGAAAATGGTGTTTTTATCCTTTGCCCCGATAAAAATACAAATATACTTTTAACACCCTAATATTAATTCCCACGACAGGACCAATTAAGGGTTAAACCTAAACAGATTTTTCTGATTTTTGATTATGTTGTAGATATTATGAAAAATTAGGCATGTAACGTTTCCCTTTCGAAGAAAATATTTATTTAATATTTCTTGGAAAGAAACAAATTAATAGTAATCAAAAACGTACAAACCTAGTTTTTTTTAATAAATACAACTCAAAAAGCGTGGAAATCTGATCTGATTTAGGGGGAAAAAACGTTACCGCCCACAGCTACATTTGTACGGAAACATTTTGATAGCCCTACAATACTCTTATATATCAAAGGACCTAAGCGCAGGATTATTGTTAGAATGTTATCAATTATCATTGCCCTCTTACTCTTCGGGAAATAAAACAGAGTAGGAAATTTGAACTCGTCACTTTAAGTAATTCTTTTTCTCTGCGTCATCGAGGGGATTCCAAAGTAATAACTATAGCGTTTGAACGATTGGAGCTTGTAGTTTCCTTAATTCCCTAAATTTCCATGTATTTAACTTATTATTTGAATTAATTGAACCCTTTAGTGGTTAACGGCAATACATTTGCCGTCACACATTTTAATTTATTAACAAAAAAACAGTTTTTTTGTTGTTTTTTTAGTGTTAAGAACAGAAATTATAAAAATATTAATCCAGTAACAAAAAAGGAGATAGTAAAATTCACTCCTATTAATAAATGGTACATTTTCGACATGATTTGCGGTATTTTGTCATGTCCCGATAAGTGAAAAAAAAAAGTCTAGAAATAAAAAATATTCTTGCTCGTTTTTTCTGATAGTTATAAGTTATAACACTCCTATTTCAGAGATAATTTAGGCGGTATAAAAATTAGAAAAAAAAAACCAATTTGAAATTGAACTTTCCTAGTAAATTAATGAAATTTAATACAAATTCAATGCAAAGATGTGTCATAGACGGACAGCGGCAAATATATTACCTTCTTGTAACTCGTAAAGTATGAGAACGAAAAGTTGCATCGGCTTAAAAAATCACTAAAAAAATAATCTATAATAATCAGTTGGCTCGTTTAAGAGATATCAGGTAACATACAAATGTAGTTAGTCACAGAACTGTCATAGTTGGTATTTTTTTGTAGATATTGATTTGTTATCTAAAACTGTAGTACATTATTCTGTTCTATTATCAAGTTTTAGAATTGTATACCTAGGTCATTTTGTACACCTTTGGCGGGGCGTGTCACGTTATTGGAGTTTTCACCAGGATCCCTAATTTTATTGAAACTAAGCTTATGTTATTATACTGTCAGTGTCAGTGATTATACTGATAATATAGCATTCTACTGGTGAAATAATTGGGTCATTCTCAGTTAAGAGGTAAAAACGATGTCCCGGATAAATAATCATACTTCTATTGAAAATTAAAAGAATATTATATCACAATCTCTTAATATAAGTTGCTCAACTTTATGGACAATCAATTTCAAATAATTAATTAACTTAGTTTTGTCACAATTTCACCTCAAACATGCAAAACTTCTCTCCCTGGCCTGTCCCCAGCTAGTATTTACAGTAAATCAGTAAGTTTACGTGATCTTAAAGCCATGGAAACATTTTAAGTTAGTCTGTATTAGAAAATAATATAAAGAATGATTGTAATGATGTAACCGAAGTAACTATTTTTTTTTATTTTAATAGAATATATTCACGATACATTTTGTCGCCGGAATTTGCGTCTCTTCCCCTGGCATTCTTATAATCTAAAAAATATTGTATTTGCGATCTTAATTATTGTAATATTAATGCTAATCATAATTCATTTGATCCACAAATATAAGCCAACGTTGTAATAATGATCTTTTTTCCACATTTTGTCACTCGTATTGATCCCTTTGTTCATCAATTTTGATGGTATCTGGTGAAATAGTCTCTCCCCTGGTCAGCTTTATTTCTGGATTAATTTTTCTAAATACTTAATTATATATTTATATTGACTTTAATTTACTTATAGATAACAAATATACTTCATTTTATTAACTAATATTAAATACTTTTGAGATATTATCGATTTTCTTACTGAAAAGTCTCTCCCCTGGCTTTCTCTCCCCTGGCACAACATTTGCAAAAATGTTCAGCAAACGTATAAATATTGATTTAAATTAACTATTACACTTAATTACACTTTCCATTATTCAGATCTGCAAAATAATCCGTCAATTTTTTATTTTTTTCTTGTTTTTCAAAAGGCCAGGGGAGGGACTAGACTGTGCTCAACAAACACTATTTTCTGAGGTAAAAAAGAATAATAAAAAAAAAACATTAGAAAATGCATATACATCATCTAATAGATTTATAAAAATCTGACAAACATTTAATATATGCATTTATTTATATTTTATGAAATTTTTTCATAAAAGTCTCTCCCATGGCTATCTGTAAAATGATAAAAAAATGAAAAATTGACTGGTCACCTAGCACATATTAAAAAACAAGTTGTTTTGATAAATCTGTAAAAAAATTAAATCAAATTTCAATTTTTTTTGTCATGCCAAGTTTTATCAGTAAGCTATTTATTACCTCTTAACTGAGAATGACCCAATTATTAAAAGGTCCAGTAGTTTTTGAGTTTTTAGGGTTCCGTAGCCAAATGGCAAAACACAGAACCCTTATAGATTCGTCATGTCTGTCTGTCTGTCCGTCCGTATGTCACAGTCACTTTTTTCCGAAACTATAAGAACTACACTGTTGAAACTTGGTAAGTAGATGTATTCTGTGAACCGCATTAAGATTTTCACACAAAAATAGAAAAAAAACCATAAATTTTGGAGGTTCCCCATACTTAAAACTGAAACTCAAAAATTTTTTTTCCTCAAACCCATACGTGTGGGGTATCTATGGATAGGTCTTCAAAAATGATATTGAGGTTACTGACATCATTTTTTTCTAAACGGAACAGTTTGCGCGAGAAACACTTCCAAAGTGTTGAAATGTGTGTCCCCCCCCCCTGTAACTTCTAAAATAAGAGAATGATAGAACTAAAAAAAATATATGATGTACATTACCATGCAAACTTCCACCGAAAATTGGTTTGAACGAGATCTAGTAAGTAGTTTTTTTTAATACGTCATAAAAACATTGATCAAAGCTACAACGAACTTTTATATTATGTTACTTGCTGTTACGGAACCCTTCATGGGCGAGTCCGACTCGCACTTGGCCGCTTTTTTTTATTACAAACATTGTAGTCTTTTCTCTTTATAATATAAGTGAGCACTCCCAAGAAGCTTGTTTAAAATAGCTTAACCTACTGATATCAGAACAATACCAGTGATATAGCGAAGTAATTAGGTACCGTTCTTACACGCGCCTCCAGTACTTTCTATCAGTTGCGCCTGCGTTCCACGATGAACAATCGCATTATTATACCTATTGTGTGGATTAGTAAGAGTAAACATTATGTTTCAGTCTTCATTTATAAAAGCGATATTATTTGTATGCTTTATTCCCATTGCACAATACTAAACCGACATGTTGTACACAACAAAGGCACGGGCTACGGGCGTTACTATTATTCACTAAGCCAAAACATTCCACTTCTAAGACATCTTATGTTAGCTTTGGTTTGTACAGCTGGTTAAAGGCTAAAAGCTGGCCGTAATAATAATATAACACTACAAGAAGACCTATTAATAATAACTAGGGTGTTGATTCAAGCGCGGTCGGTTAAGCACTCACTGAGTTATTCGATCCGACGACCAAGGTCGCTCACGTGAAGTGACCATGGATTGGAAAGTGAACATTAAAAGCAGGCTTTTTATCTCAATAATTAAGCCAACTTTAAACACTCGCTTTCGTCTCCGAAAATGGGTATAGCAATAACGATGAGTAATGAATAGAGAGCTGCTTTAATTCGCGCCGCCGCTGCCTGCGCCCACGCAGTCTCAGTGCGCGCGCCGCGCATCCACTCGGAACAATGCTTACTGGTTTACTTTCTCGATTGACTCATACTGATTCATTGCATACGTCTACCGACTCGAATTAGATTAATGATAGCACTCTAAATTATTTTCCGTTGACATAAATTCATAATGTCAATAACAAAACTTTCGTTGACACAGTTTTTCAAATACAATAGCACTGTACGTAGGTACGGAACTTCATTGTCAATTTTAAGAAAAGAACCGCCGTTTAAACTCGACTCAGCACGTTCTTGAACAAGTCATCACTTAACGTTACTTGATTGGTAAACAGCGTGTAAAGTGAGTGGCACATAAAATGAACGTATTGTGTGCAAAGAAAATTATTGTCAAGACACAAACAAACCTTCGCATTGGCCCTGAACGAGGAGAGCTATGCCCTCACAAAACCTTTAATTTAACAATAGGCTCCTTAACAAAGAAATGAATTATTATTAACCGGACCGGACTTTACCTACATAACCTCATGCAGTAGATAATAAAAAAAAGAATAAACATATCCGAGGGCACTCAATAAAGCGAGACTTTGGGCAGGGCGGAAAACAAAAATTTACAGCTTCCGCGATGAGGTCTTCGTCCGATATCTTGGCACAGGCCTTCAATAACAATTCAACTTCGTCAAGGAATTCGTGACGATGAAATGGTTTTTGTTTAAATTCTATAACGTAACGTAATAATTAAGCAAGCTAATTTAATAGAGGAGATACATTGGTGTATATCATCGTGAAACATTTTATTGCAATAGCGTATTATTATTAACCATAATATCACTATACTGTATAGCGACTAACTTAGTTGTGATAATCTCCCAAGATGCATCGTGAATCAATTTCCTTGATTGCACATATAGGTTCAACAATCCCGAAGTTATTTATACGCGTAGTATGTTGGCTACTTATTCCTTCAAGTATGCATAAAATGCAGCGTTGTGCGCAAGCGGCTGAATGCGCTAATGAACGCGTGTCGCGGCGCTGACCCGCGACCCACGCGGGTTCGTCGCCCGCACAGCCCGCCAGCCCGCCAGCCCTGGCCCTTGCACCTTCAGGACGATACCAGCCGGCTTATCATGTTTAATCAGCACCGACAGTTGCCCCTTGTTTACACTTCCCAGAATTTCCTGCCTTGTTCTCTCTCGACCGTATTTTAATGATAAATGGCAAAGAAACGAGGAACCGGTTAGCACGAATGCATTGTCGGCTGTCGTTAAATTAAAAATGAGAACTGTCACTGTTTAACACGAAGGGTTACGATGATAATATTTAGAGAAATGTATGTATTAGTGACGTCAGTAACGTCAGTCACGTCTATATGCCCGTCAGCAGCACCATCAAACTCTTCTATGTAGAAAAGTTAAGAAACTTTTATAGCATCGCAGCGCAGAGGATCGCAAATATATTTTTCCAAATATGTTAGTCTGCTATCGAAAATATTATATAGTTTCGTCATACCTAATGCTTTAATTTAACTATGCATGCATTTATAATGCCCGATAGGTTTCTAAATGCTTTTTCACCTCTCTCGCTCTAAAAGACTCATAATAGCCATGTACAGGCGGACTAAAGTGACATTTTAATCCCTAGGGACTACAGTACTTTTTCTTTTTAATTCCCTCATAAAAAGCCTTGGAAAATTACAAACAGCCACATCACAAATTACATGTTGCCATTTGATGATGTTGCCCTTGACGTCGGAGTGCGCGGTGGAGCAGGGTAGGGCAGGCTGGGGCTGGGCATACAACCTACACCGCCTCAATCTTCGGTTCGGAATTGTTGTCTATGGACTATTTTTAATGTTCTAACCCCAAAAACAACCCTTTAGCTGTCTCGTTCTCCATTACAATGACGGGTTGAGGGTAAAAATTATAGCGCTATTGAATTGTATTTTTTTGAAGATGTGTATGTTAAAACTATTACGCTGTTATTACAAAAATCTTTTACACGCCTTAGACACTTTAAGTGTCAGTTTTTTATGAATTGACATTTACTAAACAAATTTTCAACGGTTGTTTAATTTTTTGTAATAACAACATTATAATTAAGGTTTTTTTTTCGCAATTGATGTGAAAAGCAGAGTGTTTAACTCGAGACTAAAAAGCCATAATGACACTCGAAGTTCATCCACCCTAGCTTATTGCTCGGGTGGAAAAATATCTCATGTCATAATGGCTTACTTAAGAGTGGTCTTTATAATGTCAATTACCCTCAGAGTCGGTTAGCGGGGAGGTTGAACAGGTCTAAAATACCCTGAAACAATGGGGCCGACCAGACTTTTAGGAGTCATAAAGTGACTAGGCGAGGCTCCGTGACGGCAGAGGGGCATTTTTTAATTTTTATGGATTTGTACTCAAAGGGTGCTAACGGTACCCTATTACTGAGGCTCCGATGTCCGTCTATCTGACACACCGCTATAACAACAAATATAATATAATTTAGGTTTAAAATTAAAGAAACAAAATGAGTTTTTCGGCGATTTTTGCTCGATCTTAATATTGTACGGTGGTACGGAATCCTTCGTGTGCGAGTCCAACTCCCACTTGCCTGGTTTATTCAGATTTTGCAAGATGAATGACGTGAAATAACCGCCTCGATTGCGCTTCGCCTCCACCTGGCTAGTACGAGTACGTACGTAAGCGCACTGCCATTTAAATAAGAATAAAGAACTAGCTAGACTCTCGCTGAGTCTCGGTGAAGGAGACATACAGACCTTTTCTAACCTATATAGAAATTATATAAATGTATTTACCTAACTAGTGCTTCATTATAAACCTTGATAACTGTGGGTCTTTACAATTGATTTACAGAACGTAGCCTTTATCTATTTAGTGCCTCTTTCGACATCACAATAAGGTCAAAAAATTAAAGCATCGCGACGTGGACAAGAACGCGAGGTGAGCAAAAAACGCAATATGCTTCGTGTTCACACATGTCGACGAGGACACGTCGACGACATTGACACAGGATTATGGCTTCACAAAAAACACACACAAACCATATTTTACTTAGTTCTATAAGTATTATTATGAAACGTTGTGGTTGAGAAATGGCGATATGGGTGTACGACAGATAGGTGTTAATTTATTTGTGCGAAACAACTATTCGTTGTAGAAAAAGGCACGGCACATTTACTTTGCACCACCCATTCACCGATAAAAGCCTCTGAAAGACTAACCTCTCAATAGAATACCCCACTAAAAGAATAACCTCTCGGAACGAAATATATGACTAAGTTATTTGTTAAACTAACCATTCACTATAAGGGAAACCGTAAAAGCTAAAGCACAGATGACCCTTATAAATAGCGCTTTAAAAAGCATATCGAACGGCTTTTCTAAGTAAAAGACTTATAAATCCCATTCGAAACCCCTTGAATGGGATAGCGGGATTTAAAAGCATATCGAACGGCTTTTAAGCGATACAGCTTTTCTAAGTAAAAGACTTATAAAACCCATTCGAAACCCCTTGAATGGGATAGCGGGTTTTAAAAAGCAAATCGAAAGGCTTTTACGCGATACAACTTTTCTAAGTAAAACCCTTATAGAAACCCATTCGAAACCACTTGAATGGGATAGCGCGCCCTGCTTTGCACATAAAGAACTATACAGGGTGTCTCATTTAAATCGCTCAGTATGGGAAATTCTGAAACTATAAGACATACGAATATCTGTTCATAGGAACCATGTCATCGATTTTGATAAGAAGAAAAACTGCATTCATACATTTACATTTATACAAACCTGTACTCAGCTGGGGAAAAAAAAAACTTACACTATTTCTATTTAGATATCGATTGTGCAGGTCTGAAGCAGTAAATGGCTCTATAAAACATGATGTCTAAAAGACAACCACAATCGATTAAGACCTTCACTCATTTTCATATTCACAATCATTAAGACCTACACAATCGATTTCTAAAGAGAAATACTTAGTGCGATTTTATTTAATTCAAAACAACCGGGTTCGATTCCCGAGCTGGGTACAGGAATTTTTTTAAATGTATGAATGCAGGTTTTCGTCTTATTAAAATCGATGACATGGTTCCTAAGAACAGATCCTCGTATGACTTAGGTATAGTTTCTGAATTCCCATACCGACCGATTTAAATGAGACAGCCTGTATAGCTGTTGTGTTTATAACGATCCCGTCGTAGTAGTTAAAGAAGGGATCTTTGCAAAAATATTTCCGTCGCGCCGAGCTGTTATAAGCGAGCTAAGTTACTAAGCCATGCCGAACGAGAGGGTTACTTCACCTGCACCACCGGACTGAAGTTACTTTTTGTTTACAGCACTTACATTTTACATTATAAAATATTTATTACTAATGAAGTGCGCGTAAATAACAGGAGGTAATTTAATTACGGTGGTTAAACTACCGACTATAAAAATATTTGAAGATTTAAAGAATTCTGCTTACATTTTCATCAATAGCTGAAGGCAATTACTTAAATGTTTTCCATAAGACGAGAATTACGTAGCTAGCAAGTGTCAGAGTATGGTCAAATTACTCTTACCGTTACTTGATTACGTTTTCAGCACAACACACCATTGAATGTAATGAAATAATGATTTTTATTTCCTTAGCCACTGCCGAAAGATGTACGCCGAAAAAATAACAGGATTTCTCTCGTAATTGTCGCACGTCACCTGAGATCAGCCCCGCACCTGCTTATAATTGCAATGGAGCTTCGCGAGACTCGTCATGTGAAAAACGAAACTACATTTATTTTACCCTAACAATGCAATGCTTCACTTTACTTCAAATAAAAGCCTAACAGAAACTAGCTATAGAACGAAATAATTTTACTGCTTCGAGTATATTTAAGAAAACTTCCTGTTTTTTTGTGCGGTTACAGTCTTGCAGAATATTGCACGTCAAGGCATGCCGCTCGCGCAGGAGAGCTACGGCTAGGCACATTTCGCGACGTGGGCGCAGGCGACGCGGCCCTCGGGAGTCAACGTACGGGGACCGGTTCACTAATCGATCCCGTACCGGCCTGCGCTCCTGTCCGCACCTAAACGCGGCTAACGGCTTCTCAACCAGCGACTAGAACACATTTTGAACGAGTTCCAGCAAAAACTAGTGTAACTTGCATAGCGTATTTTTATCACGTTAAGTTGTAACAGTTGCTTTCTAAATCAAAATCCAATTTCTTCGCGTCAATTTTTTTAAGTTAAATCGTTGCCCTACCTGATATTGAGATACTGCATTTCTAGAGTGGTTGCGCAAGCTGGCGTACGTAACAAATAACTAGGCACGTATTGATTAACTAGTGTCTGTTTGTTGTGCAAGATCTGTCCGGCGGAGACAATCTAAGTCATTATGTCACCGTTTAGTGGGTGAACGGTAGCTTGTTCCCGTGAGCGGAATTTCACTAAACCGAAGGAATTGATCGTTAAATGTCACGTCTAAGACGCGAGCCGCAACCGCAGACGTGACATTCATTCGAGGCGGTCAAATTCGGCTTACAGTCGATAGTGCTTATAATGAAGACCTAATATAGGCTATACTCAGCTACACGTATTTTTCCGCGAGCAAAATCATTGAATTGCAAACATTCTAAGGTAAAAGTAGGTCCAATGTTACAGACTACAATGATTTATACACGACCCAAGTAGGACCGCAAGCAGTGATTTATCGGATTCAACGATCAATAAATACGCGGCTCACCGGGGTTAATGCCGTTTTATGACGATGTATCCATTTATGAACAGTCGATCGCTAATCTAAAACGTAATACGTTACAGAACGCTTACAATATATCTAATTTACATTTTCGCCGAAAGAAAGGAATTGTCGGTGCAGGAATAAATAAATTTTATTGACGTGCATTTGGCAACGAATAAAAAACTAATATTAGAAACCTCGATGCTCCAAGTGGCTAGTTTGTTTTGCGTAGTGTACATATTTCTCGTGTGATTACAGTATAAATAAATCGGCGAGCTCTTTCTAAACGGTCGTTGGTTCCGTCACAGCAGCGTCGCGCACAATGCGCCGGCGAAAATAACAATATTCATATTCAGCCAGCCCGAGAATCCCGAGATCCACTAAAAAAAAATTCGCTTACCCATAGTTGTTCCTTGTTTTTTTGTCTAATAAAAAAACCCGGTCATGTGTATATTGGACTAGTGTTCCGAAAGTTCCGTACCGCCTGGCCTGCACTTGGCAAGATTAGGTATAGTTCGTATAGCAATACAACGTCGTTCGGCATTCAGTACCGCAAATGTCAAATTGGGTAATTTTATAGGAGAGAAGAAAATAGATTTTATTATAATGTATGATTTACTGTAGAGACTGTAAAAACAATGCATTTTATTAATTTTTGACATCATGTTTTATAGTAACATTTGCTGCTTCAGACCTACACAATCGATATCTAAATAGAAATAGTGCTAATTTTATTTTACTGAGTACAGGTTTTTTTTAATGTATGAATGCATTTTTCTTTTTATTAAATCGATGACATGTTTCCTAAGAAAGAACAGATCTTCGTATGTCTTATAGTTTAGTCCCATACTGACTGATTTACATGAGCCACCCTCAGTGTTGTTAAAAGACTAGTTTTGAAGACTTTCGACCCTGAAAGTCTCGACCAACACCTCAAAAGACTCGCTAGATGGCTGGATCAAGGGCCAGATACAGGAGACAGTACTCCTCGACACGAGGAGTACTGTCTCCTGTATCTGTAAGGAGGTTCCTATCTCTGCAGCCCTAACCACCGATAGCTTGAGCCCTGCCCCGCTGCCGGCGGCACTCGTAGGTTAGGTTTTTTATAGTGTTTATGTTTTGTATTAGTATTGTTATTTTACTTATATATTTGAATATTTACTGTAAGACACGTAAGTTATAGAAAAATAAATAAATATCTAAAAACTAATTTATTGTCATATACATATATACAATGTGCCCGTGAGGATTGCGAGAAATTTTAAGCGAGTATTCCTGAAAATATTTTAAGATTATGGGTGACTTTTTAATCTTAAAATATTTTCGGGAATACTCGCTTAAAATTTCTCGTAATTGATATGCGACGAAAATAAGTATTTTACTTTACGTTTAGAGGTATGGTTTATCCAATAATTGATATTTTACAAACAAAAATGCAATAAAGTCCGAATTGATTTTTACTTTTTTTCCCTATTTCACATAAATTTATACAATATTTTTTACTACTTCTAATGACCTCAGGATCAACCTGTATAGCTATCAAATATGGCAGAGATTGATCTAATTTGTTAAGATCACCCTGTATAGCTATCAAATATGGCATAGATTACGAGGAGTCAAACCATTCTTAACATAGCATTTTTTTTCGCATTCGCGGTACTGAATGCCGAACGGTGATAAGAACTATAAATCACACGAAATCTGTCGTATTGCCATTTTGAGTATAAAACCGAAAAGTGTAGTTACTTGTATAGGTACTGTAATGAAAGAAGGATGTAGCAGTACATACTCCTTTCATTGTTTTCTTTTTTCTATTTTGTTATGTCGAAATGTCTCGAAATCTTTTGAATAAAAAAGATTTCGGAATATGGAATGCCCGCCGGTGGTTTTCAGGGGGACGCTCCAGAGTCTCCAACGGACCGCGTTGGCATTCACATGTGAACTAATGTATATTTAAACGTTAAAATAAATGAAAGAATATATTAACACTGCAAGACGTATACTTTTATTCTACGTAGCTTAGTTGAAAGTGCGTAAAGTATTACGCTTAGGAATAGGCGCCTACCAGGCTTACATGGTGGTGGAGTGCTCCTGACCTGAACCTGAGTGATATCTTTATTAACCTATTCTCGCTTTAAACTGTTCCCATATTGGTATTTTATTTTTTGGTGCGTGTCCTTCCCATATAGCATAGCAAAATGGCGACTGGAAAATATAATGGGCTATCTGATACGGAGGATTTTCTGATGCAGTACCAGGCCATTGGAATCATCAAAGGATGGTCTGATGAGCAGAAAAAATATGCCATCGCCGCATATCTAGATGGACCAGCCCTTCACTGGTTTAAGACAAATTTTGAGGAATTCACGACCTACGCAGTGTTGGTGGAAAAATTGAAACTGCAATTTCCTTGCCGAGGTGATTTTGCTCAAAAATTTTACTACAGAAGGCAGCAAAACAAGGAAACGCTGATTGAATATTTCTACGCCTTAGAAAACTTAGCTGTTAAAGCTAAAATCGATGATGAAAGATTCATAAGGCATTTTATTACATCTATGAACCAGCATCACCAGTGGCTGTTGGCAACGAAGTTATTCGCATCTAAAGAGGAACTTAGAAAAACAATAATGCAAATGGAGGACATATTTAATTGCGACACCACATATGCAAGAAATGTAGAATTGCCAGTTTTTAATCCAGATGTAAACTTCGAAGAAATCAGGAACCGCGGTGATCAGCCGATGCACACACCACGATTCGATGAATCGACACCGTTCGGGACGCCAGCTACAATAGCGCCACGCAGAGTGCACTTTGAACCAGAAGCACCACGCGAGTCACACGATCTTCGTCCTCGTCCGTGTCCACGCCCACGCCCTTGGACACCACAAGAAAGTTCGCGTAGGCAGCAAGGCGCGGCGACGGCCAATGAAAGTTATCGATCCGATTATCGAGAGGTTACTCCTTCTTCATCAAGGCAGCACCCAAACTTCACGCCGCGTCGTTAGTAGATCGGGATGCGACAGGCGGCATGGATTCAAACCCGATCCTTGTAGATAAGTCTAGGGACGTTTCTGTACCGATTATTCCAGTAGTAATAAATGGTATTATTTGTGAAGCACTCGTTGATTCAGGTGCGAGTGTCTCTTGTATCTCCAAATCCCGATGGGATAAATTATCCTTGGATTCTCAAACGCACGGACCTATGGCCTTGCGAGCGGTAGGCGGTTATGCAATCAATGTGCATGCCTCGGCCGAAATAGGGATGCAAATTGCGTCAGTATATTATCGGCAACGCGTATTAATTATACACGATACGGCTGAAATAATCATACTGGGACAAGATTTTTTACGACAAAACCAAGCAATAATCGATTTCGCAAAGAGTCAGTTGACACTGAAACAAATTAGTTCGGTGCCTTTCATCTCACGTCATAATGAGAAAAAAACATTTTTTTCTATATGTGCTCATGATCCTAATGAGTTTGTATATAATGAATCTTCTTTGAAGAAAACTGATTATATTTATTTTACAGATTGGGTGCAGCGCAATGAAAACTATTTGTTAAATCTTAACGACGAGAAACCGGTTGTCTTTGACGTGAATGATGGATTGACGGGCAAGCAAAAGACAGAATTGGATGGTTTATTGAGAGGGTTCCGCGACACTTTTTCTTTTGCAACCCGAGAATTGGGATGTTATAAGGATACTTTTATTTCAGTGAATACCACGGATGATGAACCAGTTCATAAAGCACCGTATCGGGTGTCGAATAAACAGAGGCAAATAATTGATGCGCAAGTACAGGAGATGTTGGAAAATGGCATAATACAGGAGTCAAGAAGTCCTTATGCTTCACCCGTTGTGTTGGTGGACAAGCCGGAGGGCCCACCAAGATTTTGTATCGATTTTAGAGCGCTAAACAAAAAAATAAGGATGGATTCGTACCCGATTCCAAGAACGGATGATTTGCTTGGTTGTTTACAGGGAGCCAGATATTTTGCTGACCTTGATATGAATTCAGGGTATTGGCAGTTAGCTCTGGGCGAAGGCAAAGAAAAGACGGCCTTCGTGACGCATACGGGGCTATATGAATTTAATGTATTGCCGTTTGGTTTGAAAACGAGTCAAGCCATGTTCCAGCGAGTGATGGACAAGGTGCTTGCAGGGTTGAAATACAAAAAGGTTGTTGTATATGTCGATAATATTTTGGTTTATGGTAAAACGTTTGAAGAATTTGTGTCGGCATTGGAAGAGGTTTTATCGCGGTTAAAATCGGCCAACTTAACCCTAAAACCGAGTAAATGCAAATTTGGGTACCAGAAAGTGACAGTTTTGGGACATGAGGTGTCAGCAAATGGAATTGGGCCCGATGTGAACAAGATAAAGGCAATGAGGCAGATACAAACCCCAAGGAACGTAAAGGAGGTTAGATCAGTGCTGGGTTTGTACTCTTATTACAGAAAATTTATCGATAATTTTGCAGAGATCGCATTACCGATAACGAGCCTTACAAAGAAAAATAAAAGGTTTGTTTGGGCAGAAGAAGAACAGAGAGCGTTTGACAAATTGAAGGAGAAAATGTGTTCCGCACCGGTATTGGCATATTTCTCTAATGATAAGGATGCGATAACGAGAGTGTTTGTCGATAGTTCCGAGAAGGCGTTGGGAAGTTGCCTTTGTCAGGGCAAGGAAGGTGAAATGAAGCCAGTTGCATACGCCTCAAGAAAATTAAGTGCCGCTGAACAAAGATATTCAGTGACAGAGAAAGAATGCCTAGGATTAATATGGGCGATAAATTATTTTAAGCACTATTTGTGGGGAATGAAATTTCAGGTTGTCACTGACCATAGAGCGTTAATATGGTTAAAAAGCAAGCGTGACATGAACGGCAGACTCGCCAGATGGGCTTTATCAATACAGTCCTGGGACTTCGATATTGTATACTGCTGTGGCAAGGATAATGTCGTAGCCGACTTCTTGAGCAGAAATCCGTTGATCGAGAACCCGAGTGCAGAGTGTATGGAGAGAATTCCCGAACAAGAAGACGGATTCGTCTTATATGCGCTGAATAGCAATAGTATGAGGACGGCACAACGAACTGATTCATTTTGCCGCCATATTTTGGATCAAATGCGACAGAGCAATACGAATGTTTATCAAAATTATTTTTTGCAGGATAATTTATTGTATAGGAAAAGGGATGTTGGACAAGAAACGAGAAAGCTCTTAGTATTGCCGCAAGAGAAGTTTGCAGAATGTATGCTAGAATTGCATGATGAGCCAGTGTCTGGAGGACATTTTGGTTTGTTTAAGACATATGAAAAGTTTAATGAAAGATATTACATGTCCAAGGCAGAGAAAAAAGTAAACGAATATGTCAAGTCGTGTCAACAGTGTCAACTGAGGAATGTCAACAAAGTGATCGCACCATTAATACCGATAAATGTTGCAGATTTATTCGACAAGTTTTGCGTCGATGTGGTAGGGCCGTTACAGATTTCGAATAAACAGAATAGGTATATTTTAGTCGCAGTGGAATACCTCTCGAAGTATGCAGTGTGCAAAGCCGTGCCCAGAGCCACCGCGGAAACCATCAATGAATTTTTGGTTACGGAAATATTGTGCCGATTTGGAGGAGTTCGACAGCTGATAACCGACAAAGGCTCAGTATTTACTTCTAATACCATTAGAGAGACCGCAAGTCTTTTTAATGTGACGCTCACACATGCGACAACATATCATCCGCAAACAGTTGGTTTAGTGGAACGATTTAACAGGACATTGTTGGGCATGATCTCAAAGTATGTCTCGGAGGAGCAACGAGACTGGTGTACGTATTTGCCTATGGTATGTTATGCCTACAATAGCGCGAAACAGGCTAGCACAGGTGTGGAGCCGCATTTGATTGTGTATGGTAAGGAACCATTATATAAATCTGATATCGAGTTGCGCATCAATAATCTCCTGGTTTCAGATACGCTAGCGGATAAAATGACAAGATTGTCGATATTAAGAAGAAAAGTTGCCCGGAATATACAGCGCGCCCAACTGAAGCAGAAGTTTTACTACGATATCAAGGCCAAAGATATCTCATATGATAGTGGGGACTTCGTAATGCTATACTGTCCGAAGCGCAAGTCTGGATTAAGCAATAAACTTGCTAGGAGATACAAGGGACCATTCGAAATTGTTACAAGGCTTTGTAATAATAATTATAAGATCAGGAAAGTCGGTACGGTAACAAAATGTATTATTGTTCATAGGAATAGGTTAAAGAAATTTCATGCTAGAGCTTAGTTATAAAGTTGTATATAATTGTGTATAGTCATGTATAATATTAACTTTCTTTTTGTCTTTGCAGTTCGCTAACACAATGAGCGAGCATGAATAGCCATGAAAAGGGAGAGGAAAGTGAGATGCCGGCTTGTCTCCATGGGAACATTACTTCTGGTCTTATGATGAGAATTCCAATTTGCCTGTAAGGTGTGGAAGAAACTCTGTATGGGTTTCATCTCACATAACCCCTGACAGATGTTTTCTATGGTGCTCAAGTCACGTATTTCATATCGTTTGTTATATGTGATGGCGATATGGTTGGATGCTTATTCATGCTCTTATGATGTTATTATGGGCAGCTGTACTTTATTTGATTTAATGTGTATAATTATGTTTTTATTACATGCGCATTTGCTGAGTTGAAAAAAAACTGATGTAAGAAGTCTGACGGCTGCTGTTAGCAGAAGGAACACTGGCATGCAATCCTGCCTTTGATGTGGAAGGCACAGGAAGTCCGATGTCTGGACTGCACCATGCCCGTCCCTTCTGTAGAGCCGTATCGTTGAAATTTTGTTTTAAACTATTATGTCTTGTCTTTTAATAGGCGCCAGCTCTTCGATAGCTTGGATGCTTGGCCCCGTATAATTGTTTGTTTTCAGATGTCTTTAATGGTGTTTATTAATTTCATGTACTGATGCCGAGTTAAGCTGCCATCTGGCGACGCTTACGTTCGCAAACTGTACTACTGATATATGGTTTTTTTTAATTTAATGACATGTAATTAAATATCTTAGCACAGCTGTAGTTAGTAATAAAATTTTTTGTTAGTATATATTGATAACGATTGATGGTCTTTCAGAGCATGAATTCTTATCACGACTTAAATAGGTGGGTAAAACTAATATTCCTTCAGAATATTAGTTTAGTTGTCATGCCAAAGTGACATGACATATCTGATGTCATCTCACTTAGAAATAGTGCCTGTGGCACCATAGACAGTAACTCTGTCTGATGAGAGGGGATGTCTATGGTTCCGCAAGTAAAGGCGACTGTGTGCGCCAAACCCTAAGGCGTTAAATCATAGACACGGGTCTATTTGTTTTTTAATGTCGATACCAACCTCCTTGGTACGATGTTTAATGCTTTTGTAATTTTATGCTGGCAACGTATAAAGGGAATTGATTCTTTCTTGTTGACCAGGCACCTTCAGTGTTTGGGCTGTCAAGCATGTTTGACAGTAGATATGTAAGGTTAACCATGGATCGCGTCTTTTATTTTTGGCAGGGTTTTTGAAGAGTCGAAGTTTGCTATGGCAAGTAGCGCAGACGATGCCGATGACGCATGGTACGTCACTAACACAAGTTTTGGCATCAGATGCGGTATTGTCACAGGAAATTATCCTGTAGAGCAGGACGATCCCCCATAATGTATTGTTCCCTCCTTAGGTAGTCATTAGGGTTTCGTATAGGATAGCATAGGTAGGGACCTTGCTTCCAGAGGGGCGAGGGATGTAATGAAAGAAGGATGTAGCAGTACATACTCCTTTCATTGTTTTCTTTTTTCTATTTTGTTATGTCGAAATGTCTCGAAATCTTTTGAATAAAAAAGATTTCGGAATATGGAATGCCCGCCGGTGGTTTTCAGGGGGACGCTCCAGAGTCTCCAACGGACCGCGTTGGCATTCACATGTGAACTAATGTATATTTAAACGTTAAAATAAATGAAAGAATATATTAACACTGCAAGACGTATACTTTTATTCTACGTAGCTTAGTTGAAAGTGCGTAAAGTATTACGCTTAGGAATAGGCGCCTACCAGGCTTACAGTACCCCTTTTAATTTACTTTTTTTTTGGTTATGAACTAGTCGTTATTTAACATATTGTGTAAAAAAACAACGGGCTATTTGTTACGTTACAAAGATATCCTAAGATATCGACGTTTTATAAATAGAATTGGCTCCGTTTCGCTCCCACTTCGAAGCCTAAAAAGGGGAGGTCAAAAAACGATACCCATGAACAACTACCAGACAGCTGAACCCAAAACAAAACATCACAACGTGCCTAATAAGGCCCTGAAGAGACCCTCGCAAGCAGACGACAAGGCCGAGCCTATGAGGTATTGTTGAAATAGCAGGATGTTGAGCCGCGACCTCGCGTCGTAATCCGAAACGTTAGCGCAGAAGCCGGTAGGAAATCATTTTGGTAATGATCATCACCTTGTGCACGCTTTTAAGTATAACATAGTGTGACATTACTGTGTGCGGTAGTCTACAGCTGCAGTAATTTTTTTTTTATCATTTATTTAGGAGAACAAACAGTCACATCAATAAAGCATACTAAAGCGTTTAACAATAATATGATAGTAACTCCTTATCTATTAACTGTGTCCAAACCACAATTTTAACACGGGTTTGCGTGCGCCTCCTAACGATTGGTCTCGTCTAATTGCATGTTTGTTTCATCGTAACTTTCAGGTCCAAATTCAAACCAATTAGATTGTTTAAAAGCCAATTTCTTGCGGATGGTTTTCCAGTTTGAAGGCAATTATTAGCATTATAATTATTGTCAAAGCTCTGAATAGTGTTGAAGTCTTAGTCGCCAAAGGACAAAATTAAATAATGTTGATGTCTTAATTAGTGATAATTATCACCATAACATTAATTTAATTCACGTTTGCGACGAGTGTACTAGTGTACAATGCCTTTTTTGCCTTTCCCTCGAGAAGATAGCCTTTGTGTTTATCCAGTCCCTTATCACTGTGCAAGAAATCATATCGCATGCCTGTGCAAGAAAGACAAACCATAGAAAAATACTTTAACATCTGTAATATTAGCTTAGATCCTAGCCGTTAAACTAGTCAATAAACACATTATAACGTGACAGGTAGACGTTAACGAAATTTCAAATCGATTACAAGTGTATCAATGCAAGGATACCGCTAGTGCGATGGGGTAGCGAGCATAAATCCCCGTTGGGATTGTATCGCGCCTGCGCGATACGGAGCATAAATCGCGGTGCCTGTTCCGCCTCGCGACATGGAAAGCGTTTCTTGGCCGCGATCTACGCAGATCACGCCAGATAAATCGCGCGCCGCGTGCCTTACCTCGCCGGGAACGCGGTGAAATCAAAAATACTACATCGCACTAACTGCATTCAAACCGCTTGTGCCGGAGGCTTAATTACTAAGAATGCTTCTTTTGTTCTCATTCGGTTTCTATACAATGTCTTATAATGTATGCAAGCAGCAGTGAAACTTTAATTAACATAATCTCACTAGAGAGATGTTGTAAGTTGGGTAAGTAAAACGTTGCCGGATAGCTATTAATTCTAAATACGAAATATGTCGGTACGGTTCGTTGCGGTTGTATCGGGCCGCAAAAAGCTCCGAGTGGGCCGCAAGCTGCACCTACTGCACTTCTAGTTTTACTGTGTCAAGAACAACGCCTGCCGCCCGCGCGCCCCTGTCGCGCCGCGTTCCTCGCCCGACACGAAACCGACAATAGAAGTTTGGCCGTGCGCGACCGCTTACGGAGACGAGACCGTTTTTTTCTGAATACCAAAGCATTTTTCCTTTTGCAGAAACTATTTTTACCAGTATTTAGAATAAAAAAGAATACGTTGTTTTAAAATGACATGAATGCACTATCGTTACTACGAGTCCGAGGAGAGTCACTGGAATAATAAGCGAATCGAATGCGATGACGTGATCGAGTAAGTGAAAACTTATGCCTTGACAATTCATAATAGCAGATTAACATTAAGATTACCATTTTCAGTAGTCGACCTTGCAACTGTACTCGAATCGCGCAAGTATTGCGAAAGACTAAAATTTATAATATTGACATTTCAAAATTCAACTTTATAAGAAACCCTTTGTTTTCATAATATGCTCGCTCGGCTCGACCATCCAGCCCAGTGCCAATAAGCATTCATTGTCATAACATAACATACATTGCAGTTTGGCATTAGCAGAGTCATATCCTTGAGCCGAGGCATGCGATTAAAGAAATCATTCTTACGACACGTACCTACATGCGCGATTTTCCAACAACCTACAATTACTGTCGTCGGCCCTTTGTGCAAAATATCAATTTATAGGCCTACAAGCTGGATTTATCATGTAAATGACTTGGCCCACGGCAGCGCTTGCGCTAGTTCAATGCCCTCTTGGACAAATGAATTAGTTGCTGCACTAACCTATTACGTCACTGCTGACTAAATAACTATTAACTTAACGGTAACAGATGTCCTTATTGTCTTAACGCCGCGACAATTTATCTGGGGCTGCAGTCGTAACATTGAAGCGACAAGTGTTATGATAATAATTGACCATCTGGCTGGAGCATGCTTTCACTGCCTTCGTTTCGAAATATTACGCTTCAGTTATCTACCCTAAGGAAGCCCAAGAATGAAGTGCAATGAAAAACCGATCTGCGAGGCACGCAAGGACAAAACTTGATTCCGCGCACGGTGCCGCAGCAACACCGGTCCAGCACCGCCTGTGGTTTCGAATTTTAACGGGATTAATAAATACCCAATTCGAACAACTACTTAAAGGCTCTATATATCTATTCCAGAAGACTACAAATATTAATAGTAACAAACTTAATGGACTTAAAAGGACAGAACGGGATCGTTAGCTTTAAAACACTCAAGACAATGCTAGCGAAAAAATATGAAAAAATCAAGTTCGTTCCCACGGAGACACGCGCCGAAGGCCGCGACGTTAATCAAGACACGTATGACAGCAGAACCATACGTAGTGCTGCCAATTTGTACAACAACGACACGAGAACCACCTACTTAATCATACAATAAACTGATTGGCACCTCTTGACGAGCACCAACAAAAAGCCGCCGCCAACTCCTTGGATTCAATAACCATTTCGTATGGTAACTCAGTAAAATTACTTGTTTATCGCAACCATGAGCTGCCATCATATATTTTACGGAGGATCTTGCGCCATACATAGCTGTTTTTTTTTTTCAACCGAATCATAAAGTCGCTTACATGATAACTTGTCAAGAGTTCATGCATGATTGATTTTGGCAGTGTCAAATATTTGCTTGCGTTTGTAAATTAATAACCCTTTTCCAAATCGACAAATAAAAACTCATAAGATAATTGATACCGTTGGTAAGTCGTTAGGTTTGTATCATGTTTTATTTGTAACAAGGTTAGCGTTGGGTAATGTGTATTCTGGTTGGTACTTGGTGCTAAGTAGGGATCTGTTGGGTAGCGCCTGGAAGCGGGTCGACTGATTCACCTGGCACGACTCCTAACAACAGACTAGTGCCCCACAATGGTTAGCTTGCAGTACGTAGTCGCTGACCGTTACATGCACTATTCTCTTGATCGTGAACTAGAATCTAGTACTAGTGTAATATAATATTCAACGGATGGACGGTTTTCCCACAGAAGATGCTATTAACGTTATCAAAAGGTATGTGCTGTGCTTCACCACGATCGACCCGTAATATTTAGATGGTCTATTTATTTATTAACTTAGTTTAATTTTCAGGTATCGCGGTCACAGATACACTTATTACGAGTAGCGACGGATTTTATTTTAAACTAGCGGACGCCCGCGACTTCCTACGCGTAAAATTAGTTTCCATCATTAGATCCATCATTATTAGAGGAGGGATATTCGTCCCAAATTTCAAGTCCCTAAGTTCAGAGGTTCAGGCCGTGCGTTATCTGCCAGTACAGGGAACATACAAAATAATCCTAATACAGGTTTTATTTCTTGGCTATGGTGATCTATTTATACACCTCCTTCAATAATAACTTACCGGTAGGTACAACAATGCACTATTTAAAACAAGTTTGACGACTACCTGAAGTCACATCACTACAGGGCGGTACCGCAAACTGGTATCTTGACCTAATAACCATATTAACTGCGTCCGTCGCGCAACTCCCATCTTAGTTGCGACATGACAGGTATGATATTATATTATTCACATTTTATGAAATTCTTATAAGTACATCCGTTCTTATGGGCGAAAAGCTTGCTTTAATACATACATCCACAATAACTTCGAAAGACTGGATTTTTCACTTAATAAAAAACCGAAACCAATTAATTTAACTAATATAAAATCTAATGATTTTACTTGAAAGGGCATAATTTATAGTCCAAGAACCTAGAGCTCCCACACCTACTTAATTTTCTGAAACACTATATAGGGCCTTAAGTAGTGTTTATATGTACATTAAATTTCATCGTACCACCTGCTAAGTTGGTTAGACGGCGGATTTACAGGTACCAGGTGAAAAACGTAAATAAATAGGACTAACTTAATATAAATTTTATTCTGACGGTTTGATTTTTATATAAATTCCATAAAATATTATTATAAAATAACTAGCGACCCGCCAGCGGCTTCGCCCGCTGCAATTTTTTTTCTTTCATGCACTTAGGTAGGTATGAAAAATAGATGTTAGCCGATTCTCAGACCTACCCGATATGCACACAAAATTTCATAAGAATCGGTCGAGCCGTTTCGGAGGAGTTCAATAACGTACACCGTGACACGAGAATTTTATATATTAGATATTGAACACTACACACTTTCTGCCGGCCATAACTTCCGCCAGACGCTTTATAAAATAATAATTTAACTGTTCTGAGGCGTGATTTTCATATGTGTTATTTAGGACACTATTTCAATCATATACTTGTTCCGCCAGACAAATCTAAGGGCCAAACATCCCCCAGACATCCAATAACATTCAGCCGTGAGTATGAGCGCGACGGTACTATGCTCGTTCTATTATTTATATATCTTTACCAATCACGGGACTATGGGAGTCCCAGACCTTTAATTTAGTAAAGTGATGGGACAGCAATCAGCGATTGTCCCCGAGTTCACACTATAGAAGTCGGTATGCGCCCACGCACTGTGGGAGCGCGTAGAACAACCGGTCGGACATGCGAGTGCGCGACAGTAAACTGTTTATTGCAGATAAACTGCTATTATTATGGCCTCTAAATTATAACGAAATGCTAGTATAGTGCATTTTTAGCAACATATTAATAGGGGAAAAGAATAGTCTTCCGATTATATAGCAAAAAAAAAAAAAACGCAAGATTTTTGTCAGTATTTTATTCTGGTCGCATGCAAACATCCCTTGATAAGTTTTTTATTGGTCCTGTGCTTAGGATTCACTTAAAAATGCATATTTCTTTATTACGCCTACAATTTAAAATTATATCATCTAAAGAGATTGCTATTAAATTACACAAGGCGCACTGTCGAAATAGTAAATAATTATTGTAGATATTGTTGTTATTTATAAGAAAAGAAGGTCATATTTTCATCATTTCTCCGTTATGGTTATGATATAAAAAATTACAAAAGGTTACTCATACTCTATAATTTGGGTTTCGGTTTCACTGATGAGTGGCTGCGCTTCGATCAACAGTTTTTTTTTCGTTGTCCTTTTAATGTTACTGGAGATAACCGGATCAGACCGTAAAAGTAATGCATGTATCAGATCAGTATTGCAAGCAATCCTAGATATTTTGCGTGTGTGGTGAAGTCTCACATATCGAAATATTTTATGATTGCATTCTTGTGCATCTTCCGATAATGCACCTATTGGCAGGATTGCGTTGTGTTTTATAATGTCTGCTCCATGAATTAATATTTTATGGATGGTAACGGGCATATAGTACCATCCATACAATTGCACGTATAACTCCGCAGTTTCACGTGTATAAAAACGAAACGAATCTACATTTATCGCGAGTCCTGAAGCTATGACTTGTAGTATTATGTAAAATCTTTTTAAAAGATCTACATTTAGACCCGTTATATCCGCACTAATCTGGAAGTTTGCGAAAAATCTCCGAGCAGTGTTGCCATCATTTGTGTTTCCCACGCCTTGCTTAACCATATCTATTAACAACCCCAATCTTCTTTTGAATTCATCTTGTATGTTGCGTTTTGATTGCTCTCTGACATTCTTATTTTCTCCTCTTGCTGACCAAGATTTGAATGATAAATTGTATGCTATATGTAACATACATTCAAAGCTCCTAATCCACGCATGTAAAGAGGACATGCCGAATTCAAAACAGTCTTGATTTGGTTCACGATTATAAGCTACATCGATGTCGTTCATAGCTTTTGGAGTAGCACCGCAAATAAAGCATTTCATGGCTGATGATGTATCTGTTATATCATTGCAAATTTTTGTATCAACCATCGTTAGTAACATTTTATAATTCACAACGACATTTTTGAAAACATATGGACGTAATTGCCTTATTTCTTCATTTAATTCTGCAGTGGTCTTCTTTGTTAAATTTTTGTTTTCTTTTTCGAACCGAAAAGATATTGGTCGACAATAACGAGAGGATGATGGTGTAGGATTCTTCCAAATGGATTCAGATAAATCTTCATTATTGAGTTGAAGGGGAACGAGGCTACAAACAAATACAGATGAATCATCGTGTAGAGGGTCTGAACTCTTTTGCTTGTAAACAGACTGAGAAGAGGCTCCATCGCATCCCCATTTTAGAACCAAGACAAGATTATATTCTTTGGTATTGTCAAATTTTAAAGGTCGCATTATTCTTTCTATTGTTTTATCCAGTAAACATTGCAAATTAATACTAACATAATTTTCAGCTACAGTTATTGCTTCAGGTACTGGACACAACTCTTTCTTCAGTTTTTGAATTTGAGCATAAGCAGGAAATAATCCGGGAGCAATATTATTAACAGATAATCGCAATTGCGAGTACTGCTCTCTAGTTAGGTCAGAGTTCACATACAAGCTAAGTGCATCGTCGTCAGATAAGGATTTAGACTCGTCCGTGTTATTTAAGAGTTTTTCGCAAAATTCCTTAACTTTTGTAATGTGTGCCGGGTGTGTTTGAATGAAGTCAAAGATAAATTTAGCATGTGTGTGTCTGATACTTTTTGATGCTACGTAGTTTAGCTCATCTATGGGGAGGGATCTTACAGATTCAGTTCTCCTTCTCTTTTGACGATCACTCAATGTATTAAAATATGCTTTAGAGGATGTCGATGTCGATGGAAGCAAAGTCGGAGGCTTAGTGTTAATAACATGAGACCAGTCTATTTGTAAATCAAGCCAACTGCCACATGTAGATAGAAACAAATCTTCTTTCCAACATTTGTCTTTCCGTTTATTCTTCACGGTATACAGAAATTTCCTTATTTTACCGTTTATAGCACTGCAATAAAGTAAGCAAATTGTTTAGTATTCAATACAAAAAAATATACGTTTTAGTAACATTAAACAATACTTACGATTTAATTTCCGAAGAGATGGTATTTGGAAATACAGCCATCACTTTTTCTACAGCAATACTATGATCTCGCAGATCATGTTTAAGCAGATTATATAAATCACGATTTGTTTTTAGTTTTTCCATTATATTCCGATTATAACAACACGCACAACGATTGACGACGGCTTAGTGTGAAGACATTTTTAATTTTGCGGGTATACTGAAATTACTTGCACTATAAGTTTTGAAGTGCCAGGTACAAATTATAATATTTGCCGTTAATTTATTTATTTATTTGTAAAAATCAAGGAGTTAATTCATGCGCATTTAATGTATAAATAAATATTTACCGATTCTTCGATGTTAGAACTGCATTTCTATTCGGCTGCCTGCCTTAGCAGATTTAAGAAACAAATTGCTATTTCTTTTAAATAGGCGCTTTCGAAAAATGACCTCCAATTGCAAATATCTCTAAAATTCGGCTAAGTTCGGGTAAGGTTAAAATGCAGCGTATTAAAATTATCTTTAACTTATAACTTGTAATACTTAGTATCTTGGAATTGCTTGGCACATTTTTTATAATCATGACTTTCTAGTTTAATTTTACATGAATGATAAAACAGCAATTATAATTAATTATAATATGAAACACCTAGATATTATTTGTTGTGGCGATACTTAAACATATATTCTTTGTAATAAAATCAAAAAAAGGACCTCAACTACTACACAACAGTTAAAATAGTACCTAGAAGTATAGTCGAGTTTTACGGGTTTATCGGATAGTGATGTTTGTTCGAGTACTATTCACCAACAAGGCAAATAAGTGAAAAAATAATAATAAGACATGATGGTCTAAGCGTTAAAGTTTACAAAAAAGTAATTTAACAGCAAGAAAGTGAAACATTTTATTTTCAAGCATGTCCGACCGTTTGTTCTACGCGCTCCCACAGTGCCACGGTCAACCACTAGGTAGTGTAGAACTGGGAGGCCTGGGTTCTTACTCTAATAAGCGTTAAACGAGATGATGATTAAAAGTGGGACACAACATGTGCACATCCTTACCCTTAAAATGGCAGTGTACCTACATACCTACCTTAATAGTCACTTACATTTCTTTTTACTTTTTATGCCAATTCAAATTCAAGAGGGATGAGAACTGATAACTTTTGTATTTTTTCAAAGGACATGGCAAGAAACTGCCCTAAGCATGTATAGAAATGTCTTAATAGCTAGTAATATTCTAAAATTAATTTATGAATTATCACATGTTTATTTTTCCCCTAGAACTTTCGTGAAATAATCTAGTAATTAAAAAGTGTTAACATGGATTTTCATGGAATTTGTTAGCCATCGAGACCTGACAGATAAGTCAGATAACATAGATTATGATGATCCGTTTTACGTAAAATGTGAACAATGAACTTGCATTTAAAGATAAAATAAGCAGTAGTAATAATTATGTTATTATTTTATTATCATAATACCTACGTCTTAAAACGTAGATTTATTTAGTTGCTTTTATCGGATTTATAAATATTATTGGAAAAAGAAAAATGCCAGTGGCCCGTTTCACGAAGCTACAAGTTACAAATTACAAGCGGAACTCTCTTTTTAGCAAAAGGAGTTAGAAAGAGACTTCCGCTTGTAATTGTTACTTGTAGCTGCGGGCCTCAGCACGGCTAGCACATGACGGCGCGCGAGCTATGTCGCCCGCGAGATAGACTACCTGTCTTTTTCTGACCGTTCTAATTAGACAATGACGGGTAGTATATCTCGCGCGCGACGTAACTCGCGCGCCGTCATGTGCTAGCCGTGCAGGTGTCCATAGAAGATTTCGCTAAGAAAGTATTGTGAGGCATAATTATAAAATTGGATTAGTTCAATGTAGAAAATTATTTAAAACAATAACGAAATCTTTTTTTAAAAGCTTCTGTTGTGTTTGTTATTTAGGAATAATTACAAACAGGTTACTCGCAAGATGTCCTTTTTACCAAATATCTCAATAGATGGCTCTGTCAGTATGCTACACGAAGAGAAATTATAAATTATCAACACTGGATATAAAATGAGCCAGTTACTTTGAATCCGTAGCGAGACTTTCAACCGTTTTAAGTGTTGACCCATTCACTATAATATACCTAATGGATTCATTCTTAGACTACTCTTCAGGACTATTTTGTAACATTAAAAAGTTCTGGCGTATGCCAGTCTTGCCTTGATAACCCCATGTGGTTGCCGGGTTGGAATAGTGCCACTCCATGTCCTCCCGTGGATGGCGTAAGAGGCGACTAAGGGAATAAGGGCTTGTAGTATCTATTGTTAGGTGATGGGCTTGTAACCTGTCAATAATACACTAGTAAACTTCTTGGCCTGATTGTGCAAAATGTGTTTGCAGAATTATAAACAAATCTTTTTAGAGTTGTTGATATTTCTGATAGCTCTGCCTACCCCACTCTGGGAATGAAGGCGTAATGTTATGTAAGCATGTAAGAAGTTGATCTTACACATGAATGCACAATTTAAAAGTTAATATATTATATAACTTAACCGAAAAGACTTAGTTTTTGACAAATATTCAGAAATCTGCCCTCTAGG
Source organism: Acleris holmiana (assembly GCA_949316455.1). Taxonomy (NCBI): domain Eukaryota; kingdom Metazoa; phylum Arthropoda; class Insecta; order Lepidoptera; family Tortricidae; genus Acleris; species Acleris holmiana. The sequence goes on along the minus strand of OX438771.1, from coordinate 16,207,401 downwards.
TTTATGAGAGAGCCATGGAGCGTAATATTTTGGGAGTCAAATTACACACCGTCAAACTGCAGACCGCATCAGGAATACAATAAATACTACGCTGCAAAACTAAAATACCTGATGTAACTGAAACAGCCACCAAGCTCAAATGATGGGATGGGTATGTCTGTCACATGTCGGAGGAATTGTGGGTGTAAACGGGTTCCACGCCATACAATTCGGCGTCGTGGCAGACCAAGGCGACGTTAGCGAGATGAGCTTGATGCCTTTTATCAAGACTGGTGGGAGACTGCCCAATATCGGGCTACGTGGGAGGAAGGGAAGGAGTCCTTTGCCCAGCAGTGGTACATTATAGGCTGTTTAATAAAAAATAATTGTGGAAACAGTCACCAGCGATAATATATTATCCAACATTGGCCTCAAAAATATCGTACCTACACGTTTTATGCGTCCAGTAATAAAGACGTGTCAGATATTTTAAAGGCCAATGTTGGATAGTTATATTATTGCTGGTGACTGTACCAGTACAAGTGAATTTTATTCAAGGTGCTGTTGTAGTTCCATCAAGTGCCGACAGTCGTTAGTCGTCATGGCAGAGCCTGGCCAAAAGTTCATAGCATCTTACGAGTACATTATTGCATTTTATATACGAAGGGGTTTCTACGATTTGTTTTCAGGATTGTAACGATCTGAAAAGTTCCTGGAACTTTTCTCATGCAGAATACTAATATTCAGCTATTCAGCATTACATTTTACTAGGTACAATGTTTATACATTGCTAGGGCAGTCGCCCATACTTCAGTTTAGCCATGTCCTTTAAGGGTCAACTCACGTACGGTACATTTAACTAGAACGTACTGTTTTATCGATTGTAGGTATGTACCCGCTAAAGAAATTTGGTTAGAAATGGTGTTTTTATTTTATATTAAATTTATATTATAAATAACCATGCTGTCAACCATTGAATTCAGTTGTTATTGAGTATGAAAAATATACACAATAGAGAGAGGTAGAGGTATACAACTCTGTTCAAAAACATGTATACAATTTTTCACCTTATTCCATTGAAATAAGGTAAAGTGTACCAGCTTTCTCTAGAAAACCCACTATTAATTCTAGGTAGGTATTGGATCCGGTAAATCAATTAGACATACATAAAATATTTGTTGTCTTTTCTCTTATTCATCCATCCCACATGAACTACTTAACGGGTATGGATTCAATTCAGCACACCAAAAGTCTATGCCCTGCAAGACGTATGATGCCCCGGAAAGATGTAGTCTGCGAGGGCGGAGGCTAGGTAATTATGCTGGCGCCTTTCACATTTTCATAACCGTAAGTATGTATATAAAATGAGCACTTAGCTTCAGTATAAAAGCTAATCTTTTTTTGGGTTCCTCACCACATCAAAAATTACACGAACTCTTTACAGGAAATATTAAGATTGAATCGCAATCTTCACTTTTCATGGTAAATGAAAATACCAAAATTTAACCCTCAAGCCGTCCTTTAGATATAATTTAATATTGGAGACGTTTCAAATTAAATTATATCTCGAGGAAGTTTTTAATATGCTTCACAGTGCCACCTACCTGTTAGTAGCGAAACTACGTAACTAACGAGCAACGAGCGCAGCGCGTAGTAAGCCTCGTCACATCACGTTACTTACAACCTAACGATGTATCATGAAGTTCCCTAGATGGCGCTACTGCGCGTTGCGGTGCCAAGTATAAAATTTAAAAATTATAATAAAATATCTCAAAACCTATGGTAACTTCAATTATATTTATAACATAACAATAGAACATACTTGAATAAGGTATTTATCTAATTTCTAAAACTTCAAAATAAAGGCTTGCCATCTTGCTAACCTATATAATCAAGCTTAAATCCCCCAAATTATGAACTTTGATACTAAAAGCCCACAATATTATTTAAGAATGTCTGAATCATGGTATCAGGGTCTAGCAGTTCAACAATTTAATAAAAGAACCTGAGCTTGATAATAAAATGTAGTAATTAGTAATTTTAACTGACCTGCCACGATCCCTGCTTCTTTTCCTGTGAGAGCCTTCCCTGTCTCCATCATCGAGCCTTCTCCGCTTTACCTCGTAAGACCGTGACCGTGACCGCGAGTGTGATGCGTAGTGCTTCCTACGTGTGCGCGGCATCTGCAACAGTAAACACTGCGCTATACCAACAGTCTTCATAATAGTATCAGCACTGTACCATTAAAATGGCAATTATAATTTGTCCTGCATCCAACTGTGTCAATAGTTGTGAAAACAATGGTATTTTACAACTATTTCAGTGTGACTGAATAACAAGCAGCAAGGACATAGTTAATATAATGTTTCATATAAAAATAAAAAAAATAAACCATTAAATGTCACTACTGATACTATTAAGAGATTGGTAAGTTCAAAGTAAGTAATTCAGTATTATTTATTAGCATTAAATCTGTAATTAATTAGTATGTTTAACTTGTTAAGATATGTTTTATGTTATTATAACAAATTATTTACTTAATGCTTAGGAATTCTACTTTGATTATCACAAATTAGTTTAAAATGTTCAACTGTAACAGACTGTATATGAAATATGAAATATTTACTTCCAATACTGATTTGAAGAATATAATTTGACATCACAATAAGCCCCTCAATACTGCGTGCAAATGTTAATTCTCAATATTCCCATACAGAGCATAATAAGATTAATAAGTATTTAACCCTTTGAATGAAAGGTGTGAACCTGCATATATTATCATTATTATAAATGTTAAAGAGTGTATTTGTATGTTTGTTTGTCTTGTATTCAGAGTTGAACGACTCAAGTAATCAATTTGAAATTTGGTACAGAAAAGGGCATAAATATATAATACGTTCCCAAGATGTCAAAAATATCTAAACTGTAATTCTATGGAACTTGCTAACTATGTAAACAAACAATATATTGAAATTGACATCTAATGTCAATTTTAGTATGGCGGCTTGTTTACATAGTTAGCAAGTTCCATAGAATGACGATACACACCTTTATGCCACTAGCAATAAGGTCCATGTAATGTATACATACACAACGTGTTACAAGATAATCCGTAAAAAAGAAATTACAAAAGTAGTGTCAACCCTTAATAACGTCAGTTCAGTATCTTAGGTATACATTATACTATGGTTGACACTACTTTCGTAATTTCTTTTTTACTGATTATTTTGTAGCACGTTGTATTCGACGTGTTGGCTGTATAGATATTAATGCCCTTGACTGTACAGAGATGGACCTAAGGTATTCTATACTTTAAAAATAAAACCTCTAACCAGGTGTTCAGCACGAAAACATGATTTTCTTCTTTGTTAACTGAGATGATCCAAGGAATAAGGAAGCATAAGCAATAAATCAAGCCCTAACTAACTCCATCACTTAGTCTGTGTAATAAAAGTGATATTAAGTACTCTCGAAAAAGAAAAGTTAGATTAGTCATAATAAACAGCAGATTACTCCTAGCATGTCGCATTGACAATGGCAAAAGCTTTCATATGCTTGATGCAAAATCAAAATTAAGTAGTGTTATGTTGTATTCTAAGGTTAGCAGAATTATTTTTTTAGATGTAACTTTATGATGTCATTAAAGAAAAGCCTTGATCAAAAAACCACTCATGCCATGCTTAATGAGCCTGTCAAAAATGATTTATGATTTTTATTGTTAGCATGTAAGAATGATAAAATATTTTTTGACAGGGTCACCAATTTTACTTACAATAAGGAAAGTACAGCAGTACCTTCACTTACCATAAAATGGATACCAAAACTCGTATCCAAGGAGAAAAAGCTGAAAAACATAAACCATTTAAACCAGCTGTAATGTGCTTCAAGGCACTTTATTTAGGGACTTGCACTAATCATGCGACTAAAATATATAACAAGAATAATATAATACAAGATGGGGACATTTAGACATGCATACCATCTACAGGTGTAACAAAATATAGATAACTAGGAATGTTTTCATTTTATTACGTGTTATTAAATTGGATTTAAATGTAACTGTAAAACTATTCTGATATAAATAGACATCCTCTACTGGCCATTATTCTGTGCAAATTGGTCATTCTTCTTTTTAACTGACAACAGCCTGTCTTCTGCAAAATAGTTTATATTAATACTAAGATTAAAATAACCATACTGGTCATCAAGTTGTCATTGATTTGCGTTGTTATTTAAATGTTATTGAAGCGTAATTATTGCGAGAAATACACACAATGTCTATATAAACTCTGCAGTCACACTTTCTGATCACTCTCGTCACAATTGATTTCGGTTCAATAAACGTGTACAAATATAAATAAAATTTCTTTATAACACGGACATATTTTAATAGAGGCCCTAAATAGTATAAAATAATTAAAACTACAATTTCTACAAATAAAATACAATGTTGTCGGTAAAAAGGAACAATGACCCAAATGCATTTAAGCTGTATAGGTAAGATTGTAATCAGTATCCAATGATTTTGAGAATTTCCTATGTGTAATGGTGCAGCGAAAGGCACTAAAATAAACTACGTTCTAACGAGTTCTATCAAGGGAAGTGTATCTGGCGCATAGGTCGACAAATCAAAAAATAACAACATCTATTGGGAGAATTAGCGGAAAAACAACTAAGGGTAAGGAACCTAGAGTGTACCAGCATGTTCCCAATGTTATCACAACACTACATCGAATGTTGAAACCGTTGGATAAACGTCAATAGTTATTTACATGCTACGCTAACGCCATGTTGCTTTCCAAGGCCTGTCGAACCATAGGGTACGCTAGTCTAGAAAGTAAAGTTATTATTCTAACTCACCCTCAATTCACGCAAATATGTCAGTTTACACCAAAGTTGATGAGTAAAAGCTGTAACGCAGTTCCAAGTTCGTGATGCAGAACCTTGTAGAATGCTTCCCCGCAATAAAGGCCCGAACATCGATCCGAATCCAAGCACTTTGTTGGTTGGTTGAACTGCACTGCAATGGCGTAGACAGACACATACAACAACGTAATCAAGAAAAGTACTTACAATTTATAAATAACGTTACTGCTGCCAAATAATGCTGCTTATAACTATACAAATAAGTAAATATTTTTTCTCAGAACGAATAAAATACCATATTTCACTCTAAATAAAATGTATACAGATTTCACAATACAGATAAACTATGGATACGAACAGGAAATGATAGTGTAGCGTTACCACTGTATTTAATTTGTAAATGATATTAGTTGGCAACACTAGTATAATGGCGGCATTTTACTTGGCGTTTTGGCCATAGAATAAGTACTAAAGGCATAGAAGGAGCCTGAAAACGAGAGCGTCAGATTTAAACCCGTCAATATGAATGTTCAATAAATTAAAAAAGGGAAGATTATAGTGTCCAGTTCTTGCTTAAACTAGCCGTAACAGCCTTTAAGGCGTGTCCGCTGCGTCAAAAAACTGACAAACTACGTTAGAAAAATATGTTATATAACATGTTTAGGTACAACTACACGTCAATTGCGACTTTGGAGTGAACAATGTATTGTTTGTCATAACATAACATTTCACTTTTCTTTTGAGCTGTCATCCCAGTACAATTTGTCATCTTTAACGTTTGTTCACTGTATGTTTCTAGGATTTTACGATATTTATTTATATACAAAGGTATCAAAATGAGTTCCGTTTCTTCAAATTCAATTCATTCTTCACTCAAACTCAAAATTTTCAAAAGTCAAAACATGACCCCCCTTCCCCGCGGACAGACGTGGGGAATCTTTTCCATCCGTGACGGAAAACATGTTTCTGTGTTTTTTAATTAAAAAAAAATTGACTACGCCGTCTTACTGTTTGAAAAACATGTTAAATGTTTAAAAACATCGAAAACATGGCGCAGTGGATGCGGCTTTATAATTAATTGCATTTGCAACGTAAAACATTTGCAAACTGATGTCCATACACAAACACAAATAAGAAACGCCAAGGGAAATGCCACCATAAAATGTTTTGACATTACTTAGCTTTGGAGGTTATCGCATTTTGTAATGTAAGCTATTATTTTTGTAATGTAGAAATTATCGTATTTTATTTCTACGAGCTTTTCGGTAATATATTTTTTTAGATCAATCCATTATCCGGTTGTCCCTAATCGAATCTGGGCATAGAACACAAATAACAAGGGAGGTAGCAGGAAGCTTATATACGACACTGGAGAATGCACGGCGGACAATGCCTTGAGCCCTTGAAGCGAAGAAAAGTAGGTAGATATCACAGAATAAAAACTAAAGGCAGAAGGAGCGGTAAAAAAAGGCAACATTCAGATTGCTGATAATATGTACAGTCTTATTGGGATTCAGTGTGCCAGAAAGAGGCAGTTATATAGCTACAGCTATACGCTAAAATGTCATGGTCGCACACTGTTGCATACTGATGCATATATAAACGTTTATGTGTGCAGATATTGATTAGATCACAGACTTATTAAATTTACACCAGGGACGGACAAAACAATAACATCGATATCGACACATTTTGAAGTTTTATAAAAAATTAACATATTCTTTATTACCTCGTATCATCCGAACGGCTGGACGGATTTCTAATGGCGGATTCTATGTGTTATTATATGATGTGTTATCAGATTAAATAAAGAACATGTTTAAATATGTATAAAGTATGGTAAGGTATGGTAAGGTAAGGTATGTATGTGTTTAATGGATGCCTTTCTCGGAGGAGGCAGGCGAACGTAGGCTTGAAATTAATGGCTTGCATTCGTCTGTCTAGTCTGAGAAGGGCACCTATTGCATGGATTTTAGATAAATATTTATTTTTAAATAAATTTTAGTAGGTTACACAGTAGATATTTAAAGAGTGTTTTTAAAATTCGCCAACAAAATGTTACAGAAGTTTGGCGAAGTGTTTTTGTAAAAAAATAATAATAATAAGGTTCAAAATGGTATATGTAAACAAATCGTCACCACTTTAAAAAAAAAACCTCCTAATATAAATATTTTTCGATGTAAGACTTTAAACTTAATCATGAAAAGAAATAAGTTTAAAATCGTACATCACGAAATATGAGTTACGAGGTTTTATCAAAGTAGTGACGAAATGTTTGTACATATAGTAGTTTAAAGACTTTAGTATTTAAAAAACCATAGCCGACGCATTCATACGAAATTTACGAGATTTGTATGAATACATCAACAAAGGTTTTTTAAATACTAAACTTTTTAAAAAGCTCATCTAACGAATTTAATAATAGCAATACAAGTGGTCGACTAGTTTTTGATTGGTTGTCAATTTTGGTGAGTAACATTTGTAGGTAATCGTATGATATTTTATTTGCCGGTACTGTAGGTATGCTAGGTAGGTAGGTCCTTGAGCACTTTTTGTCGCAGTCTTAATTGTATTGTCTCAGTACATTTCTCTCACTATGCATTTCTGTCGTGTGGCTGCATTTTTTCCCTGATGTAGATGTATTGATATTTATTTATTACTATCTATTTATTCATGTAAGTCATTATAATGTATTAGTTTGTATCAGTATATATTTGATTATCTATTTATTAGTTTAGTAAGCGTGTATTTATAGGTACCTATATTGTATTTTATAGCTAGCATAGTTCCTTGTTTTTGTTCGAAATTGGTCTGCACCACCTACTGTGCAAATTGTTTTAACTTGACACCTTATCCCTTCTAAGGTTGTCTGGAAGAGATCGCTAATCAGCGATAAGACCGCCTGTTGTTTACCTGGGTCTTCTAAATTGTGCAAATTCTGTGAAATGTTTTTGTTTGGTGGACAATAAAGTGTTTTGTATTGTATTGTATTGTACGCTGAATTGACCAGGGAGTGTTTTTTCAGTTATATTATAAACCATGACTAAATCTCACGAAGGAGTTTGAGTGGGGACATTAGCTTAGGAAGGGCACTGCAGGTTTGAGTCTACGCAAGTCGTTTACGTAATGCTGGCACTCCACTTAGCGGTAATTGCTTAAATACTCGTTTTGCATATTTTTCCTTCCTCCAGTAAATGAAGAGGGGCAACAACGCAACGCGAACACGCAACTGTTTGGAGCAAATCCGACTATGTTTCGACCAAGACCAATTTGGTCGGGAAATAGCTTCTATCCAACTTTGCTTCCTACTGTCGTCGTCAATGAATCTAAAATAAACCATATTTCGAATATTATAGCTTATTACCTCAATAAATAATAACATTAAACTTCGCAACTGATTTATCGATACCTACGAAATTATACGTCACTACTATAACATATAAAACAATAAAAATCTAGTTAAATATTGCTTTAAAGATATTTCGAACACACATGTTTACTTCGGATAATGATTCTGCATTTTCTACGCTTTAAGAATGCTATCTGACGATTACAACCCGAAATATATTTAATATGCCGCCTTACCGGTAATTTTTTCGATTGAATTTTTCTTGCGGGATAAATGAGATCTGCATTCAACACAACACACGCCATATTGCTGATTATGGTTCTTCACGTTTATATAAAACGCCACATATATATTGTTGTTAAAATAAATTCTAACAAGTATGAAGTCGCAACGTCAGCCTGCGAATGTACACACAACTAAAAAAACATGACATCTGTTTGACACCTAGCTTATGCCTAGCTCAATACCATAGACTATCATTAAGAAAATTTTGATTTGGCAGGCGAGTTTACTAGCATGGTGACAAGATGGTCACCAGTTGGTTAACCAGTTGGTAACCTTCGGGGAGGGAAGATGGCCGATTGAAAGTTGTCCGGCTTTTGATTTTGATTTATTCTGTTTACTGATTTACTCTATTCACTTGACATTGGCGAAATCACTGTGTGGACCGCCATTAATTAAAAAAGAAGAAGAAGAACCAGTTGGTGACTAGGTGCATACGGCCAGTTTTAGCAAGAACTGGACGCTATATTCTTTCCTTTTTTAACTTATTGAACATTCATATTGAAATTTTCGAGAGAGGTATAGATCTAGCGCTTTCGTTTTAAGGCTCTTTCTATGCCATTAATTCTTGTCTGTCTAAAGATGTCATAGAATAAGAACTAGCACAGAAACCGGACTTATGTTTGACCTTATTCTGTTTATGGCATTCAAATAAGTTAGATAAAGATGTGCTATTCATTATATAGGTAAGTATTCTTTAGATCTATCCCTGTCTAATCTGCGTATTTTCAAAAAAAATATACACGGAGTAAAAGAGAAGTATTTACGGCAAGACATGAATTTTTGCTTTTAACTTTTTTATTGCATGTTGTTTGTGTTTATAGAAGCTTTGTCAGCTAAAGGTAATAAATAATAATGTGTGATTTGGTCGGGTTGTCTGTATTGCTATCTTAAAGGGTATATGCGAGTACCTACTTATAGCACTTTTTTACTAGAATAATAACGTTATAGTTAAGTATATCGTTAAGTGGATTGCCAACATGATTACGTCTAGTGATGTAGGTAGTGATACAAATATTCTCTTCAACTCCATCACTAAGATGGATGAAACAGAAATCTCTGAAAATATGTAAAAGTTTACGATAACTTCATCTAATGATAACCTTATAAATCTTATAATAAAAAATCAAATAGCCCTGTGATAATTAGTTACTATCGTACCTATTTCAACAAACTTTGAGAGTAGCTTGCCTTCTAAGATATTTTATTGTTTTGATACTTAATAATAATAATAATAATGCATAATAATGTATGTCACATGTAAAATAAAATTTATTTATTATTTGTTAGCAGTTTTTGTTTTATTTCCTCGCAGTAGCTGAGAAAAGCACTATACTGCCTCGGCATAAAGGGCAATTAAAGGACTAGTGATTACACTGGAGCGCCAGTTGAGGCCCTCTATGTGACTCGTCCATAAAATGCGTACTTTCTACCCTCTACAAAAAACTCTGGAAAACCTCACCTCACAAATGATTAAAATTGATGGGATGTCTTTATGCTAGTAATTTCACCGGTTGACTTATTCCCGGAACACAACAATGCGAACACTGCTGCTTGCGGTAGGTAAAGAATAAGACGGTGGTAGCGATTGGGACGGTCCCTGCATAAGGTCCAGCACCACAAACTCTGACTCATCTCATTACATGACTGTCAATAAAAAAAATGTTTTTTGTACCTCAAAAGGGAAAAATGGAACCCTTATGATCACTTTGTTGTCCGTCCGTCTCTCTGTCAAGATCTTATATCTCGGGAACGCGTACAGGTATCGAGTTGAAATTAAAACCATATATTCAAGTCTACAGTTTCATATAAATGCTGTGAAAAAATCAAACTATACGTTTTTGAGCAAAGGGAATCACGATTTATAGGGTACTTCCCATAAGACCTAGAATCATGAGATTTGGCAAGAAGGATAGTATTGTAGCACATGTAAAAGGAAAATCCGTAATTTGCTAATTTGTTTTCGGCTTTATACTTGGTTCAGGTGGACCTAAACTAAGTTCTACAGCCACCGTTGATTCCTTCCTCAAAAATCAAACTCGGAAGTCGCTGTAAATTTTACTATCTTGTCGCAATAACGTATTAAAGGGAGACAGTTTTTAATTTAGTAAAGTGCTCAAATGCACAGCTACTCTTTGTTCGACCGTACCTCAAAAAATATTCATTTTTGGAAAAAGCAAACGCGATTTTGCAAAAGGCTTGCATACAAACAGTAGTTAAAAAAAACAAACCTTTTATTCATCTCCACGTGGAATAAACCATTAAAGACTGAAACAATACACAGCACAACTCACACTGAAGCACTGGCGCTACGTTGTGCGAAATAATAACATAATATTAACTGTTTTCATAAAAGATTAATTGGGCGTTGGCGTTTCGATAAGATAAAAGGTACGTAGCTATGACCACGGCTGGGATAAGATAAGTAAGATGAAGATGAACGATAGTACTTATCTTAGTTACAGCGTTTAATTAAAAAAAAAGATTTTATAGTAAAATAACATTTTTGAGACAAGCTTTTGTTGCCAACTGTACATTTTTTGCAAAGTCATTTACCAACGTAACGAGTTCAAACTCCCTGGGTCTACGTTAAGTAGGTATAGCGGAGATCATGTCGCCACCTTCCGACTCCGTCATCAAACCAGCTCGATAGTGCCATATTATTGTATTGTCATCGAGGTTACGTTCTACGTAAGTATACGAAATTTCAGTTGAATCGGTCTGCGGGAAGTTGTTTAAATCATGCTTGTAAGATTCCACCGGGACAAACATAGATTGCAAGTTAACATAATCCTTGGTTAACATAAACCGGGCAAGAGCATGTCGGACCATGCGCAGTGTAGGGTGCCAAAGCCGTTAAGTACTACAAACATAAGAAACCGCCTTCCAAAACGCAAGAAATAACTTCTTTTAAAATTGTAGGCACGTACCTATAGGTTAGTCCAACTGAAGTCGGCTTTTTTTGTGAAAATATTGTGGTCGCCGACTTGACCGCGTTTTTGAAGGCGGTTTTTTATTTTTAAAACATTTATCTTATTTTATACTTTTTAGTGATCATAATCGATCGATCGCTGTTCCGTAGTCCCACTTATTATAATAATAATAATAATAAAATAGCTTTATTTCATCCACACAAATAAATTACATTACATAATACAGGTGTTGTTACATTTTACATAAAGATACATTTATAATTATAGTTCAATTAGTTTAAAATAGTAAAAGTTAATCACATTAAATTGAATTAAATTGGATCTTATCTTTTTTCTGATTCAAATAATAGTATTATGGGTACATACATGCTTGCATGCTAAATAATCTTATTATTTTAGTGTGGACCCCTTCAGGGTAAAAGCCTCCTCCAGAGAATTCCATTTTTTCCTATCTGTGGCAGTGTTCATCCAATCTTTATCTGCGTTGGCCACAATCTCGTCCTGCCATCTGGCGCACGGACGGCCTCTTCTTCTCAAGCCTCGTGGTCCTTTCCATTTTGTGGTGTTTATTGTCCATCTTTCATCACTGTATCTCGCAACATGGCCAGCCCACCTCCATTTTTGTCTCTGAGCGAAATGTAGAGCATCGTTTACCTGGGTTATTTTACGAATCTCTGTGTTTCTTACTTTATCCCTCAGTTTTATATTTAAACAGCTCCTTTCCATTGCCCTCTGCGTGGTTACGATTTTTTGTCTTGCCTTGTGATCGTATGTCCACGTTTGGCAGCCGTAGGTTAGGCAGGGTAAGATCGTTGTATCCAAAATTGTCTTTTTTATTTTAACTGGGAGTTTCGATTTGAGAACCTTTTTTTGAGCCCAGTACTTTTTCCAAGTTATAGCGGCTCTCCTGTTTATTTCCTCTATATTTCTGTCTTTCCTAAATGAAATCTGTTTTCCAAGGTAAGTGTAGCTCTCCACGTATTCGAGCGGCACATCGTTAACCAGTATTGGCGCTAAGTTGCTATTAGACATTACTTTGGTTTTTTCTAAATTCATTTCCAGGCCCACGCGAGCACTAACGGCTTGAAGTTCGTTAATCATTGTGTTGAGCATAATGGGACTTTCCGAGAACACGACGATGTCGTCCGCAAAGCGTAAGTGACTTAAATATTTTCCGTTCACATTTATTCCTTGCTTTGACCATGGAAGGTCCTTCATAACATTTTCTAGGACTGCAATAAATAATTTCGGCGAAATAGGGTCTCCCTGTCTGACGCCTCGATTAATGCTGAACCTCGCGCCCACTCTGTCTAGCTTGACTCGACTAGTGCAATTTGTATAAATATTTTTGGTAATATTTATAAATGTCGAGTTTATGTTTTGCTTCTCTAATGCTTCCCAGATGCTTTTATGAGAAATAGAGTCGAACGCTTTTCTATAATCGATAAAGGCTAAATAGAGCGGTTTTTTGTATTCAATGTACTTCTCGATGACTTGGTCTACGGTATGTATATGGTCAGTAGTGCTGAATCCGCTTCGAAATCCGGCTTGCTCCATAGGTTGGCATGAGTCTATTTGCGATGATATCCTTTTTAATAAACAGGATGCGAAAAGTTTGTAAATGCAAGACATGAGACTTATCGGGCGGTAATTTTCTATGTCCTTAGGATCGCCTTTTTTATATAATAAAATAATTTCTGATTCTGTCCATTGCTGCGGCACGTTTTCTTCTTCGAGTATTTTGTTGAATAGTATTGTAAGCGGTGTTAATAAGAGTGCTCGGCCATGTTTAATACATTCATTATTTAAGCTGTCCGGTCCTGGGCACTTATCTGGTTTTAAATTATTTATTTGTTTTAAGATTTCGGTTTCACTGAAATATTGTACTGTCAATGTATTCTTTGGTTGATCTGGTTCTGTATTTTCCACTGAGTCAGGTAAAGAACTATAAAGACTTTCATAGAAGTCTCTGGCTATATTTATAATGTCACTTCGCGATTTGCAAATTGTAGACCCTCGCAGTAGAGACGGGATCCAGTTTTTTGACCTGTCTAATTCTTTATACGCCTTTTTCCCACTTATTAGTTGATATGAAACTTTAAGTTTCAAGCTCGCCTCGAGCAACGCCGGCGGAAAGTCATAGTCATATTATTCTTTCAACAAGTAAATATTCTTCGTTATAGTCGCTCAACTATCTTAATCGAGATATCTTATCGCCACCCTTGAAATAGGTACCGTTGAGGAGTTCCGATGGCCATTTGTAGTCTTTATCATCAGTTCCACTTCCCCAAATGATACTTTCTGGATGCAAAAGCTAGATTTGTTACTAAAAATACTAAAATCGCTATATGTTTGCCTACAATATTTGAGGAGTTCCCTCAATTCCTCACTGATCCCTTCATCAGATTCAGATTTGGTGACAATGGGACCACCTCGGAAATACAGTCTATCAAACTAATTTTTTTTTTACAAAATCTCTCTATAGTTGACGGAGTAATCGGTGAACATACGAGGGTCAAACTGAAAGTTCTTAGAAAATCAAAAATGAGTAAACTAGCAAGTTATTAGTTTTATTATATCTTTTCAAAATAGCTTCCTCGGCGTCCACAAAACATTTTCATACATACATACATAAAGTCACGCCTTTATTCCCAGAGTGGGGTAGGCAGAGCTACAGAATTGCCAACAACTCTAAAAAACTTGTTGATAATTCCGTAACCACATTTTGCACGATCAGGCTAAGACGTTTACCAGTGTATTAGTGACAGGTTGCAAGCCCATCGCCTAACAGTACTACAAGCCCTTATTCCCTTGGTCGCCTCTTACGACATCCACGGGAAGACATGGAGTGGCACTATTCTAACCCGGCAACCACACAAAACGTTTTCCTAGAAGTTTTTCTTTTATTTTTGGGAATAAATAAAAATCGCAAGGTGCGAGGTCAGGCTATACGGCGGGTGACCAAGTAATTCCACGTCTGACGTCGTCAAATAGTCGATCGTTCGCCTGGCGGTGTGCGACGAGGCGTTGTCGTGGTGAAGGAGGATTCTACTGCGAGGTCGTTTCTCCCGAACTTTTTTCGAGACAAGTGGCAAACAATTGTTAGTGTACCGCTCTGCAGTAACTGTTTTTCGATCCTCTAAACAATTGTCGCGTAATGACCTGTCCTTCCGAAGAACGAGGCCACCATCTTTTTTCTTACTTCACTTTAGTTGGCAACTCCTCGGAAGGAAACACCCACTGAGCAGATTGTCTTTTGGTTTCGGGATCATAACAGTAAATCCAGCTTTCGTCACCTGCGTTAAATCTTTCAATCATTTCACGGCACCAATCAACAGGATGGAGTTTTTGGGTCTCGGTCAAATTATGAAATATCCACCGGGTACAAAGCTTCCTGACCGATAAATGGTCATGTAGGATCTTGTGCATTTGACTCATACCGATGAACCTAAGCTTGTCCGAATCTGCTGATAGGTCACTCTTTTATCAGTCTCTATCATACGCCGCACAACACAGATCTGATGTTATCTTCAGTCATCGCCGTAGAAGGCCGTCCCTTACGCAGATCAACGGTGAGATTAGTGCGACCACGTTTAAACTCATTAAACCAGTTGTAAACAGTGGCACGAGATGGGGCTTCATTGGGAAAGGCCAATCGTAGTCTATCATAACAAATGGATGTTCTTACTCGCAAAAATGTGAATATGACTCCAATTTTAATTAAACAAATTAAATTATATTAATTTATTTCTTACCTGAACTTTAATCTTGATCCTTTGCAGGATAGTTATTAATAAATAATACTGGAGTGGCCTTTGATATTATATTGTTTTAAGTATATAAGTTTTCTCCATTAACATCCGTGGATTGCGAAAGGAGCTTTCACCCGCATAAGTTTATTTCCCTTCCGGGGCAGTGGTCCAACTGCTCTGTCCAACTAGTTGGACTACGGGCCTTTACTAGGGGCCGTGGTCCAACTATATTTGCAGTTGGACCACGGCAGCATTATAGAGTTCCCAGGTTCAATTAAAATAATTTCAAATAATACAATTGCAATCACAACCCAACTTGGGAAAAACCCAGAGTAATGTAGGTGTAATTTTATATACGTATATATGTATAGACGAGTGAGAGTGTTCAGATATGATCTAAAGTGATCCAGAGAAATATTAAGTACTTCAGTTTGTCAGGCTGTTACCAAATTGCATTAAATAATACATTCAACTTGACATTGTCATCATTGACTATTCAATCAAAAACCAAGATCCTTGTCCTATCCTTACAGTATACTGTTATTGTTTTTACTTGACACCTTATCCCTTCTAAGGTTTTCTGGAAGAGATCGCTAATCAGCGATAAGACCGCCGCGAAATTAGCGCTTTAAGGCTTAATATTCATAAACGGAATACTTAATAATAAAACTGTTTTCACAAACCCGTATTATTTTTGAGAGACCTATCCAACGATACCCCACACTATAGGGTAGACGAGAAAAAAAATACATCCCCACGTTACGTGTAGGGCAGGAACCCTAAAAAAACGTTTTTTTACATTTTATTATACCACTTTGTTGGCGTGACTGATATGCATATTCATGAGTTTCATGACACATTGCAGAATTCTAGTATTAAGAGTCTCTGCGCTAGGCTGCAGACGGACGTACGGACGGACATGGCGAAATTGCGTCACTCACACACCAAACATGTATAAAAAGTTATTTAAAATTTAACTTAATCCATAAGAAAAACTTCTCTTGTAAATTGTACGAGTGACAACTATAAGTGTCGATGGCGTTGTGGACTCATGACTACTTTAGGCGTCATTGGCGTTCAAAGGGTTAACTGTGGTTCGTCATAGTCACTCAACTACCTTAATCGAGATATCTTATCGCCGCTCGATTACCTATGTACCGTTGAAGGGTTCCGGTGGCCATCTGTGATCTTTTCATAATCATTTCATGTCACCAAATGATACTTTCTGAATGCAAATGCTGGACTTGTTAGTATTCTGTGG
>OX438771.1:15934635-16190779 GCA_949316455.1 Acleris holmiana | reverse complement strand
TACCTCATCGTTTACTCGCCACGTTTTACACGCCGTTTATGTCTGCGTGACACGGTACTTACCCTTTTTCATCTTAGCTTATACAGCCATCAAAAGGAATCCGAGGCTCACTTTAATTAACCCGTCTTCAAAAATTAGTGGACCAATTTATGTCGCTGAATTGTGTCTCAAGATCGATTCCGGGATTCTGTGTAGTAACTAAGCGAGTTTTGTTATTTTTTCACTGGGAAGCATTATCCCGTGCATAAGTTATATAATGACCCCCGCCTCGCTTCTCAAATATGACCGGCTCGGTTTAAATTTAAAATCATACCTCTACAGCGCATTATTAGTTATTGTATTGCAATTAACTTGAATTTACGAACTTTTTCTAACACCATTTCGCAAAGTTGCAAGTCTACTCTCGTATTTTGAGATGTAAGGGTTATATTCAATCAAACTTTGCGTATACCAAGCTCATTGTGCGGGTAGTCGTTGTATATAACTTGATTTACATAAAAGTGTAGGAAAGCCCAGGGAAGGGCACGTAAGTAGAACACCGGGGCACTGGATACATGGATCTATCGAGATATAAATAATGGAAACGTGGCTTAGGGGCGAATACGCTCGCGTAGGCCACGCTACGTCGCGTAGCATCGCTACGGACTACCGTTAGCGGCGACAACGGTGAGACAAGATTTATTCGGACTGGAATGTTTGATTTTGTTTAGCCCGATCAAAAACGTCTAATTTATTTAGCTAATTTATATTATAAAACCCTGTGTTAAATTAAAACGAGCGACATATAAATACAATTTCCATAATGTTTAAATATAATTAACTTTCAATGTTCGATAAACTTATAGTTAAGTTCCTTTAGCTTTGTTTACCGATGTGCACCATGATAAAATATCCAGAATACACAAACTAAACTAGGCAGATCGATTCCATTATTCAACATTTCGGTAACGATTTGAATGAATCGATGGTTATACCTCTCGGTATGCACGGAGCTCGAAAATGGGTCAGACACGTCGCCTCGCTTGCGCTCATGATTTATTGTCATTTAACTCTCTAACATGGATAAACATTAGCATTCCATTAACTTCCCCTTTTATTTGCGTTTTATCTTTATGCGCTTTAAAGACCTTTTCGGTCCTTTCTTTGTTTCCCAATGTTCAGTTTATACATCTATTTGTGAAACCATCGACTATCACAGTCGTTTGATAATATTGACTTAACGCTTGCTTTTAATTGCTCTCATCTTCGCCCGCATTTGTGGTGAGGCTTATGCCCAGCAGTGGACACTAAATAGGTTATCCAGCTTTGTCTAGGATATCACACTTATATTATGAAAATAGTGATCTTCCCTCTCTTCCCTTCGGTTTTATATTCATAGTTTTTTAACCCAGCAAGATATCAAAAAAGAAAAAACATGAAAATTTTAGTTAAAATTCCTGTTTAAATACCTGACATTAAAATTTTTATTCTGTAAAGCTGTTTCGAAGCCTAGGTCCTAGGGCCTGTTCGATGGAACGGATATCGAATTACTAATTCTACGAGGGCAAAGTCGCGGGGATATATCGTGAATATGTGTACAATGTCAATAAACCATAACACACAAAATATTCCATATAAATGGTCGCTGATGTGCCGTTGCCTGTTTTAAAGGCAAATCAAAAAGGAGGTTCTCAATTAATCGGTTTTATTTGTGTATAATAGGGAACATGCATGAAAAACATAATTGAGTTTCATTAACCACCCGCCAAGCAACAGCGTTCGCATTGTTGCGTTCCGGTGTGGGGATAAGACAACCGGTGAAATTACTAGCATAGAGGCATTCCATCTAGTCCCTCAGGGTTAGCAACGCATTTGAAGTCTCGGGATTATAGTCTTAAGAATTCAAATGTCTATAGGTCTCAGATTCCACTTACCATCAGACTGAGTGCTCAAGTGCCTTCTCATTAACATAAAAAAAATGGTACGATTTAGGAGAAAATGTTAAAAACAAATAAAACGCAATACTTTATTAAGATTTTATATAGAATCTAAACTTGTTAAAAGTTTAAAACTTCTTTGAAGGTTTAGATTGTTTTTTCGGCATACTCATTATATTTACGTAATATTGAATTCAATGATATTGGCTTATACATAGTAATTTCTGAAAAAAATGTATATTTCTTTATAAGGTTCCGTATATTTTAAACATGGAACAACAGCTATGACGTCATTCCTGTCGTGGTTTTGTATAGAGCGTTTTTGCAGGGAGTCTGAACGATGACTTTTTAAACCTTCATATCTGATGAAAAAATAACACGACATTTTTTTCGCAAATACAGTTATCCTTCTCTTTCATAGCACTTTCCAGAGAGCGTAAGAAAAAACTATATGCATGTTTCCTATTATAATACTTACTCAATTTCTGCCAATGGTCAACCGATTTTAACTATGTTTTATGCGTTTAACTAATTGTTTTCTTTAATATTCTAGTGCCGCTTCGTTATTGAGTAACACTCATTCAGCATTCACCATGTTTTTATTACATTTAAGGCAGCAAATTGCTTTTATATAGATAGACATATACTCTACGAGACATCGTTTCAATTTTATTTATCTCGTCAACTCCGTAAGTCGCTAGGTTAAACGACGAATAAGTTAAGATGTTATGACAGGTGCAGGGCTTCAGGATACATGAACTTTAGGTCTTTGGAATAAGGCTTACTTTAACGCAAGTACTATTAAGTTGACGCGCAGCTATAAACAAAAATAAAGTGACATTTTCTACAGTCTCGACGTAGCCTCTCACATATATATTATTTAAGTACTTATGGGCTATTTTTGTTGCGGTAAAACTCTTCACATCGAGTGTATTTTTTTTTTATGTTTCGGAGAAGGCACACGAGCACTCAGGCCACCTGATGGTAAGTGGAATCGCAGACCCATAGACATTTGAATTGTCAAGACTATAATCCTAAGACCTCAAATGCGTTGCCAACCCTGAGGACGACGATGGAATGCGACTATGCTAGTAATTTCACTAGTTGTCTTATCCCCACATCGGAACACAACAATGCGAACACTGTTGCTTGGCGGGTGGTTAATGGATAAGATGGTGGTAGCGATCCGGGTGGACCCTGCACAGGGCCCTTCCACCACTAGGTGGTATCGATCTCTTTCCCAAAGTTGATTATTTCGCGTAGTTAATTTTCCAGACGCATTTCTCCCCATTCATAATCTTACCTAATCGCACTTATCCCCAGGTAAGATTTTACCCAGTCGTATATTTCCCACTATATATTTCTCTTAATTGCTAAATTTCCTTTTGTTCTTACAATGGAAAAGGTAGGTAGGTTTAGGTTATGTTAGTTTTGCAACAGGCCCGAAGGGCAAAAGTACTCGGAAACAATAATAAAGTTGTGTTTTTTGCCCCTGCCTTAATTGCGGATGTATCGGAGTCCTTTTATTAAGCTTATTCTTATTGCCTAAACTGGGCTGGTTGAACTGTTAAATAAAAACTGGCCAAGTGCGAGTCGGACTCGCGCACGAAGGGTTCCGTACCATTATCTAAAATCATGTCTGTTGTATGGGAGCCCCCCTTAAATATTTGTTTTATTTTAAATTAATTATTACATGTACCTACACTACAAACCCGCCCCAATCTATTAATCCTCAACTTTTTTATTATTGGTACTTCTCTCAAGCTAATATTCATTCCTAAAGTCCCATTTACATTATACAACTTTCGTGTACAAGAACCGGCAAATTGTATGCAATTATTTTCTGCCAATACGGTAAGGTACGGTAAGGTTTAGACTGAGCAATTTTATGATTTTCCTCAATTTTATTGTAAGGAATGTGCAAGAAAGTTGTATTATGTAAATGGGTATTTAGGGGTCGTATCTAAATATCTTAACATAACATACGAAGTTCAAAATACATAATGGTCATAATATAAAATGGTTTTATTTTTGAAAACGTAAACATATCTGGGCCTATATTCAGGTGCGTTAAAACGATATCGTGTTTGACTCGTTTAAGAATCGTTTATGTCACAGTCGCCATTATTGTAAATGACATTAGAGTTATCAAAACGTTGGCAATACGGAAACACGTCAAATACGATATCGTTATAACGCAGTTGAATAGAGGCCCAGGTTTTTTTAAAAGAACCCATTAGGTTAGGTTTGGTTTGTCATATTACAACTTATAAAAATCCTGAAAAGTTTACGGTTTCAGAAAAAAAACATTGTATATAATGACTATTATGTATTACGTTGCCGGGTTAGAAAAGTGCCATTCCATGTCTTCCCGAGGATGTTGTAAGAGGCGGCTAAGGGAATAAAAGCTTGTAGTTCCGTTAGGCGATAATGGGCTTGCAACCTGTCACTAATACACTGGTAAACATCTTGGCCTGAATGTGCAAAATGTGGTTACAGAATTAGAAACAAGTGTTTTTAAAGTTGTTGATATTTTTGTAGCTCTGTCTACCCCACTCTGGGAATGAAGGCGTGATGTTACCTATGTATGTACTCGTATGTATAATTATGATTCGTACAAATTCCTAATCTTATCCATCCTAATGGCACAATACACCCATTGTAACATACACATCTCCGCCACATGAATTCTTCTTTCATCCTTCTTCTTGGAAGGCCAACAATACATGATCATACATGACGGCTGGTAAATCTACACTAATATTATAAGGAGGAAAGATTTGTACCTATTTTTGTATGTTTGTAATGAATAGGCTCAAAAAGTACTGGGCCGATTTAAAAAATTCTTTCACCAATAGAATGCTACATTCTTCCAATTTGACATAGGCTACATTTCATTTTGAAAAAAATTAGGGATCCTTGGTAAAATTTGAACAATGTAACCGAAGGTGT
Organism: Acleris holmiana; assembly: GCA_949316455.1. Lineage (NCBI taxonomy): Eukaryota > Metazoa > Arthropoda > Insecta > Lepidoptera > Tortricidae > Acleris > Acleris holmiana. Next base: position 16,185,911 of record OX438771.1, on the reverse strand, counting down.
AGAAAAATGAGTCTTAAAATGTCTTTCGTCGAATGCGCTGCTGAAACTATTAGCGATAGAACAAAATAATGTACAACAATATTGAAGAACATCATAATGTCTACAAAAAACTCCGCGGTAGCATATGTCCAACTATTGTAGTTATGTCACTACAACAACTTTTTTCATTTTAAACATTAATGAAAATGCTAACCAAATTCAAACCATGCTATTTATGTGTTTATATTAATCCTTATCCAAATAAATTATTTTATGGTCAAGACCATTTAACTACCTATAAAATAGTTTTTAAATTATTTAAATTGGACTTTCCATTCAAAAGATATTACGAATTAAAAAATTCAAACAGTAAACAAAACCGCCATAGCGCCGTGGCCGTTGTTTGCGATGCAGTCTGAAAAGCGCGCCGGGCATCGCGGCGGGCGGGGTGGAGGGGGCACTGAAATACAGGAGTGGGGCGTGCACGTCTAAAAAAATTGCAGCGGGCGAAGCCGCTGGCGGGTCGCTAGTGGTATATAAATTTCGCCCTTGAGCTAGGGGGGCATTTGCGGATCACATGGACACCTGTCGCCATTTCATCCACCCTGCATTTATTCTCTTTTTGACGTCCTAGATCATATCGTTAATTATAAATAATTATTTTATTAATTAAAGAATTCAACAGGTAACATTAGATTACGAAGATCAATTAGACAACCGGTGAAATTACTAGCATAGAGGCATTCCACCGTAGTCCTTAGGGTTGGCAACGCATTTGAGATCTAAGGATTATAGTCTTGAGAATTCAAATGTCTATGGGTCTCAGATTCCACTTACCATCAAGTGGCTCGTGTGCCTTCTCTTTTAACATAAAATAAAAATACAAACACACTAAGTCGAATATAAGCGACCAAAAGCATAAAGAAAGTAAAACTGAAAACATACCTAATCCGTGTCAACAAATGCGACGTGGTATTCCGCTCTTCATGCAAATATATTTCTTTTGTTATAAACAATTTCTTTTTTTATATACGACCTTAACACACCCACGTTAAAGTTGAATATGCCTTATCTTATAAATTGTAGGTGCACTTTTTGAACTTGCAGTGGTGCACTAACAGGGAGGTGACAGCGCGGCCTGTAATCAGCCCGGACGGAGGCAATTTAGTCCGATAACCGTCCATTACACACGACTCCCCGATAATGCATCTAATAGCCGCTCACATGTCGGATTATGTCAGCAAAACAGTGATTTACCATCGGCTTGTTGAACTTCTATTGACTTAGTCAAATTTGCGGTACCTATTACAATGAAAACGTTAGATTTTAAAGGACATGGGTGATCTATTTATACTTAACCCTCGGTTTAAAGAAATTAAGAGTATAAATTATATGCGGAGAAACAAACATTCTGTTATGGGACCCTGGTCAGCAGATGTTAAAAGCTTCATTAAGGCCCTGTCATCCCGGCTCATAGACGCCTGCGGAGATCTCAGAGCTGGTGCTTACCTCTCTAAAAGGATTGGGCTTAGTGTTGATAGGGACTCAAGTCTCTGAAGTCTAAAATGCAAGAACTCGACCCATATTTATAAGACTGTGAGCTTAAAAGACTTCCAAGTCTTTTGAGTTGTGAGTCGAGTTCTTTTTTGAGTTTTATTAAGTCCTGTAGTTACGACTCAAGCTTTAGAAAGATTCAAGCCATCGTATCTTTTTAAAGTCTTATTTCAACTTTAGGTGTGCTTTAAGACTCGAGTCCTATAATGACGACTTGCTTTTGAAGTTAGTTGGCTTGCTATGGTTTCTATCAAAATATGTCATGTTTGTGTTTGATGGGTATGTACTTTTTATGTATTTTTTTTTGTATGTAATTTTCCAAAATACAAACTCTACTATGTATACAAAATTCTAAAAAAGCTGTTACTACCTCTATTATTATAATATTTATAACACTAGCTATCCGCCCACGACTTCCTCCGCGTGTAATAGGTTTTCCCGTACAAAATTTCATCCCAAATTTCATCTATTCAAAGGGTTGATTCTTGGAATAAAAATTACTCTGTGTTCATCCCCGGGTCTCAAACTATCTCTGTACTTACCAAATTTCATTTCAATCGGTTTAATGGTTTCAGCGTGAAATGAACAGACAGATAGGCACAAACATATAGTTACTTCCGGATTTATGTGTTGTAACTACGCTGTTAAGAAAATACTGAAATAAGTCCCCTCGATCTAAGGGTGTGGGTATTCTTTTAGAAACGAATAGTACAATGACTACAAATGCCATATGAGAACCAAGGAAGCTCATGCAACATTAATCATCCTAGAATTCTAAATTTACAAACTTGCTGGCGTCATCTAGTTGAATTTAAAAGTTACATTTCATTTTGGCTTCATTTCGTCATCAGTTCTTTAAGCCGTGAATGCCTAAGGCCCGTATTTCAATTCATTATGAAAACCATACAAACAGACAGCATTAAAATCAAAAGAAAGATATACCTAAGTAGGTACTGATTACTATAATACTACTTTACTCAGTACCTATATTCCGTAATCTCATAATCTCAAGTGTTCTTACAATTATAAGTCCAAATGAGTTCTAATCATGACTCAGTTGTTTTAAAGGCCTTAAGAGTAAACAAAACACTCGAGCCTCTGTAGAGGACTCGAGTCTCTATATAAAACTACAGAAGACTTAAGTCCCCTTAATTTCAAAAGAACTTGAGCTTCGATTCGATGACTAGAGTCTAAAAAACTAAGTCGAGTCCTACAAATGAAGACTCCAAGGACTCGAGTCTTTATCAACACTAATTGGGCTAGCTATCCAGAGAGGTAATGCAGCCAATGTCATAGGGACCATGCCGCGGGCGGACCTGTTAGAGGGGGTGTTCTGTATATAGTTGTTGTTTAAGTAGCTTAGTAAGTTTTGTTTGTTTATTTAATAGTTCAGATTTTAAAAAATGTATTCATCTGTAATTTATTGTCAAATACAACACAATGTGCATTTCCTTTAATTAAAGCTACTTGTTAACATTCTGTTTGTTATTACAACTGAAGTACTTAAGTAATTGTTGTATCTATATAATCGTAAGTAAAACCAAGGCGACATTAAGGATGCATAACGATGCTAAGATTACGCTGAAGCAGCGTAAATTAAACTGCGTCAAAATCGCAAGCCACAACGGTCGGCATAAAAGACGCGTATGATAAGCTTACGTGTGGTATAATCCTTTACATAAACGATGACTGAATAGAGAATTAACGACTATCCTCTGAGATCGGATCACCAGCTACAAAAAATAGTGAATTGAATAGGTACTTAGGAAATTCTGATAAATGATATGTCATACATAGTCGTACTCTTGAAAAAAAAGACGCCGGGTATGGCCTTCCGGTGTGTCCATAGTAAAGACTATAACCTTAAACTGTGTATGGGTCATACACAGTTTTAGGTTATCGTCTTTACTATCTGAGTTGACATTGATCACGAATAACAATCTTCTAGTCGTTTCTATACACGGGACTTCCAACTAATTATTTGAGCATATCTATAGAAGTTTATAACATCAATTAATATTTTTTAATCGTTGTTTATTTTTCCTATTTTGTTATCAGGTTTGTTAATAATTGTGATTATTAAGAAAAGATACGCTTAATAGAACTAAGTCATTAAATTTAAAAAAATGTAAGATTAGAAAAAACGTGGTAGAGAGATAGGAAAAATTAGCGACTTTTGAAAATGTGTTCATCGATGTATTAACTGTTTTAGAGATGTTCATTCTGAATACCCTTATGAATACAAAAAAAAGTCAAGTTTGGGGAAAAACATGTCAACGGTTTTAAACTAAGTAAATAATAATCGACAATACCGTTTTCCCCCGAGTCAAATACTTTAAACATTATCCTCAAAGGCCCACCAACAGCCAGTGAAAGCTTGACCTAAAAAGGTTCTGAAAGCATTTTCAATAATGGTAGAATGCGAGGAAAGCTAACAATTCTTGTTTGTCTCGGGGCCCGCACAAATATGTGGCCCGCGATGACCGATGGGATCGGGTCCTGGCGACAACAAAAAGTATCATACATAGAGACTTTACTATCTAGAACTATGTCAAAAAATAACTATCAATGACTTTTAATTTTAATCCCGAAGGTTTATGAACATTGACCGTTGAATTCTAAGTTATAAAAAAATCATCGAAGTACGATTGTAGGCAGTGTCAAACCATCAAATGGTTCAATTCATTTCAAATGTTCCTAAACATAGTAATTAAGTGATAGAACAAATTCGCAGCGACTAATAAATGCTCTTTTAAGAACCTGTGTTTTAGTAGGAAAAACTTATCATCTAGTTTAAATTGTGTTAATCGATAAATGTCTCGATCATCTAATTTTATAGGGCACTCATCCCTTCGTCAAAATCCACTTTATTGAGTTTAAGCACCAGATGTGCTTAAACTAAATATTTCTACCTAAACTTAATTAGGAATCCATTTTGAAAAGTTTCATTGGGGCGGTAATGGGCCCTCAATTTAATTCCGTTTGTGGAAAAGACGGAGCAATATTTATTTAGGGTCTACACACGCAGGAGAACATTAATGGCCAATGTTATCCTTAGCTTAGTCTACAGGCCGCCTGAGGTTGCTTAGTTTTGTGAAAAAAGCGTTGGATTAAGTTTGCAAATGACTCGTTGGTGACAGAAAATATTGCAAGGAGCCCCAAAACGCCAACAAATGATGCCCTTTCGGCTAATGGGCTGGCTATATCGTGTAGATAACCCAATCTCATTTATCTTCTAATACGTAATCATTAATGCGTAGACAATTGAGGAAATCCCAGAACGACCTCGACGTTCCCAAATTGGCAGGAAACTGTCAGGAATCGGGTTTTTTTTTTCAAGTGATAGTAATAAACACAGCCTATGACTTTCAATTAAATAAACGCACGGCACTTACGACTTTTAACGTTTTGTTGTTCACGTATTCAGTTAATTAAACGCTTACTAAAGTGGCGCCACTAATTTACCAATCAGTCTGTGAAAACAACGGTGAAAACTTTTAATGAGTGGTTATCCGTGGTGGGCGGGCCGACATTTATAACTAAATGGTTTACCTTATAGAATTAGGGGCGGAATGACCAATTTAGTTTACACAGAAACTCTTCGACAATAAGCGCCTTGAACAATAGTCATGCATGTCACAACATGTTTAATGTTCTAATTGCCAAATAGCAGACGCAAATCGTTATCGGGAACACCTCCGGCACTGCAGCGGCTGGCAGTCCGCCAAATGCTTAATTCCGTTTTTATGTTAAGGCTGTATTTACAATTCTCGCCCTAGTAGCATAATGGGGTTCGTGCCTCATTTTCCTAACACCAATTTGGCTGTCAATATTCGTGATCGATGGAACGGGCTCCATTTACAATACTTTTGTGTATTAGTCTATAGATGAGCATAGAGTAATTGCTTGACCTTAGTTAAGTGTGTTCAATCAATGATTAATGAACGCGCATTGTTTTCTTTCCAACTCTTGTTTATATTAATAAATAAATATCAGGGGACAATCTCACACAATTTGACCTAGTCCCAACCTAAGCTCTAGGCTTGTACTATGGGTACTAGACAACGATAAACATACTTATGTAGAGAAATACATAGAAAATATCCAATACTCTGGAACAAATATATATATATATATATATATATATATATATATATGAGTATTGGATGTTTTCTATGTATTTATCTACATAATATATATCCCCCGTGTGGTTGCCGGGTTGGAATAGTGCCACTCCATGTCTTCCCGTGGATGTCGTGAGAGGCGACTAAGGGAATAAAGGCTTGTAGTACTGTTAGGCGATGGGCTTGTAACCTGTCATTAATACAGGTGGTAAACATCTTAGCCTGACTATGCAAAATGTGGTTAAAGAATTATCAATAAGTTTAGAGTTGTTGGTATTCTGTTGCTCTGCCTACCCCACTCTAAGAATAAAGGCGCGACGTTATGTATGTATGTAGATATATATATATATATATATATAATCTGACTCCCAGAAACGGCGGAATAGGGGTTTTTGGTTTAAAAAAATCGAACGGGCAAGTCATCATCTTCCGAAAAATTGGTTTTTAAACCAATCGCGTCACTTGTAGATCACGTGACTTTTCGTATATACTTTACTTTTATCTAAATAGAAATATTTTCATGTAGTTCTATTTTTCAAAACGCCCGGGTTCGATTCCCGAGCTGAGTACATTTTTTTTAAATGTATAAGTGCAGTTTTCCTTGTTACTAAAATCGATGTCATGGTTCCTTAGAACAGATCTTCGTATGTGTTATAGTTTCAGACTTTCTGATACTGACCGATTTAAATGTTATACCCTGTATACTCGTACGTGATCCATTCTATTCAATCGGTATAACATTGTATAGAAATAGTAAAAATTCACTCAGAATAGGTAAGTAAATTTAATTTGTCAGTAGCGTGCTCGTAGCGCGTAGCCCGTAGCGCATAGCCCGTAACGCGTAGCGCGCTCGTAGACGCCATAAGCCAATGAAGAAAAACTCTTACATAAATAAAATCCCCCGATATGATCCCTCGGTTCATTGAACGAAAGGTTACACGAATTGAGGCTAAATCAACAAGATGACTCTGGGTATTGATCAGGGCTGGAATTCTACAAGGTAATAACGATATCATTTTTGACCTGGGCCTCTATTCAGGGCCTGTATTCAACTGCGTTATAACGATATCGTTTTTGACCTGTTTCCGTATTGTCAACGTTTTGATAACTCTTATGTCATTTACAATAATGGCGACTGTGACATAAACGATTCTTAAACGTGTCAAAAACGATATCGTTATAACGCTGTTGAATAGAGGCCCTGTTTCCGTATTGTCAACGTTTTGATAACTCTTATGTCATTTACAATAATGGCGACTGTGACATAAACGATTCTTAAACGTGTCAAACACGATATCGTTTTATCGCACCTGAATAGAGGCGCAGGGCCTCTATTCAACTGTGTTATAACGATATCTTTTTTGACCTGTTTCCGTATTGTCAACGTTTTCATAACTCTTATGTCATTTACAATAATAGTGACTGTGACATAAACGATTTTAAAACACGTCAAACACGATACCGTTATAACGCAGTTGAATAGAGGCCCAGCTCTGTTGTAGGATGGTTTTAGCTTGTTTTCATATAAGTCGGAAGCGCCATTTAAGAGATAGGTATATCATCTCTTAAATAAGGGGTTACATACACATAAAAGCACGCCTTCATTCTCAGAGTAGGGCAGGCAGAACTACAGAATTACGAACAACTCGTAAAAAAAGTCGATCATTCTGTAACCACATTTTCCACAATCAGGCTAAGATGTTTACTAGTAGTACTAGTGACAGGTTGCAAGCCCTCTCACTAGTCATATCAGTACTACAAGCCTTTATTCCCTGAGTGGCTCTATTCTACCCCGGCAACCACACGGAAAATCTATTAGTTATATTCACCCACTTTATTTACCCAACTGTTTCTTAATTCAGTGCTCAAGTTACCTCCGGAATCGCTGACGGGCGCCTTTGAACATTCTTTGAGCACGACCGGCTGGATAGCAAAATAATCTAGAGCTTCGAAACTTTTATTCCTTTACATCACTTTTGCATCGTGTTTTGAGTAAGCGTAAACTTAAATAGTTTTATTTTGAAATACTTCAGTCCTTTGCGAATTTCATCGTGTCGCGAGATTCGTGCGTAATAGTAATATTTTAAAATTATTTATAAGATAGTTTCATTTCAGTGGACAAAAACTAATCACAAGAGCATTGGATTTTGTTTTTAATTTGACTTTATGTCTCTGGACTTTCGATAGTTTTGTTACAGGAACTGAAAAATCCTGGGAATTAATTAAATTCCGGTTTCGCTATAGTATACCTAAATAATAATAAACACATAACTATCTAACGTTTTCCTCGTAATCTTCGCAACGATGAAGATATTAGTAGGGAAAACATTAATATAACATCATTATACGTGGACGTCTGTATTGTAGGTATAACATTAGTCCCTATTCTGTTTGAAATGCGGTAACTGCGGGTGGTCACGAAGCCACCCTTATTAAGAGGCATGATTCCGATGTCGGCGCCTGCGACCGGCGACCGGGTCGCTTGCGTCGGTCAGCATCACTACATAGTATAAAACAAAGTCGCTTTCCACTGTCTGTCTGTCCCTATGTATGCTTGGATCTTTAAAACTATGTAACAGATTTTGATGCGTTTTTTTTTAAATAGATCATGAGGAAGGTTTATATGTATAATACTTTAACCTAGAGTCAAGCGAGGGCGGGTCACTGGTTCTCTATATTTAAATGTATTCTTAATACTGGGTCGCGGTCGGCAACATCGGAATTGCACCTTAAGTGAGGCGGCCAACCGCCGCATGCAATATGCAGGCGGAGGCATGCAAGGGTTTATTCTGGGCGGCTCGCACACAGCCGCGTATTTGGGTCAGCCGGCTTATTTATTGCCCCTCTTGACATAATATCAATTATTAGCTACTCGTTCTCGGGGGACTTATTTAACGTTAGTCCAAGAACTCTACAATTTTTCGTGTTACTATTTGAATAAACAAGAGCGTTCTTATGTTTTTTTTATTAAAAACACACACAAAACGTTGTTACTTAGAAAATTTCGATTGGTATCTATATGTTTTAATTATCCTACTAGACTTACTACATATTATGTATGCATTTATATCTTATCTTATTTACTTATTACTTATTACTAATATTATAAAGTTTGGATGTTTGTTACTCAATCGCGCTAGAACAGCTGAACGGATCTGGATAATTTATAGTCTGGAATGTGCTATTCCATAGGCTAATTTTTATCTCGAAAAATTGGACAATTCTCGAGGGAATCAACGACTTCTTCGAGGATGGAGTCGCGCACAAAAGCTAGATCTATACATATAACACTCTTCCATGACTGACTGACTGACCGACGGACACCGCGCAACCTAAACCATTGAACAAGGAATTTCGAGGGAATATTCCTAGGAAAGGATTTTTCGAAAATGGACCATTACCGTGAAGAAGTAGAGGGAGCTGGGGGGTGATTCTCTCAATACAGCGCTGCGTTGATCTTAATCGTGAATTTTCATCTGGCAAGTTTAAGAAGTCCCGTTGGAGCGTACAAAACACATTTTATCGCGTGCCTTCTCAATTAGGCAGCAGGCAGGTTATTCGTGTTCAGTGTCGTATAAAGATGCCTAATAAAATACAGACGAATTGAGAAAATGTAAGTTAAATCACAAACGGAATTAGCTGTTATTACTATCAGTATTAATATTCTAACTTAATGGATTTATCTCTTGGTTGGACCTAACTTTTATAGTGTTCAAACCTAAAAACAGATCTCGATACTCAGAATCAAAGAGATCGAACGTAAAAAGTTTCAGATTAGTTTCTTAAATGCTTTTGTAAATCTTGTTTATTTGACCGCCTTCGCCATAGAACTACATAACAACGATAGCATGGACTTCAGATAGTACAGTCAAGGACTTTAATTGTTATGCCACTATAGAACCCTGACAGCGTCAAACTACATTAAAGAAAGCTAAAATTAATGAACACTGTCATTATCACAGGGTTTCATAGTGGCATAGCAATTAAAGTCCTTGACTATACTAAAAACCCTGATATAACGAAAAATTTACGTCTGCGCTCAGGAACCTAATGACAATAATTCATTAACATACATTAATTCACGTCATTCCGATGTTTTTTTTTTAGATTTAAGGCAAATATGGTATTTTTTTTGCACCTATCTACTTTCAGATTTTTGTTTCACCTTAAGGTTGACTGGTAGAGAATGCTTGAAGCATTAACTCCACCTTTTGTACACTATAATGTAATTATGTGCAATAAAGTACTTAAATAAACGAATAAATAATTATTTCTTAGTGATGATTTTCATACACAAGTTTGAAAAAGGAAGAGGAAGTGACGCTTTTAAATCGCGTACATGTCAAAGAATTTCCATACAAATCGATAACGTTTCTCACCCCCTTAATCAAGTCCGATTTGTACGATTATTAACATGTTGTAGTTATTATAAAAACTAGGTTCGTACGTATTCATTTTCTTTAATTGGTTTATTTCCATGAAATATTTTCTTGCAAAGTTAAAAGCGAAGAAATAGTTTGTCATTATACAAATATGTACAATATATTCAAAAATCGTAAAAATCGGACCAGGTTTATGGTGAGAGAAATGTTAACGCATATTTTATGAAAAAAATCATCCCACTTCACTAAATTAAATTAAATTGCTTCTAAAATGTATCATGATTTAATTTTTAAATGACCATTACAAATGGCGGCCTGATCTAAACTTATAACTAACACGCGCTAACAGCATCTAAACCCACCCTGAGTATGAACTATAATTAGTATATAGAAAACACCATTGTTGTTTTGTATATTAGTATTATTTCCATACAACACCCGGTCAAGTGGGACGACACCGTGGTGTCAAGTGAGATGCTGCATTGTTCTCAGCATAAAACGCGACACCTATTACGTTACGTCAGTATACGTATATAAGATGACATAGAGGACCAAGAATACAAGTTTAAATTTAACTATATGTGGCCATGTAAAGGTTCGGTTACCGTTCGGTTATCCGACATACCTTTTATCTTTTGTGCGTTCGTCGCTGCCTCCACTATGGCTCCAGGTTTGATTTTTCGGAATAGCGACATAACATGTAGTCTTTAATTACTTTCCGACTCTTAAAATATGTCCATCATATAAAAACCCTTTAACCAGTTGATCTGTTCTGAAGTAAAACAATAATAGATGAGTATAACAAACACTCATTTTCATAAATAAATGTCGTTATTCTCCCTGTAAACCCTGATTGCTTCCTTTTGAAAGGAAATGTAATTCCATGCTTCAATATCTAGAACACCGTATACGTGGTAATTAACGTTATCCGAACCGACCCATGAATTAAAGAAACACCCCACATCATTACATCATTGTCATTGGAGGCATACCATCTTAGGCCCGTATTAATAAAATGATCACGGTTTAAATGCCCGTCTCAAGATACGTCAAAAATGACAGTTTTCTATGGTTTGACGTTTACTTTGACGTATCTTGAGATGGGTATTTAAACTTAAACGAGTTTATTAATACGGCCATTAGTCCTCGGGGTTGGCAACGCAATTGGGGTCTACAATCCGTATTAATAAACCGATCTCGACTTTAGAATGGCCGTCTCAAAATGCGTCATAAATGACAGCTTTCTATGACTTGACGTTTACTTTGACATATCTCGTGATGGGTATCTCTCTCAAGATGAGTTTATTAATGGCCGTATTAATAAACTCGTCTCGGTTTAAATGCTCGTTTCAAGATACGTCAAAGTAAACGTCAAACCATAGAGAACTGTCATTTTGGACATATCTTGAGACTGGCATTTAAACCGAGATCAGTTTATTAATACGGGCCTTATAAACATTGCAGTTTGAATATTGTAGTATTGAAAATGCAAATGTCTGTGAGTCGCTGATACCATCACACTTACCATCATGGCCTGTGTGATCGCTTGCCTTCTGCATGCCATGAAAAAACATTCACATCTATACATATTAGTTCAATAACATAATACCATAATAAAATGGTAAGTTAATTAAATACTCGTACCTAGCTCTGGCTCACGACTCATCATAAAACCTGGTATACGTAGGTGATATCCCTAAGGGCTAACTAGTAAAGAGAAATAAGTAAACAAATATCAGGGGATAATCTCATATGAATTGACACTGTCCCAAGCTATAGGTAAGCTCTATGCTTGTACTATGGGTACTAACAACGATATAAATACTTACATTCAGAAATAAATTAGGTACTTAAGGCTCAGAAACAAATACTCGTGCTCGTCACGCAAATATTTGCCCATACCGGAAATCGAACCCTAAAGGAAAAAATAAATTTAACAACGGTACCTAAAATACACAGAACAACAAGGAAATTATGACGAAAAATAAAAAATAAAAACCCGCGTTTTTACTAAGTCAAAAAAACTCTTTGGTACATGGTGACCGCCAGGGATCCTTGCATAAACGTCGCTAAATGCCTAACGCTAACGTTAACGTTGTTTATAATATAATATAATTTAAATATAATTTATCTACTCTACCCAGTAATGGAATGCGATGTTTCAAAATGTATAAAGGGTCATAGTGTAGACAGTCGACAGCGGCGCGGGCTCTAATTGCTGCCCTCGCGTATCACTCGCTCTAATGAGTGCGCCAATCGATATTTTGCATCGTGCTAAGTCTGTTGGTATACGGGTAGTGTGAAAACAATACTCAAGTGTTGACCATATGTATATTTTTTTCGGGCTATTGTAAAGACTAGAAGTCTTGTTATCAAAATTAATGATTTGAAGGTGAATAAAGCTGCTGTTCAGATTAATAAGTAAGGTTCCTTAACATAAAAACAATGATACAATAGGCAACTTTTTACTAATCGTAGAGTGATATATAACCCAGTTTAACCTAATTTTAGGACTCCGCAATTTATATAGTATTTTAAAAGGATTCCGTTGATTAGTAAATTTTGAGAACTGCTGAAGTACCTAATAGTAATTTCAGCCACAAAGGATGTTAGGCGAAAAGATTAATGACAAACAATACACTAGGACAAAATCAAAATGCTTATCAGATATACCTAAGCACGCCTTTTTCAAACAGATTTAAGATCAAATCGTTTATATTGTGTATCGTTTATGTATATACCATGCTACGATATTAATATTACCGATATTTGTTCAGGCCGTCCCACGGGTTTTACCTCAAAATGGAGAGGAAATTTCAGTGGGCACGGGGAAGCAGGCCAAACTCGAGTGCCGGAAGTCAACAGATCGGCCGGCGTTGTTCATCGCGCTGCCTCCGGAAATCGACAGACGTTCACGAAACTACGCCAATAATAAACAATATTTCCACACTGAGAATTTCTCGTTTTCAATCCGTTTCTCGGAACCATGTTAAAGGCCTCATGATGCATAAAAGTACGTTTTCCATTAGCAGTAACTTATGACTAGAAACAAAAGAGCGCACGGGAGAGAATTAATACCAACACCTACTCTGGTTTTTTAACACATGGTTAACACTGTCTATCACTTTCACACCTTCTATGGCATAATAAATACTCTGACAGATTCAGAGAGTGTGTGACAGCGATTGACAGCCGAGTACTATTTTTACTGTGGTTTTACTGGGCCTCTACGAGTATTCTAATGCGTTATAATTATATCGCGTTTGAAGTTTCCGTATTGTCAACGTTTTGATAAGACTTATGTCGCTTCGGTCTTTCCGGTAACCTTCGAGGAGGGAAGATGGCCGATTGAAAGATGTCCGGCTTTTGCTTTTGATTTATTCTGTTTACTGTTTCACTCTACTCACTTGACATTGGCGAAATCACTGCGTATGCCGCGGTGGACCGCCATTAATAAAAAAGAAGAAGAAGAAGAACTCTTATGTCATTTACAATAATGACGACCGAGTTATAAAGAATCTAAAACACGTCAAACACGATATCGTTATTTATAACGCAGTAGAATAGAGGCCCGGTGTACTATAATCCGAATGTCGTTCCCTACAGTAGCAAAATCACGTTTGCAATAAAAAGGCCACTTCACCCAGCGGGAGTCTAAACGTTAGTGAACGTAGACAATAAAAATAATTAAATTCTCGGTCTGAAGCCCTTGTTTAATATTTATACGCGCTGTAAGCATTCTGCGGCGATGATACGGAGGTACCGCACTAATGATATTTTTTCAGTCCCTTACATCCGGGTTCGTACCAACTTCTTTCTTTACTGCTGACTGATAACTAGGTAGTTAGGTACTTGACACCTGCAATGCTCTTAAATCAGCTACAACACTATTGTAAAGTGGGCATTATGTCAGAAAGGCAGAGCTTGATATTAAATTTCAAAAATACTTGCGTGTCTAATACAATATATTAGTTGCTCAAAAGCTGGCTTATTTTATACTATAAACTTATAGTTTCATAAAAATTGCATAGATTTATTTTCTTCAAATATGTGAATCGCTGAAATGAATTTATTTCGTACGTTGGTCGAGGCCATTATTCCAAACAATAAAGTAATATCCCATAAATAATGTACGCGTACACATTTCAGTTTTGGTACCGAATGTTTTAGGTTTTGGTAAAAAACATGAATAAATTGGACGCTCCGACTAAAGTTAACAAAGAATCCAAATCAAATAAGAGTTACAAACAAGATAAACGAAATAAACCTACGTCAATGTTTATTGACAGATCAATAAATTCAACCCTATCTAGCTTCTACCCGCGACTTCTTCCGCGTTGACCATCCCACGGAAACGGTATTTTTTCGGGTTAAAAGGCAACGAATAAGTTAGTTTTGACGACACGTTGGCCTAGTTGGGAGTGACCCTGCCTTCGAAGCCAGCGGTCCTGGGTTCAAATCCCGGTAAGGGCAGATATTTGTGTGATGAGCGCGAATATTTGTTCCTGAGTCTTGGATATTTTCTCTATATATTTAAGGATGTATTTCTCTATTTAAGTATGTTTATCGTTGTCTAGTAGCCATAGTGCAAGCCTAGAGCTTAGTTTGGGATTAGGTCAATTTGTGTGAGATTGTCCCCTGTTTTTTTTTTATTTATGGTATTAGCTATCTCCAAATTTCATAAAAATCTGCCCAGCCATTTTTGTGATCGTGAAAAATTAATAAACATACGGGCACGGGCATGCAGTCACGAAATGTCTTAATTTTATTCCGTAATTGGGTACAATTATTTTGAAAACTACCTATTTATGAAAAGTACGATTGTATTCGTGGCTGTTCAGTTGGTGTGGACCCATCACAGTGTACGGCTAAATGTAGGCGCAACTCGTTAGCTAAATAATTAAAACGCGGAGTAATGAAAAATGTATCGGCGGCTAAAGAGAGCCACGCACGGCCGCCGCCGGCGACACCGTCGCGCTTCGATCTACAAACAGCATCACTTCAAAAGCTTTGATAAATGGGACGTTTTCAAAAAAAATGTACATAGTTAAGGGCTTTAATTAAAACAAAACTTAATTGAGTTACCCACATACTTTGTATGACTAACTTTCGTTACACAAAGACGTTATCGTGATTTTGTTTTAATTAAGCCTCTATGTACATTTTTTTTGTAAACGAACGATATGGAAAATGAGCGGTAGCCCGCGACTCCGTCCGCGTAGGAGTCGTTTACGCGGGTTAAAATTACGCTATTTCGTTTTTTGGAGTTCAAGCTATTTCTGTACGAAATTTCATCGAAATCAGTTCTGTGGTTAAGCTACTAACTAAATACCTATAACAGAAAGAGTTTAACTTGACGACACGCTGGCCTAGTTGGTACTAAATGCCTTCGAAACTAGCGGTAAACTAGCTGTCCTGAGTTCAAATCCCGGTAAGGGCAGATATTTTTGAGATGAGCGCGTATCTATTTTTGAGTCTTAGATCTTTTCTATGTGTTTCAGTATATATTTCTCTATATAAGTATGTTTATCGTTGCCTAGTATCCATAGTACAAGCCCAGAGCTTAATTTAGTACAAAGTCAATTTGTGTACTTTCGTATCACTACATAGTATAAAACAAAGTCGCTTTTTCTGTCCCTATATCCCTATGTATGCTTAAATCTTTAAAACTACGCAACGGATTTTGATGTGGTTTTTTTTAATAGACAGAGTGATTGAAGAGGAAGGTTATATGTATAATACTTTAATCCGGAGCGAAGTGAGGGCGGGTCGCTAGTTTATAATATAAGTATGAGTATATAGTTTGGATGGAAGTATGTATAGTTTGGATGTAACGAAACTCGGGCGGCTATTCTTATTTACTGGGTAAATAAGACCATATTAACCATATTGCTGTTGACATGTTATCGTATTGTTCTTAACTCGGCCACCATTACTGTCAAGTAAATAAGATTATAGATTGTAGATTGTGAATAAATAAACCACGTCGACAATACGATAACATGCCAAAAGCAATGTGGTATCGCCGAGTAAAATAGAGCGCCTGGTACAGTCAAGGGCATTAATATCTATACAGCCTTCGCTTCAAATATATGTATACACGGACCTAATTGCCAGTGGCATAAAGGTGTATAGATATTTTTGACTGAATATATATTTATACCCTTTAATGTACAGAGCTAATCCAGCCATTATATACTTTGAGGGATATTTGTAGAAGTAGCCACGTTGCGCCAAATACAATGTTCAGATGTAGTAATTATATAATTCACATGAAATCGGTATTTTTGGGTAAGTTTGTTACCTGGCATGAACTTTTATTGGAATAAAAAAATGATGTCTTAAGCAAGATCTAAATCTCCGTATTATTATTTTCTGGCGTTTTTTGCATTGTTTACTATGTGTACCAATTATATTATAGAAACACCTTTCAACGATATCATTACAATTTTCATTTCATGAAAAGGCATTTCTCGCCGCATGAAATATTTTTTATCGTAGTGTCAAGTCTACACGTAGAAAATAGCGTTCGACGAAATGAAATTCGGTAGTTCGATGAAATGATACCATTTACTATTGCGTATAAGGAATCTATTTCACATGGCCTAAAATCATATCTTTATAGTTTTGTTTATTTATAGCATAATACATTTGACAAAAGCGCGTGTCGAAGCAACGCAATTATGGTGACAGATGAAGTGGAATTAGTAGAATATAGTAGTCCTGGGGGCGACTTTTGAAACTCACCGACGTAAAATTACTAACTCTGTAATCAATTTATGCAGCGATTTATTCTACAAGCGGGCCCACCTTTTAGATTTGATATCATTGATAACGTCTTTATCACATCTTATCCAAAGGGCGAGCCCAGTCGTAGATTAAATCACTGCACAAATTGATTTTAAAGTTAGTCATTTTTCATGGGTGTCCTTCAAAAGTTGCCTCCTGTATGGTAATGGCTATATCGACGGTAACATCACAGGGCCTCTATTCAACTGCGTTATAACGATATCGTTTTTGACCTGTTTACGTATTGTCAACGTTTTGATAACTCTTATGTCATTTACAATAATGGCGACTGTGACATAAACGATTCTTTAACGTGTCAAACACGATATCGTTTTAACGCACCTGAATAGAGGCCCAGTAGCTGTGCCTACTTTTTGCGGTCTGGCTTAGTGCCTTTGCGCTACCAATTGCCTTTGCAGCTTTGCATAAGTAAAATAGGGTTACGTTTGCGTTTGTAAAACAGTCGTATCGACCCAGAGATTTCGCTTACAAAATGTATTCCTGCAAATATTGTTGTTTCAAAATTACTAGTAACATCAGGCGCGCTTTCAATTTGGAAACGTCAGCATCACTCCTTCAAAGCAAATATTTGTGTTTGCCTCGTACTAATGTCTACTTTTTCACAATGTACGTGATTATTGTTCAGTCTCATCATCTCATGGTAATAAATTACTTAAACTCTCGCCGTGTACCTACACCTGTTGGCCCGTAATATCGGTAATGAGGGACGATATCTCACCCCGGGGAAAGTACAATAATAAATTATATTACAGGTAGGTAATTCCAAATAACTAGGTTAATATTTTTGTCTGTTTAACTAATAGAGCTGTTTAATTGGACGTGAAATTGGTTGTGTAATGTTTGATGGCTAGCCTCGTTAGATATTGATATTAATTACAGTGAGGGAAGTATGGTCTTATAGTGATCATATTTTTAACAAGATAATTTCATTTTTAATTACAGCTATACAATAGATTTTTATTAAATCACATTTTTATTTAAGCTTTTTAGTATCACTAAATTTTATTTTTGTAACTGTTTTGGAATCGTAGTCCCTGCATGCTCGTCAAAATGCAAGACCTATTTGCCTTTATTTTATATAAAACTTACTTCTGCCCGCGACTTCGTCCGCGTGGAATCTGTCATACTTATATGATTTTTGCTAAACTTAAACCGTTTACGGGTGAATTGCAAAAATATTGTAAATAGTTAAGGACCTAATTGATGTCAAAATTTTATTGAAACAAAATATTTTTCCGTTGTGTAACGAAAATTAGTCATACAATTGTATGGTTCATCTCACCCTTACAGCTGAACCTTACAAAACGAAAAAAAAAACCTGATTTTGAAACATTTTTCATTGCTGCTCTGCTCCTATTGGCTTTAGCCTAATGATATATAGCTTAAAGCCTTCCTCGATAAATGGGATATTAAACACTGAAAGATTTTTTAAATCGGACCGTTAGTTCCTGAAATTAGCGCGTTCAAGCAAACAAACAAAAAATTCTTCAGCCTTCAGCATTTCTTTAGAATCAGACATACCTACACATACTCAAGTCCCGCCAGTTCCTTATGGTTAATACAGACGTAAAAGAGTTGGGTCCTAACACGTGGATATATAGCTATAGCATTTAGTCAGGTAACCAAGTTCTTGTAACAGGGAGAGCCAACTTTTGTTTCTATACCTGCGTGACTCGAATATTTGATCAGGGCTTCTGTTCTACTGCTCGAAACCATGTTACTTTTGACGTGTTTTCGTATTGTCAACATTTTATAACTCTAATTTACTTGACAATAACGCCCGCGTTAAAAACAAACCAGAACAAGTCAAATACAATCTAGTTTTACCGAATTTAGTAGAGGCCCAGAAGGCCAATTTTGATATATGTATGATAACGTTGGCCCCAGACGAGGCGACACGCATTACAGTCGCGTGATTCAGCTGTAATGATCGCTACACCCTTATTTTTGACACCCATTTTACCAAATACAGTCTAATGAACCTCCAAGCCGTAATCAAAATCTAAATTATAGCGCCACGGCTGAAAGTGCATGCCATTAATACCTATTGTACGTATAAAATAATCATAATAAGCATTCCTTGATTTCCCGGTTGATCAGCATATTTAAAATTTCGATTAGAGAGATAGTTCTTTACACGATTAAATTAGTTTCCTAAAGAGAAGTAATATTTATATCCATAATGTTGTACAGTCATGAGCATTAATATCTATACACTCATCGCGTCAAATATATGTACACACGGACCTTATTGCCAGTGGCGTAAAGGTGTATAAATATTTTCTTAATCTTGGGAACGTATATATGTATATTTATGCCCTTGACTGTGCCTAGTCGTTAATTGCAGCCCAGCAGTCTCTACAGAGTTAGACTAACACACGCACACACACACATACACACACACAACACACAGCACGCATTTTATTTTACTTTGTTCTCGTGTTTAATTTACCTAATACAACTTTCTCTTTAACTTTTTATAATATTATATTTATTATTTAAAGAAATACGAATTCTTTAACGATCGCTGTTTCTTTCTTGGTTCTGTTAAACTGGGCTGGAATTCTACAAGGTAATAACGATATCGTTTTTGACCTGTTTCCGTATTGTCAACATTTTGATAACTTTTATGTCATTTACAATAATGGTGACTGTGACATAAACAATTATTAAACGTGTCAAACACGATATCGGTTTAACGCACCTGTGGTGCTAGACAAGTTGCATTCGACAACCGTTAGCGATTATGTTTCGATTGATAAATGTATGGAATTGACGTAAGCCACCGAGATAGTAACGTGACCCTTACGTCAATTCCATATATTTTTCAATCGAAACATAATCGCTAGCGAGTGTCGAATACACCTTGTCTAGCGCCACTGAATAGAGGCCCCGTCATTCTACGAATCACGCTTAGCCTAGTGCGATATCAATAGCAGTAACAATTAAGTACCTAAGTATCTCAGTATAATTTCAATTTGTAAGTATCTCTATCTACTTTCTCAATGAATAATTTGAATTTGAACAAACAGTAAGTTTCAACAATAACGGGTAAACATCGGGCGCACGCCGTGCATAAGTTAGCCCCAAAGCCATTAGGTCTCCACTCCACCCCACCCTCTGTACGGCTAGCATAAGTTGTATTCCCTCGCTTGTCGCTCAGTGTGTCTCTATCGTTACGTTAGAAACGGAGATCCGAGCGACAAACAAGTCGCGGACAACATGTGCTAGCCCTCCTGTTTTAGAACATGACTCAACTTTAAATTATTCTCCGGGATTATAGGGTTTTTCCATTCCCCGGTAACTCTTCCCCTTTTCACAAAATATTGCCGGAATCAAATTGAGAACAATTTTGAGCTCTATGCGCTCTGAATTATTGTTGTATTTGCATTAGTGACTTGTTCAGGTGTTTTTAAATGGTGTCATTATGGAGGTTTGTTTGACATTATAGGTGCGTTAGTGGGCGGAAGTGGTTTTTGAGTGTAGCGGTTAAGTCGATAAAATAATAATAAGAATACATTTCACACGCACACGTCACGGTAGTTGTGTAAGATTAAACATCAGTTGCGATCGTCACTTATTTATTACAGACAAGTACTTTTGAGTGAGGACCAAAAAGTTGGACCATAGTTAAACGCAGTTAACCATACAAACACGGAAAAAGTTCCGTTGTGCGAAGAAAAGTATCCTTACGTTGTAAGTTGTAATTATTGTCACACAGCGGAATGTTTACATAGAAAATTTTATTGCGTGAGTTAGCGTGGCCAACTTTACCTCTTACCCTTATTTTTACAAGCTTACACACACGTACAGTTAGCAACTAAAGATAGTGACGGCTAACTATCTATAAACTAATATATCAAAAAATATTATTATACCTAGCAACATCACAATATTGTCACTTACATTGACTCAACTGCGATCAAATTGTCCAGCCCCTTCGCCTTGTAGCTATATACCGGAGCACACACAACGCCTAATACTTGGTAACATTCAAGGCACCTTCAGTACCTTAACACCCACAACGCCACTTTAGCATCCGAAGTGGTTTACCCTTGAATTACCGGCACTCATATTACATTTATTTATTTATTTATTTATTTATTTACTCAATCAATTTGTAATTTACAGAGTAATCCATTTCATTACAAACTTAACCTAAAACTTAACCAGACATTATTTTCTAAAACATCCTTATTTCTAAACCATTAATTCTCTCTCAATCACTCTCTTGCATTCATCAACCACTTTTGCAATGCTTGAGGAGAACACATCGCAGTGTGGCGCCGCACTGAGCATGGTGTTGAGTATGAGAAGTGCCCGTTGCAGCGGAGAGTTCCGGTAGGTTTCGGTCCGCGCGCGCGGCAGCGCCAGCAGTCGCGGCGCGCGCAGCCGACACCGCGCGTCCGGCACAAACAGCCGCACCACCGAGTCAACCAAGTCAACGCAGTCAACTTTATTGTGCATGACACCCAAAGCAAATTTCACTGTTGCCAGCGAACGCCGCATCTCGAGCGAGTCGTAACCTAATTGACCTTGCAAGAATAAGGTCGGGTACAACTGAGGATAGTAGCAGTAGACCTTCTTGTATAAGTTCCTCAGAAATTTCTTTTGCACCTTTTCTATCATTAAAGCATATTTTTGTTCATAAGGACTCCATACTTCTGCACTATTCTCTAACACACTGCGAACGAGGGCTGCATAAAGAGAACGAAGGGCTGTAGGTGTGAGAGACCGGGAATTACGTAAGATAAATCCCAATCTCTGAGCACCCTTCTTTGCCTTCTTTACATACAATGTGTTACTTCGCCGAATTTTCATTTCATCGACAGTTATAATTGGTATAGGTGGTCACAGGTCTAAACTAACCTAACCTACGTAACCCATGTTTAAGATAACCTACAAATAATAGGTTTCAGCAGAAATTAGCTGTCGATGAAATGAAATTCGGTGAAGGGCGTTTTCAAAAAAAAAGTACCCATAGTTAAAATCTTGCCGATTTCGGTGATTTTCGTGATTTTACTGTTGAAATACTTTACTTCTACAAATTTTAATGTGCAAAACGAAAGATAATTTCGATTTTCCACGAATGTTTGAAATACTTTTTTGTTTTTATTTTTTAATTTTGATTATTCGACCTGAGACCGGTGACTGTTTCGTGAGTTTTGCTGTAAGAGGTTTAGAATATCGCATATTCACGAATCGTTTTGACGTCTTAAAGGTATGAAAAATTAGCAATTGATTGCTGTAAAAGTTGTCTTAAAAATGTATGAATTACTTTTTACCACCTAAATATATTTTTTTTGTGTAAAAAAATTATGAACTTGGTAAATTTTTATAGAAAATGGACAAAAAATAGTTTTAAATTTCGGCTTCTGAAAACAATCGTTCATAAAATTAAAAGAACAGTAATAAACTTCAGTTCAAAATCAATCCATTACCTTAAAAACACATCCAAAAATTAAAAACTTAAAATTAAATAGTAATATATAATGTTTTAAAATAACCTAAATCCCGAATTTAAATTCTCGACAAAGATAAAAAAGTAGCTCATTCATTCGTAACTCATTTATTCGATCATAACTGAAATCATATTATCATGATGTGCATTAAAACTTATAGAAAAGCAGTATTTAAACTGTAAAGTCACGAAAATAAGCAAAACTGGCAAAATTTCGTATACGGCCTCTTAAGGACAAAAATTAACAACGGATCCCCTTATTTACTGTTATTCATTTGATACTTAGTCTATTCTTAATTGAATGTTATTATGAATCACATTGGGCCCACCCCGCACTGCCTGCGACTCCAGCGAGATCGCGAGTCATGCGTGTGCGCGTGTCAGTGACGTATCTATAGGGTGGGAGGGCTGGCAAAATACCACGGACCCCCAACCCGAGAGGGCTCCGGCCCAAGAGGCCGCGAGCTCAGAAATAACTTAGCATTTTTCACACAATTTTGTAGCTATGGTCTAGGGCCCCATCCAAAGAATTAGCCACGGGCCTCAGGTGGTATAGTTACGCCACTGCTACGTGAGTCGCTCGCGCGCGCTTTCGTACGGCATGTTTTGCCAGGGCGGGGTTGACCAAAAGCCTAACAAAAGCCGGACAAGCCGGACTTGAATATATTTCACTGGACACGAAGGTAAAACGCCGGACATATGGCAATCTTTATATGTGCGAGGGACTGCCTGGGCGGGCGGCGGTAGACGGACCAGCGAAGGCGCGGGTTCCGAACGTTTATATTGTCTGCCATAATTGTTTAGGTTATAATTATCGCAAGTCAGAACGTATTCTTTTAAGAAACTGTATCTTTTCAGGATTTTTTTACTTTTCTACACGTTTGAGATTGAAGAAATACTGAGAAGTTTACGGTTCCATCGATATAATATTTATAATCTCATTATATATATTAAAAAAATAGGGAAACAACAGCTGCCTCCTGAAAAACTTGTAAAATTTACGCTTCGCATGCATATCGAAGAACCCCTAACCTCAATTACTCGAACAATGAGACGATTGAACTCTGCGCCACTTTACCGTGGAAAAGCGCGTCTAAGACAAAAGCGCGGAAGAAAACCCATTAACAAAGGACAAAGAAAACTTGAAAGTATCCTAACTCGTAGAATCATAAACAGGTGAATTATAAATAGGCTGGAACCTTGAACCGTTCCCGACGTTTCTCGAGGACTCTCGCTTTCGGCGCGCACGCGATCGTGCCATGACCACCGGTTCGCACCCCAACGCGAATTATAAATAAGTTCAATGAACCCCGCACGAGCACATTTTGGTATTATCATAAATTCATGCCATGCTCAAATACGAACTATTTTTACACATGACTGGCTTCAAAATGCCGTAAAAAAGGGTTTGGACTGAGTGGATTATTTTAGTCCGTGACAAAATTGACGAATGTCCGGTGTTATAGGCTCGCCAATTACATATGACACGTTTGTTGCCCTCTGGGCCTCGGTGGCAACTTATTTTCCCGAAAATAGCGGCATATTTTTGTAAGTAAGATACTTGTTTATTCCTCGCGATCAAAGAAACTAACTTGGTAATGCCGGTAGCGACAAAATTAAATAGGGTTAGTGAGTATTTGTTAGCTACCAAACTAGCGTTGTATTTTATTTGTCTTCTATTTAAAAAAACCTTGCTCTAAAAATTTGTTTTTACACCCACCCCGCAGCAAATGTATGTAAAAATGGTTTTCAGTCAAATTTACTGAAATTCTGGTATAATGTACGTTTTTAACTCCTTACTAAAATTGTAAATGAGCGTAAACACAACAAATGACTAGTTTCAAAAATAATTAATAAATAATTATGCTCTACGTGATACTTTGCGTGCTAACGTCTCACGTCAACAAGATTGACTTAGTTGAAGTGCAAACAAAGAGGTCATATTGAAGAGATCCCATTATTGATTATTTTACGAGTACACAGTTTATATTAATTATCTTATGATATTAAATATTGTAGTTACTAGTAATTTGTGGTGCTTACGCCCATACAACATTTTAATAAGAAAACCTTTTACTATTTTTTTAACACAGGAGAAATTCGTTATGGATCCCTCTCAGCCCGAGAGAAGCTGAGAGGGTTTGTCTGACTGGCACGGCGGTTCGTTTTTAAACGGGGATTCGGGGACGCTTTCGCAGGCATCCGCTTCCCGGTCAACGCTGCCCTCACGGGCTCGCCGATAGACACTGCAGGCAACCCAGAACACGTGGGATGCCTTCCAGCACAGGACCTCTAAATTCGGACGATGGAGCTCCCGATTAATCGGCTGCAGGTCCACACGTTTCGGCCGCAGAGGATAGGGAGAACGGCGCACCGTAATACCGGCACTCCTCCTCCTCTGCAGCTCCACCATGCCGCGAACAACGGTGCGGCTCCACCAGATTGCGGAGGGTAGGGAGAGTGGCGGATCTGAATACCAACCTTCCTCTCCCCCCGCAATCCCAGCCACAGAGGATAGGGACAACGGCGCACCTTAATACCGGCAATCCTCTTCCTCTGCGGCCCTGCCTCAACTGCAGGAGAAGTTAACCTCTCTCGCAGTCTACCCATCACATCACAAGCAGGCTCACCACGGGCCGGCCGACAGCCCCATTAAGGCCGGCCCCTGGTATCTCTTAGCTTCACCGTGGGTGACCAGTCCACGTTTACTAAGCGCCCCTGCCAGGACAAGGCGGGTACCCGCTTTAAGTCAAAACCTAAATTATACCAGAATTTCAGTAAACACTGCAAACGATTTTTTCACACATTCGCTGCGGGGTCCTTTGATTATCCACTTTAACTTAATATCTTTCCTATGCCTCAACTGCAGGAGAAGTTAACCTCTCTCGCAGTCTACCCATCACATCACAAGCAGGCTCACCACGGGCCGGCCGACAGCCCCATTTAGGCCGGCCCCTGGTATCTCTTAGCTTCACCGTGGGTGACCAGTCCACGTTTACTAAGCGCCCCTGCCAGGACAAGGCGGGTACCCGCTTTAAGTCAAAACCTATATTACTTATACCAGAATTTCAGTAAACACTGCAAACAATTTTTTCACACATTCGCTGCGGGGTCCTTTGATTATCCACTTTAACTTAATATCTTTCCTATGCCTCAACTGCAGGAGAAGTTAACCTCTCTCGCAGTCTACCCATCACATCACAAGCAGGCTCACCACGGGCCGGCCGACAGCCCCATTTAGGCCGGCCCCTGGTATCTCTTAGCTTCACCGTGGGTGACCAGTCCACGTTTGCTAAGCGCCCCTGCCAGGACAAGGCGGGTACCCGCTTTAAGTCAAAACCTATATTACTTATACCAGAATTTCAGTAAACACTGCAAACGATTTTTTCACACATTCGCTGCGGGGTCCTTTGATTATCCACTTTAACTTAATATCTTTCCTAGGCTGTATCTGATTTATGGCTTATCCACAAAGAGACAGTCGTAGTTTTGGTTTAAATGAAATTTTCTTGAGAATGCAAGTAGAAATCCTTAAGTTTTGTGTACAGAAGACACATTAGCTTTTTGTGTGACCCACAATAAGAACTCCCTGGCGAAGTTTGCTTGCCGAGCAGGCCAAATTCGAAGAATCAGGTACTCTACTTAGGTCATAGGTACTGAAAGTTTCTGGATTCTGATAAATAACACTAGATAAGATGTTTAAGACTTTTATTGTTTTTCAAAATACGAGTAAGTATATTCCCTCACACTTTTTTTCATTCGTTGAACCATTGCAGCAAGCAAGCAGTGGGTCCAATCTTCGGTAGAGAGTAGAGACCTCTTCACCGGATTCTTGGAATGCATTCACCGCTGCTTGAATCAGAATCGTAACGCTCTAAGTTTATCTTTTTTCTTGGGAATAAGTAGAAGTCGCAAGACGAATGACATGACTGCGAGGACGCTTTTCACTAACTTTTTCCAAGTTACTGGGAAGGCAATTGTTTACATACCAATCTGCAGTGACTGTTCTTTGATTTCAAGCGACACTATTACATAATATCTAGTTTTTCCGAAGAAAATCGCATTTTTTGCCAGTGCTCCGAATCTTCTTAACTTTTGTTGGCAACTCTTCAAAAGGAAAGACCCATTCTGCTGGCTGGCTTTTTCTTTCCGGTTCGAAATAATACACCCAGGTTTCGTCACCTGTTACAATATTAGACAGCCAATGACTCTCCTCCATTCAACTTATTTATATTTTTTCGGCACCACTATACACGCAGTCGTTTCTGGTCTTCCGTTAAATCATGTGGTATCAATCGAATGCAAAGCTTCCGAAACTTCAGTTGCTCATGTAAAATGTTCTGCACTTGACTCTTTCCTATGCCTAATACAGTACGAATTTGCTGACAGGTGTTTTTTTGTCTGTCTCAATATGTTGTCGTACGGTATCGACCATAGTTTCAGTAACCGCAGTCACCGGCCGACCTGCACGTACATCGTCATGGAGATGATCTCGTCCACGTCTAAATTCTCCGAATCACGAATACACAGAGCTACGACATGGGGCTTCATCATTAAACGCCAGTTGAAGTCTCTGGCAACTCTCTTTTGTTAACTGAAGCCGCAGCAAAAATCATAAAAAAAAATATTGAGCAAAATATTTTACGAGATACTTTCATTACAATAGCGGCACACAATTCTCTGAACTCCGCCAAATTGAAAAAACAAATGACAGTCTCGTAAATTGAAAAGTAATATGTTCATAGAAAGTTCCATGTTTAAATTTAGTTATTGCTTTTTAATGTATTTATTGTATGTGGACAGTTTCAGAAACTTTCAGTATGCCCCACGTATAACATTTGTTGTCAGCCTTTATTTTATATCGTTACCTAGTTGTTGAAGTTATAGAAGATTTTAGTGTCAAGTGAATAATGGATAAACAGTGTTAAATAAAATAGAGTCCCAGGCGACTGTATTACGGTCGACTTTATCGTGGTAGATAAAGCATCCGTCACTCTCGCACTAATGTGCTGATTAGAAAGTGACAGGTGTTTTAACCACGTTTATCCGCGTCGATAAACACGACCATAATAGGCGCGAGGACAGTGTTTAAACCGAAAGTCAGTTAGGCGCGACATTTTGTATGAGCGGACGGCGCCGCTTGAAAACTTGCTCGTACAAAAATCCTTGCCTTACGTCGCTTCTCTTTAATTCGGGTGTCTATCATTTTATCGAATCTCCTCTCATCACATGTATCATTTCATCGCATTTCATTTCATTGAAAGCTATTTTCTGCTGAAACCATAATGTTTTCAGGGTATCTTAAATATCTAACTTAACCTACGTAAATAATGTTTAAAATACCCTGAAAACATTAAGCAAAAAAAAGTTATCCTGTGATTCACGCCTTAGGGTTATTCCGAAACCCTACAACAGCCAGCCCCGTCTTACTGCCCGGGCCGATTCATTCTTTTAATTTTAAACCCCTGACGTAAACAGACGTGTGTTACACGTTTAACTTGCGTATCTGTGTGTCTGCTGCGGCATCGTAACTCCCAAAGGGATGGACCGATTCAGATACTAGTTAGAAAGTTAGTTAAACCGAGATGTTTATTTGATGAAAATCAGTTGGGCCTTTTAAAAGTTATCAACTCTATCCAGGGGTCACCATCATATCATGCGTGGTTTTTGCATAAAAATAAGTACTATTAGAAGGGTAACTTCATCCCCACCACGCGCGCTCCCGCGTGGCCTGTCAGCAGTCCAAGACTACTTATCGCAGCAAACACTAGCGGGCCGCCAGCCAGAATCGGCGCTTGAAGTAAACGTGCAACGATATTTCAAATGAAGCTCTCAAAGGCGCGCCACTGTCTACGCAAACTGTGGTTTTACCATACGAAATTGTTAGTTCCGTATTTGACCACGTGTTTTACGATAATTGTAGGCCGATAACAACGAAGTTTGAATCTTTATGTATTATTTGTAATATTAAGTAAAGAGCGTAAAGAATGAAAGAATTAAGTAAATACATTATTTACCTGTGCACTTTTTGTATAGATTTCACAAAACACTGCAGTAAAAAAATCCGATTCGCCTTCAGGGTCTTGCTCTTGGTATATATTATTAGTATTATTACGTGTGGTCTGAAAGAAGATGTAGTGACTAAAATTAAAAAGGGCATGCTTCGATGGTTCGGTCATTTGGAAAGGATGGATGAAAAAAGATTGACGAAAGAAATTTACAGTGCTAAAGTGAGTGGAAGGGTCGGAAGGGGGCGCCCTAGGCGTACTTTTTTGAATCAAATCGGGGAAATACTGGAAAAGGGCCGAATCTTAAGTACCCGAAACCGACGTGCATGCATGACTCGATGTATGAATGTGGAAGAAGCGAAAGAGTTTTGTCAGGATCGTAGCAGGTGGAAAGAAGTGGTCTCTGCCTACCCCTCTGGGAAACAGGCGTGATTTATGTATGTATGTATGAATGTATTATTACGTCACTGATACGAGTAGCGGATATAAGCGTTTTATTTAAAACTGCACCTTTTCACTGATAAGAGATTTGTCAAGGACACCACTGAGACGTAAAATATTTAGGGTACTTTTTATCCCACTCCGCTTGTGTAAAAAAAGGTTATCGTTTATCGTATAGTTTTATAGGTATATAAACTAATTCTACGCGAACGAGGTTGCGGGCTCAGTTAGTATTACATACTTGTGCCAACCCTAATTTTGCGACAGGCGAGAGACAGGTAAGGCGGGGCGTGGGGCGCTGTAGGCAATTATTTGACGGCTTTGCTGTCAAATCCATATAAATACGCCGAAGATGCCCTTCTAATAGTATTTATTCTTATGGTTTTTGTCAATTTATGTTATTTCAATCGTGACTGAATAAAATGGATGAAATAGCTAACATAACTTCCACTGACTACCACTGTATTAACACCATTAACCGCACGGATAAATCTTCGTGCATGTCAAACCTATCGCCCCTTCCTTGTTTCGTATGCGTAGCACGTAGCGCAAGAAGCTCTGTCACGTCTGTCTAAACTAAGTAGGTTCATATTAAACTTTGATACGAGGGCTAAGAACTCGTACGCAGAAAAAAAAATGTAACATAAAATAAGTTAGAGAAAGCTTGTAGTAGTGCTGCGCTGGTGTACAGGGCCGAGATTCTACACGGTAAAAACGATATCGTCTTTGACGTGTTTCCGTATTGTCCACGTTTTGATAACTCTTATGTACTTGACAGTAATGGCGGCCGAGTTAAAAACGATACTAAAACACGTCAAACGCAATATCGTTTTAACGCAGTAAAATAGAGGCCTAGTATGTATGTATTCGTTCCTGCACAGTACGGGCGGGCTGGGCGGCGGCGCCGGCCACTGTTCGCGGCGCGGGAGGCGCGCACGCGACGCGCCGGCAACGCGCCCGGAGCGCGCGCCCCCGCGCTCCTCAACGCGCTACTGGCACTCATTACTAAATAAAATTAACTGCCTTTGTAGTTTGATTAGTTAGGTTTATATATAATTTATTTAATTTAACATTGTAAGCGATTTGGTGCCTTATTGTAAGCTAACAATTGTAATTTTTTGAAATAAATAAATAAATAAATAAAATAAATAAATAAATAAATAAATGTATGTTAACAATGTATTATACTAAAACAATTACATTACAAAAACATGAAAAATACAGGAATAACAGTTGAACAAACTCAAACTTATCCCTTTAAGGGGCAGCTTCAGTTCGACGCCTTTTCAATATAAATCTCTGGCTTTTAGAAAACACACGTATTAATAAACGACATACGAATAGTTCCCAGTTCAACAACAAATAAACAGATCCATGGTTTACCGGTACATTTGACCGCTGTAAACAATTGTTATGTAATACAGTCTTGTTTCGATTGCCAATGTTTAGATTTGCAATGTCGCGAAAAGAAACAATTTCTGTTGACACGAATTCAACTTAGATTAACATAATTGTATTTTAGTTTCGACAAAAAACACGCCTTAAAGCGTAACAGTATAGCGAACACTTGATACCTACCACGCTTACGTACGAGTATATTGTTGAGAGGTATAATGGATAATCACATAAGTATACTGTAATTCTATGGAACTTGCTAACTATGTAAACAAACAATATATTGAAATTGACATCTAATGTCAATTTTAGTATGGCGGCTTGTTTACATAGTTAGCAAGTTCCATAGAATGACACTTTAGATTGCAATTGAATCGAGATTGACTTTTAATGGATTAGTTCAATACACGAGTTTATGATGGGTACTTTACAAAGAACGTTAGAGTAGCTATTTCTAGTGACTAAGCCTTTTGTTCTATTCAGACTGTAATTAAATTGTTTTAAAAGGAAATAATAAGATAACACAGATTACATACCCCTACATGCTTTCCAAGACCTAGACACTACACGCGCTGCTTGCTGGCACCTGACCCGACTCCCGATCACGTAATTAGCGGTAGGTATACATGCCCTTGGCCATTCGACGCGACTGTACCAAGCTCGTAGGCATCTACCGATGCGTTATATTTATGGGCACACAGGTCACAGTTATAATTGCTGGTAGAATTCGCACTGTGTTACTCGAGAGATTAGCACCTCAGTATGACATTTGGTTGATAACTAGCCAGAGCAATATTTTCTTACAATAAAACAAATAATTAAAAAACCGGGCAAGAGCAAGTCGGACCATACAGTGTAGTGTAGGGTTGATCGAAAAAAAAACACTATTTTTAAAAGATCTTATCAACGACATCCCACACCAATAGGTAGACGAGTAAATAAAAAACCATCCTCAATTAAGTGTAGGCGAGGAAACCAATTTTTTTAAGTCAAACTAGGAACCCTTATAGTTTCGCCATGTCCGTCCGTCCGCAGCCTAGCTCAGAGACTCTTAGTACTAGAAAGCTGTAATTAGGCATGAATATACATATTAGTCAAGGCAACAAAGTGTTAAAATGAAATCTTGAAAATGTTTTTTTTTAGTTTACCTCCCCTACACGTAACGTGGGGATATATTTTTATTTTCTCGTCTACCCCATAGTGTGGGGTGTCGTTGAATAGGTCTTTTAAAAATATTGTGGGTTTGTGGAAACAATTTTGCGATCAATGGATCCGTTTATGGAATATTAAGCTTTAAAGCGCAAATTTTTGTTACACTCAAGTGCCAACCCCCCCCCCCCCCCCCAACAGCAAAACTACAAATACCAAAAATCGGAAAAAACAGAATCTGAAATCTTAAAAGGACAACTATCACGACTAAATAGACATCATTAGTTCTTGAGATACAGGCGATTAAAGTGTTTATACCTACTAAAATCATCTAAGACGGCACCAAATGACTTTACATAGGAATTTTGTTATTAATTGTCGTTTTTTTTATTTTTATAGTACCTACTAAACGGCTTCGGAACCCTACACTGAGCCCATGCTCAGCACTGAGCATGTTGGACCATCCAACATGCTCTTATACGGTCTTTTTTTAAAGGAATGGATTGTTTATTCGAATTCCTATATTCCAAGTATTTATACTCGCATTTTGTCTTGGCGTTAGACGAAATGGTAGTTAAGAGAATAACACTCCACCTATTGATAATTATTGTAACTAGTTCAACTTGTGTTTTTGTCCACGCAGGCGTGTCCCTCGTGTACATACTGGCGGTACTGCCGGGGCTGCTGCCGTGGGGCCCCGGCGGCGGCGGCGCGTGGTTCCTCTCGCTGTGCCACCTGCTGGGAGCGCTGGCGCCCTGGTGCGGCTCCTTCCTGTACCACCTGTTCATGAACCACGCGCGCGGCGAGCGCCTCTACCACCGGCTGCTGCAGCTCGATATGCTCGGGATCTGGGTCAGCCAGAGCATAGGTAAGCCATCCTAATATTATATTTTATAAGTAGGATTAAGAGGCCCTATACAAAAACAAACGGGCATCACATTGGCGCATTTTTTTCATTTTCGTTATTATTGAAGTAAAATTATCTTATTTATCAATAAGTAGATAAAATATAGGTATTGCAAGACTTTTGCTGTTTTGTGTATTTCTTTGGTTGATTTGGCTTGACCGTTCAGGGCCTTCACTCACAGCTCACCATCGAACGATACGATCTGTCTTACCAGTGATACACCGATTGTATTCTACTGCAGGCGTGTCTAAATGTTAGATTAAAAAAAAATCGAACTCTTTTCTTAGAACGCTACGTTTGGCCCAAGCGAACAAACAGGAAATTTAATCCTATTTGTTTTATTAATGAAAATAAGTAGAAACCAAAATATGTTCTAAGGCATTTTTTCATTCGGTCTAAACGCGCCATTAGACCAGAATGCAACGTTAAAGCGGATGTTACACTCCCTATAAAATAATCAGAGTGTCTTAAGAATTCCGAGGTCTGTTTGTAGCTGTAATTCAGTTCAGTATGAATATATTTATGATATTTATTTGTCGGCGTCTGTCGCAATTTAGGTATATTACAACCTTTACAACAGCCCAATATTACAACCAGAAAAGCTAATAACCAAATCAGGCACGGAATGAAATCAGTAGCGAGTTGCTTGGAATTCTATCAATTATTGATTTAGGGGTGCAAACAAAGCCCTGCGAGGGCCGCCCTCGCACCAATTAGATTACCGAGTTACTCCGTTTACGAGTTGAGCCGCCGCGCCCGATGCGCTTTACCGAGAGCCGTGCGGCGATTTCCATATCGCACCTTCGGTAGGAAAAGGACACAATTTCCTTTAGTAACATTGTACATTGTGCCTTTGTTCTACCTTACAAGGGCACAATTTCCCCTGTAGTCACATTGAAAATTGTGCCCTTGTTCTACCGAAGGTGCGATATGTTGCAACATTCAGAGCACCAAATAGTGGCAACATTCGTTCTTATTGAGCTGACAAACTAATGCGTCAAATTATTGGATTTTGGTTTAGTTGAGCGGCTCGGAGTTAATTAGCTGACTGCCGCTAAGCTGATGAGGACGTATAGGTCAACCTTCCAGTTTGATTTTCAACTAGCTGTGCGAGAAAGCTGGAGGGTTAGCGAGGACAAATCAAACCTACTATTAATGCCGATTTATATCCTTGTTCACTACTCTTGCTTAGCCTGTTCAGCTTCACACGGCTTTATTGCAGTGCAGATGCCTTTATAGTAAACTTTCTTGTTACAAGTTTTTTTCTCGAGTATTTTCTTGTAAAAACCAAAATCAACTAAAATAGATAGCGTGAGATGTCGTAAGTGCGTATATAAATAAAAAAATCAAGTCTGTACCTATTAAATGTTAATTACGAAACAAGGACCTACTTTAAATTAAAATTTAATTTAACGCCCGCGGTGTCTCTGGCTCTAAAGGCGTTAATAAACACACGTTAATTAAGTGCTGCTGCGACACTCGAACTTTTAATAATTTAGAGTGATTAATCAACGAAAAGGAAGAAACGGTTCTCGTCGCGAGCCCGGCGGCCACGCGTGTATGCGGAAATGCTTATTACAAACTGAAATGCTTACTACGTGCCACTGTCATAACAGATGTATTTTTGGACTCGTAACAATCGTTCAAAATCGGGAATCAAAATAGTTTTGGATAACTGAAGAAACCTTTTATCTTGTTCAATGCAATAAATAAGTGCAGGTAGTTAGTTAGTTAAAAGTGTACCTACTTACTTATTGTACCGGAGCGTCCTTGGCTTCCGACGCCATATGATTAGACTACGCCATGCTTCGCAATCTTGCGTCTGCTCTCGCTAACCCTCAGTTATCGGGTATTTCTGAACTTCATCGCTCCAGCGATTCTACGGACTACATCTACCCGGTCATTCCAAGTAAGCTCTCTGTACGACGCGATACTCGCCCTTTCGCTCCTCGTGTCCGATCTATTAGAGGCTGGACGCTTTGGTCTCTCCGACTACTAGTAAATAGCCTAGGTCCTCGACCTCTAAGTTAGTAGAGACCACTGAAAATTTGGCATTGGCATTTTATTATAATTTTAATAAACTTTATAATTATGTCCAATAGTGTGTCAAATAAACTAAATTTCTTTCTTTAAGTTCTTCCTTATACCTACCTACCTAGCCTCCAGCTCTCATCTTTCTTTTTGGTTAGTCGTAGAATTCTCTACAAGTTTGTTAAAAGTATAAAAAGGTTATCTGTAAATCTAAAATTTAAGTTTTTTGTTGATTTACGATAGTTACATCTAAACTAAAACGTTATTCTCGTATCCTTATTAAAATGCTATAATTAGGATTAGTTAACGAGAACCAATAATCAGGGTCCATTTCAGCCGCGTCCGTTTTTTACGAATGACGTAAAAATCCAGCGTGATCGTCTCATAAACCCGTTTCCTATCGCGTGTCGATCTATGGGCCGGAGCGCAATTCCGTTTGCTCGGGGAACACCGCTACCCGAGGGGTTTTACGATGTTTGAACCGGGAAAACTAACAGAAAATACCCAATACGGACCAATAAATTAGGTGCTATAAAACGCGTTTCCGTCAGTCATAGGACAGCCGACAAACTAGAGGATAGCCATCGATCTGCCCGTCGCGCTGTATCAGACACACACAGCTTACACTTCTGGCTAGAAACAAGAACATAATATATCTTTACGTAATACAGTATCCGTACGAGCTGAGAGCTGCAAATCCCTGCTGGCAAATTTTCCTCACATTGCTTGTCACTTCCGCTTTACTAGCTAGCGCTCCATTTATTCATTTTTTCTTGCCGCGTTTCACATTCTTTTCCTAGAGTCCCTTGACAAGAGTTTTGCGCTTCTACACGTTAGAACAAAACCCCTTCTCGTGAATGGCCCGACGCAGGTCCTATTGCGAGTAGGATTTCAATTCTGTTCGGTTCCCCGGAGGCATTCATTATCTCTTCCAGTCAGTGGCGGCACGTCACAGCTATCTCGGCGGTACAGCCGTAACGCGTGATTTTCAGAAAAGGGAACTGACAAGATAATTTTCTGCCTACGTACAACTTTACTTAGGAGCCTTGCAAGGTACTGTCGTTAAAACATTCTACATGTCTCTTACAATCTTTTCGGGGCATTAAGCCGTTAACGTTTCTAAGTTACCGCCATTATCACAGCAAGCTGTTGTTTAAAGTTTAGAATGATTTTGTTAATTCGACAAGAAAGAAAAGTTTGCGGATGGACCTTAGTGCCGGAATATATTCTTGCACGGTAATTTATTTTTGGCTCATATTGAACTCCAAGGGTAACTAAACAATAGACCTTTTCAGGGTTACCCTTGAAAAACCTCTTTTATTTCCACGGCGTTAAAAGTTTTCCGGCCTTGGCTTGGTGCTGCCGACGACAAAAGCAGCAGCGCCACAAATGTCAGCGGGCGGCCTATCTGGGTCACCGCAAGTACGCCCTCGCCTCACTTCCAGCACTTGCGAGCCTTTGACTCTGCTCCAGAGCCCAATTAAATGCTTTGATTACATTTTGTTACTACCACGATTCCGTATAAGTTTCCCTGGAAGCACGTTACGCGCCGTTCAGTGACGAGGAAAGAAATAATAGGTTGGCACGTGCCGATTGGAGCTATGGAGATCGCGGTTGATGCTTAAGAGCTCAACTATTGCGACGTCGTATCGTGCGAGCACGAGTATTTGTTCCTGAGTCTTGGATGTTTTCTATGTATTTATTTCTCTAAGTATGTTTATCGTTGTCTAGTACCCGTAGTACAAGCCTAGAGCTTAGTTTGGGACTAGGTCAATTTGTGTGACATTGTCCCGTGATATTTATTTATTTACTATCGTAATAAAAATATATTGTTTCTAATTTTTGTAATAAAAGCAAGTTAGATCATAATAAGGTCAGAACTGCTAGATCATTGGCTTCTGTCAGCGCCATAACTAAGATACTAAACTAAGTAACTGTATCTATCACTAGCTGAACTTTCGCGGCTCGTTGATTTAATTGGTAGAAAACAATAAGAAGTTAATCCGTTAAGCTAATTTAAATACCTTCCAAAGGAAACCAAATGTTCCATTAATAATGCGCTGTCTAATTCCCTGGGACATTAGCTGCGACTTACCGCTCCTCTTGAATTATTTTCAAAGGTAATTAGGACTTATGTTTGCGGCTGCCGCACTTATTCGGTGATGGAGTGGGCCCTACTTTTTGTGACGCGCAGAACAGGGTCTAATTAGGAATCCCGAGAGGAGACTGTTTATATGGGTATTTAAACATCCGAAGG
The DNA here is from genome assembly GCA_949316455.1 of Acleris holmiana. Lineage (NCBI taxonomy): Eukaryota > Metazoa > Arthropoda > Insecta > Lepidoptera > Tortricidae > Acleris > Acleris holmiana. Next base: position 16,149,413 of record OX438771.1, on the reverse strand, counting down.
ACTGGTTAGCTGGCTCTCGATACTGCATCTCTTTATTTTAGTACCCATGTATCGCTTGCCGCTTGGGTTTAATGGAAATGAATTAACCAAATGATAAATCTTGCGTAAATAAAATGCACCTATCAGAAAATGGCCAACCCCGTTTAATATCGTTTTCCCGTTAACATGTTCATAAAAACCTCAAGCGAACGTAAAGTGAATATTAATGGGATAAACGGCTTACGAAACTGTTATAAGAAGGCAAAAATATATAGAGCAAGGAAGGATTTATGGTGAGTCCTGGCGCGACGGCCACAAGTCTTTGTAAGCTGCGGTTCACCTCGCCACTGAATGGACTGCTAAGCTTTTATTAAGTTTTTAAAAACATAAATCGATGTCAATGTAGACGATCTTTATGCATATTTAAAAGGGGAGTTAGATATTGCATCTCAAAACACGAAAGATAGTAGTGTAGACGACATTTGCTATCATAATGTCTAAAAACTGAAACAATCGCCAGATCATTCTACATTTCTACCTTCGTCACTTAAAGGCATGTAAAAATCATATCTTGGTATGCATTAACGATAGTACTATTTGGTTCTATAGATTTTCTGTCAGAGTCTGTGTTCTTTGGTCTTTACAGTTGCTTGACTGTTTATAATTTAATACAAAAGTTTTCACTCATATTAAAAACAAACGGTTTGTAAAACAATTTACAATTTTAAATTAACTCATATGTAAAGATTCTTGTGTAACATTGAGTAGTTTTCTTAAGGCAATATTTGTATTGAAACAACCGGAAGATTGCGCAGTTGTAGAGTTTTTTAGCGATCGACATAAAACAATTTTTAATCTAAATTGTCGGTTTGGTGATTCTGTATACATATAAAGCGGATTAAGTATATTAAATACTATTACTGTGGTAGTTTGTTTACCTGGTCTATCTATCTCCGTATATAAATAAAAATGAAATGTTTTTTGTTGGTAAGCGCATTACTTAAGAACGGCTGGACAAATTTAGGTAGGTACCTATATTTTATGTTAATTGGAAGAACAAAAGTCGATCGGATGAGCTAGTAATGAATCAAAATAATAATGCGTTCAAGCACAATAAAAAACGAAGTTAACAAACAAACATGAACATAATAATATAATGTACCTTTGTTTTGCACTAATCGGCCTCCTCATCGTCTCATCGCTTAGTCCTGTCCAGTGAATAGAGGCTCTAACATTTTCAATATCGTTGGATCTGCCTAGCATTTGCCGGGTGTACAGTGGCGCCCTCATGACTATTAATATTGTGTTTTCTAATAAACTAAAGTATTGTTGAAATATAATTCGTTTTTGTTGTACACATGAACACACGATTTCTATCGATCTGATATAGTTAAATAACCTTTAACATTCATTGCTACGACTACATGAAGGTTACACTTACTTACTGTAGTAAGTGTAACTTAACGGAAAAAGTGAGTAGTGTTGAGTTACTAACTCATAGGTAAATTATTATTAAAATATGCCTTATCTTACTCGTAACACTTTGAGGTCTAGTTACTGCCTATATCTAGCTTCACTGACCTTCTTCTTCGGATATCCGATTTGTTTACACTCCGTAACCTTTTGCCACATCCCTTTTGGAACATTATCTATTCGTGGTAGCATAAAACAAAGTCGGCTTCCGCGTCTATCTGTCTGTCTGTATATTCGCTCACTCCTCAACCACGCAACCGATTTTGATGCGGTTTTCACCATCAATATGATATTTATTCACGGAGGGTATTGATGTATTATAAATTCTGATATATGTACGGGTGTTAAAGAAAACTGGCATAAACTGAAGCGAAGTGGGGTGGGGCGCTAGTATTCTATAAATTCCGACAACCTCCTCTCCACATATAGCTCACGTAACGTGAAGGAAATATGAATAACAAACTTGGCACCTGACGGCTATGTTATACAAAACTTTGCATTTGCCAGGGACCGTGTAAACAAGACTTCAATTTATAACTTGGCCCAGCAGCCGGCCGGCACTACCGTGAGTGCTAAGGTGCAGGATACCTCAGGTTTAAACTAGTTAAAATTAGTCCTATTTTATCATTCGCCTGTCCTCCCGCGCTAAATACTTTCGCTTGTGAATAACTTAATGCAATATTACACAAATGGTCCCAAACTAAGTTTTTGGAGAAGAGAACGATAAACATACTTAATAATAATAATAATAACCATCCCGCATGACGAGAACCTCGTGAAGGCTGAGAAGGACAAGCTCAGCAAGTACCTTGACTTGGCTCACGAGGTGACCGCTATGTGAGATGTTGACTCTACGATCATTGTCCCGATAGTTGTTTCGGCGAACGGTCTTATAGCGAAGAGTCTCGATCAACACCTTAAGAGACTCTCGCTAGGTGGCTGGATCAAGGGCCAGATACAGAAAGCAGTACTCCTCGACACGGCACGTATTGTGAGGAGGTTCATCTCTGCAGCCCTAACCACCGGTAGCTTGAGCCCTGCCCGCTGCCGGCGGCACCCGTAGGTTAGGTTTTTTTATAGTGTTTGTTTTTTATATGAGTATTGTTATTTTACTTTTATATCTAAACATTTATTGTAAAAAACTTAACTTAAAGATTATAAATAAATATTGACAATAATAATAATCACAGGACAATGTCACACAAATTGACCTAGTCCCAAACTAAGCTCTAGGCTTGTACTATGGGTACTAGACAACGATTAACTTACTTATATAGAGAAATATTTACTTAAATACATAGAAAACATCCAAGACTCAGGAACAAATACTCGTGCTCATCACACGAATATCTGCCCTTACCGGGATTTGAACCCACGACCCCTAGCTTCGAAGGCAGGGTCACTCCCAACTAGGCTAGCGTGTCGTCATAGAGAAACTAGCTGTTGCCCGCGGCTCGTTCTGCGTAAAAGTCGTTTATCGCTAATCCCTTTGAGAACCGTCCAAATTTCTGGGTTTTTAACCCTAAGTATCCTTTGTCCTCGGTAAAAGTAAAGCTACGATTTTTTTTGCCTTCTCGAGAATAGAACCAAGGACTTATTTATTACGCAGGGTCACTACATACCAACTAGGCTAACCAAGTCGTCAAAGTTTACTGCTTACGTTGAAGTTTACAACGTTCAGTGCTTTATATTGAAATAAGCGACCCGCTCCGGCTTCGCACGGGTGTATTTAGCTGGAAAAGACGAACGCGACATGGGGCGGCAACAACTTTAAATATTGTAAATAGCGAATTCTACGCAAAATAAAGTCTATTTTATTTTTGTAAACAATGAATACCTACTGCATTTATGGATTTTTTGAAAATTCGTCTTCCGTAACCGGGAATCTTTATATTGCGTAGAATTCGGTATTACCAATATTTAAGGTAGTTGCCGTCCATGTAGCGTTCGTTTTTTCCACCCAGTATAAAAATATTACATGAAAAAATATCTAACTGATGGTGGATACCACATCAAAATCCGTTGCGTGGTTGAGGAGGAGTTAGCGGATGTACAGACAGCAAAGCAGACGCAGAAATTAGTCTTAGACTATTTAGAGACGTTTACTTTGATGGTGACACTGGATATGTTATATCCTCCTGAGGCCCACGTCAAATTTTACTAGTTCAAAAAAGAACCTTGTGTAAGTCAACTAAACTCTAAAGTCACTTTGACAAATGTCCTAAATTTAGGCCGTTGGGTCTTACGAGGATAAGTATGGGGAAAAGTTGGCGAGTATGGCGGTCTATTTACAGTAGCAGTAAAAATGCAGGGCGTGTTTTTTTCTGCAGGCGATAAAATTGATAGCTATTTACGTTTATGTTTAGCTCGAAAGTGAATTATTTTCTTGCTACGCTTTTAAATATTGTTTGTTCGACGAGGGCCTCTTTTCAACACGGTAAAGCTGTGAATAGAGCCCCTGGGGACTATTCTATTTTTTTAACTCGGCCGCCATTACTTTCAAGAAAATACGAGCTATCGTAACGTTGACAATACCAAAACTTGCCAAAAGCGTAGTTCGGGACTTTGTTTTTTACTCGTACCTACTTAAAATAGAACTTCAAAATGGATATTGACGGTTAAAATACCTAACATAATTATTTTGTTCAATTTATTGTCCGCAAGAATCTATAAGGATATTCTAAACTCAATTCCCTGGACACATCTCAGGCGAGCAACTCGCATCACGCCACTTCATGCTTTTTATATTACCTATTTACTATCGCCAAAACTAGGACGTTGCATAACAAAACTAGAGGAAATACTATTTTATTTTATTTTGTTTCGAAAGCTTACTGCCTAAAACATACGAATTCAAAGCAGAATGTAACTACGAGCAAATTACAAACATCTACGGATAAACTCAAATAATAACTAAACATCGGCGACTCGTGGCATTTAGGTAGTATTTGACGTTTCTGACAGACTAGTGATGTAACAATGTTTTTGAACTAACAAAATAACGCCGACATTTCTATAAACAACTTATCTTCAGCTGCATTAAACTGTTTTCTTAGTTGAAACCTCTTGAATCAATAAAGTGATCAAGAAGTGGCCGAAGAGGGCTCGCGGAGATGACTCGCCTTTGCGGAGCCGTCGAGGGCGCTCGAGCGCAGTGCCCGGCTGAAGAGAGGCCAATTCGATGTTACAACTTAGAACTATTTATTGGCTTCGGCTAATCAACCATTTTCGAGCTGGCGGTGGCGGTGACAATAATTTAAAGTTGTATCTAGTGTTTTCAAATGGGTTTAATTTCCGGGTAAGGCAAATATGTGTGTGATGTGCGCGAGTACCTATTAGGAGTCTTTGATGTTTCCCCGGTAGCCTATCATAAATCATTTGTCTAAAATGGGATAGAAATGTATTTTTTTTCAGAATTTATTAACTTTTCAAAATAGTTAAAAATTATACCTAGGTTAGGTTAAATTTCTTTTAAAACAATCGGAAGACTAACCTGTGTCACACAAAAATGATTTTCTAACTTATGAAATGTCGGACTAATGAAGTAGTGGGTAATGAAAGTTGTACCTTCTTTTTTACCTTCTTCAAATAGGTCACCACTTCACTCGTCACTTTTTTGTGTGTATAAATATCCGTTCCAGCCAATTGTCAACCGGCTTTAATGTTTTTTTTTTCATAAGAAAGAAAGGAAGAAAATAAAATTATGTATTTGGCAGGCATTTTAAACTACAGTACAAATATATAAAATTAAATTAATAATAAATAATAATAAATCATTTATTGCGCTAATAAATGGTACAGAGTTCTGCTTACATTAACTTAAGAGATACTTAGCGGTAACAATAAAATGAAAGTAAGCTTCATCTGGCCCCCGTACTAGTGTGAACTGTATCACGGTGGGTCAGGATTCACCGTCCTTATCAATTTTGTTTCAACACTTATACTAATTCCAAAGTTATAGAATTTAAGCTAGGTGGGTATACAAGTAAAATAATAGTGCAAAAAAGCAACACGGCGGCGGCGAGTGCCGGGCAGACTTAACTAGTAAACATGTAGTATAGGCAAACACTTAAGATAAAATTATTAGTTACTTAATCAGGAAACATTATTTTTCAAGGTGTTAATTATTTTTATGTGGTAGTATGTGAATGTGCGTGTATGTGTGTGTGTGTGTGTGTGTGTGTGTGTGTGTGTGTGTGTGTGTGTGTGTGTGTGTGCATGTATGTATGTGTGTGTGTTACACCATAGGTTTCATGAGCTGCTCTGTTCTTTCATAATTAAACTTGAGCAAATACTCCTTTAGTGTTTTTTACAAGAATATAGATTAAGTGACCGTAGATGTATGTTTTTGCTCAGCTTATTGTATAAAGTGGGACCAAGAACTGTCATAAATTTTTTAGAGAACTTTGTTTTGTGTGGTGGAACTAAATATACAAAGTCATGTCTCCTCCTTGTATCCGAATAATTTGGTATGTATTTGTGTTGTTTGCATACTAATAGCTTAACAAATAGTTGCCTAACTGAGAGAACTGAAGAGTTAATGTAAAGTGTATGTGTTGGAAATCTAAATGTATTAAAGGTCATGACTTTAAGCACTGCGCGTTGGGCTCTCTCAAGTCTAAGTATCATAGTTTTTGACGCTCCTCCCCAAACGGTAATACAATAGGTAATTACCGATTGGCAGAGTGCATAATAGATTGATATTAGTAGTTTTTCATCACATACGTGTCTGAGATTTTTGAATACATATATCAATTTTCTGACCCTTCCAGTAAGACTAGATATATGCTCACGCCAACAGAGATTTTTGTCCAGTAGAACTCCCAGGTACCTAATAGACGTTGCTTCAGATATAGATTGACAAACACAATCGTCACCGCCCTTACAAGTATGAATTTTAATTAATATGTTATTACGCTGTGGCTGCTTATTGTTCTTGATACTATAAGCCATATATTTTGTTTTTGTAATATTAAGTGTAAGAAGATTACAAGACAACCACTCGTTTACTACATTAAATCCATTTTGGGCTAATTTGTTTACATCCTCCCAAGAGTCTCCATAAAACAATACCGCGGTATCATCAGCAAATGCTATTGTTTCGGCATTGGTGATTGTTAGGCGGCATAGATCATCAATATAAATCAGAAACAAGGTAGGTCCTAAGACACTACCCTGAGGTACGCCATATTCAATGTTTTCCTCGTTACTGTATAGTTCTCCAACTCTTACCGACTGTTTTCCATTATTTAGATAATTACTTAAAAGTTGTAGTGGTAAGCCACGTATGCCTATATTTTCCATTTTTTTAATTAATATGGAGACAGAGACTGTATCAAATGCCTTTTTGAGGTCAAGGAAGATTCCAAGTACCTTTTTTCCACGATCAAGTTTGTTAACAATATTGTTAGTTAATTGCAGTACAGCATCTTCAGTAGATTTCCGTTCTCTAAAGCCGTGTTGATTTTTACTTAGTAGATTATTTTTTTCCAGGTAACTTTTTAATCTTTTATTTATAATTTTTTCCAGTACTTTGGCTAAAGTTGGCAGCAGGGATATTGGTCTATAGTTTGAGATACAGTCCCTATCTCCAGATTTATAAATGGGAACAATTACAGATTTTTTGAGCGCATCAGGAAAGACACCTGTTTGAAGGCAAAGGTTACATATAATAGTTATCGGATGAGCTACAGTGTCAACAGCTAGTTTTAGAAAATATGCAGATATACCATCCCAACCCGTAGAAGAGCTGTTTTTTAATTTTTGTATCGCACGTTTAACTTCTGTCTCATCTGTATCTAGCATTATCATAGAATTCACAGGGGTTATGGGTGGAATAAAACTTTTGACACGATCAGTTTCAGCTAGATTAGTTTTATTTATAATTTCATTAGCCAAATCTCTTCCTATACTTGTGAAGTACTTATTTGCATGATTTAGTGATTCTTTGGGGGATGATTTCAAACTAAGTAGACTATTCGTGCTTTCAAAATCAGAATTTAAGTTGCATATTTCCTTGATAAGCGCCCATTGTTTTTTAAGGTTATATCTGTGCTCATTTATTTGTGCCCTTTGATAAGCTCGTTTAAGTTTTTTAAGAATTTTGTTACATGTATTTCGGTATCTTTTGTAGGTTATAAATATTACTACGTTATTAGGATCTTTTTTAAGCTTTTGATGTAGTTTATCTCGATTTCTCAAGCATCTGATTAAACCAGGTGTAATCCATGGTTTTATGTTCTTTTTTCTATGCGTGATTTTAATATATTTTGTGTTTTTTTCCATGGACTTATTGACCAGGTACAGAAATAAATTAGTTGCATTGTTGACGTTAGAGTCATTTAGCACATCAATCCAGTTAATCTGCTCTAGTTCGGATATAACTGCATGGAAATCGGTTTTTATTATGGTCCTTTTATGGTATGTCTTACGTGTAGTTACGTGTGTACCAATTGATAAAATAACTAGAGAATGATCAGTAGTAGATGAATCGCATACTACTGTAACATTGGGTAGTATAGTTTTTACCATGCAGTGATCCAGGCAGTTGTTAGTAGGAAGTTTATGCGATGGAAGTAGTCCATGAGAAGCTAGCATATCTAGATAATCTGACGATTTGTGATCCAGTTTGTCATCTACTATGTTAATGTTCATATCTCCCAATAGTATTATATTTTTATAGTGTTTAAGATTCGATAAAATTAGGTCTAATGATGTAATGAAGTTATCGGTATTCTTAAATGAAGGGGGTCTATAAATTGAAACAATTGCGTATTCCACTCCAAGAGTTGAAACAAGACAGTTTGCATCTTGACATTCAATGGGTTCGGTGGTTTTTAACGGGAGGCAAGATTTAAAGTAGAGAACAATTCCATCATTTTGATTAAGGTTACGTTTAGTTGAGACTGAATTATAACCTGGCAATGTAGGTAAAGAGGTTTCTTCAGAGAGCCAACATTCCGTTAATACAATAGCATCAAAATTCATATCAAGTCTCTTAATAACTACTTGCAAGTCATCAAAATTGTGATTAAGACTTCTGATGTTCTGAGTTATAATGTTAGTTTGCAAATTCAAATTTGAAAGAAAACTTTTACAGCTTTCCGGAGAGTCGACTGCCACCGAGTTACCGATATTGACACTATGATCAATATCGATCATTAATTTTTTTATGTCACCCATTATTAAGGTATACATGTAATGTAGCGTGGCATGCAATAGTAAGCATGCAGATGGATTTTTCGTAATTATGGTAAGTCTGGTGACAGTCGTGTTCTATATCATGAAAATATGGTATTTGAATGTAGTTGGTTTGATTTGGTGTTATGTGTGTTTTGTGTGGCATGAAGAATGTTGTGAGATAGCATATAAATTTAAACTTACTTAGTAATACTAAAGATCTAATTAGAACAACTAGTCATTGCGAAGAAACAGCTCCTTTAAGTGATTCAACCTGTTGTGTCGACTTGATCAGAATCGGTGGTGAGTTATCAGTTAGTTTGACAAATACCTTTCCTTGCCAAATCCAGCAATGCTTGAAGTTGTAGTTCTTACGCAGGTCACGCGCAGCGTAATGAAGTCTTCTTGCAAGAGGCGTAAGGGATTGCGATATGAATATAGGTTGTTTATCTCCTTCTAAGTTTATACTTTTTGTATTGAACTTGTTTTCGTAGTGCAGATTATTGTAATCTTTCAGTGCTTTAAGTATTTCCCTGCTCTGTTGCGAAGTCTGATATTCAACCATTATTATGTTCTTTTGTGCTGACTTCATTCTCCAGGCTTGCTTCAGATTGTTTACCGAGAAGGGTACCTCCAATGACCCGTGTATCTTCTTTAGTACACCAATTAGATCTTCATTCTCCACGCTAGGCACATTTTTTATTTCAAGTGTAGAAGAGCGTTGGGTTCGCTGCAAGTCTTCTACTTGATCCTCAAGCTTGTTTATTTTCAATAAGGCTTCTTCATGATCTGTGGATAATTTGTCAAATCTTTGACTCAAGTTTTCATACAAAGTCGTCGTATGCTCAAGGATTTTCTCAATTTTATTGTTGGTGTCCATGATAGCCCTATTTTGAGTTTTGAGTTCTTCAATGGCCTCAATTAGTCTACCATTTTGACTGTCTCGGTCTGTTTTGAACCCTTCAAGCATATCTCTAATTTCTGCTTTAAGTGATGCCATATCCTCCAAATCACAATGCTGCTTCCGTTTTCTAGTAGTGACGTTACTCACGTTTCCCACACCGCTGTTCAATTCTGGTGTTGAAGAGTACCTCTCATCAGTGGGCGAGTGAAACATCTTCAACTTTAGCATATACTGCCAGTTAGCTTCCGACCGGTTAGAGATAAGCGCGTAATTTGTTAAATATGCAATCAATGTAGTTAGATTTTTATATCAACGTAGATAAGGTTGACTTTACTCAAACAATTTAATTATTTAATTTTATTTTAAAGTAGTGTCTCGGAGTTGTAATACAGACCAACTAGTTTAGCGAGGAACGAACGATGAATGAAAAAATGAAATTATCAATAAAAAACAAGAATTGGTTTATTTATTAAATTGTTACTTATAAGCAGTGTATATATTATATCTCTTTGGTGGTCCCATATAAATTTCGTCCAGATCTGATAGTGGGATGCATTTACATACATAATGTAATGTTAAAAAAGATCTCTATGAATTTATATTTTGCGGTCTTAACTTTGAAATTTTGAACAGAAATAATATTTTAAAAACGACTAAAACTCCGCCAACGAATACTATCCAAAGCGATAAGCATTGAAAATTAAATAAAAAAAGAAAATCGTCATAAATAATTCGTAATTTTACAATATTCCCGTTGACAAACCAAGTATGTTGTTCACATCACATTATTAAGGTTTGAACGCGTCGGATATTAAAGGTCTCATCTAGAAATTGAGTTTCTGTTTACAATTAGGGCAGATTTGCTGCGTACTTAACTTACCTTATCTCTTCAAATATTATTTTGAAAATTTGACGTGTTTTTAAGACAAATGACGAGTCTACGTAACATGCTCTTATCGCTGTCGCACTGCGGCTCAGCTCACCTCACAGCACGCACACCTTTGTCCGTGTCCGGCTCTCCCACTGCCATACAACCACTGCCGAATGTACAAAAAATCTAAACATTAAGTATTTTCCTCTTTTACATTTTAAAAATATAGGCGATCGAAGAAGATACTTATTGGGTTAAAAGAGTAAATCATCACAATCTTGGCAATACAGCAATAAAAAGCAGGAATTTCTATTTCCATCAACAAAAGCAAAGCGATAGGTTGCGTGCAACTCTGCATCAGTAAGGCGCTTGCAAATATTCTATAGATTAGCATCGACCGTGGGTTGGGCTGACCAAGGCAAGCCTTATCTAAGTAGCGGAAGGTAACCTGTTACAACAGAGCACTAACTCTTTTATAGCTTTCCAAAGCTTTCGTGAAACCCTGAGCCGAGTTCAAGGCTGATTCAGCACGCTAGAATAAACAGGAGGTTTATGAAAGAGCCTCTATGGCGGGCTTAAGTACATTACTGTTTATAATTCGACAGTAAGGAAGGGCGTGAGCTGTGGGATAAGAATGATGATGGTGTTTTCATAATACGGGACAGGACAGGCATTCGGGGATTATGGATACGGTCTAAACCATCATTCATTTAATAAACAGTAACTATAGAACCGCAACAACTTATGATTGGATGCTTAAAGTTATAACCGATTATTATAAGAGCAAACGAGAATATGGGACACATGTTATGATGAAAACAACCCAAACGCCTAAAAAACATTATTACATCGATGATCCGCGAGTGAGACTTGCTGGCATCTTCCTACTGCAGTCATTACGTAATTGAATGCTACTGTGGTTAATCAGAAACTACTTCAAGAGTGGCAAGGGATATTAGGAGAAGATAAACCCAAATCCATTAAAAGTAACCAACTCGGGAACTTCTTAATCTGCCATTAAACCCCTAAGATCCCTTATCACTACACACTTTGTGATAACAATCGTGACGAGGCCACCTTTTCAATTTCAGCTCGTCTTGGGAATTTGTCATTTTGATTAATAGTTGGTGAAACTTGTGCGTCATGGCTCGACACTTCGCCGACAAATCATCGGAGATGAATAGCGAGGCCGTGGCACGTTAGCCTAATGTTGCTCGCGTAATATAAGCACAGTTAAGCAGGTTCCGAATACGAAGGACGGAAAATGTTCAAATGAAGATAAAACTGCTATACCTACCCTTACTGATTTTATAAATTTACGATGTAATTATTAAAGAAAACGTAAGAACGGTTTATATTTTCACCTAATAATTTACACGTCAGTCGAAAGACTTTCGCTGAGTCCTAGACATAATTTCTATCCCCAGTGGCGACCACCGGTCAATCTAACACAGGATTATTGTTTTACGACCAACAATATCTTAAGAAATTGTCGGCAAATAAATAGAGACCTTCCTTCCAAGGGAACAGCACAAGATGGATGACACTGCACGGAGGTGATAATAAATAAGGAGTGTAGATCAGCCCCGTCTGGCTCCTACCCGCTTTATGTCCTACAGGTTTATATCGCTCGGGTCAGGTGTCAGGGCGAATCTATTTTCGAGATTCAGATTGATACATTTGGCTGCCAATAAGTAAATACTCTACAGACGATACCCGCACTTACGTATTGGTTTTATTTTATTGCGTGCGAATAACACGGGTGCAAAAGTTTCGAAGGTCAGGAAAATAAAATGTTCAAAGGCTATTCTAATTAGAGAGTAGAAATATAAATTACACTACGAATATATTATTTACTGACAAGGGAGTGCCACAGTGAAGGCTACTTAGCAATTCAATGCTATTAACAGTCTTGAAACGACAGAAAATATGGAATTAAATTCGCTCGTCCTTTAAAGTATAAAGTTTGTTGGAAACAAAAGATAGTGCCGTATCTCACGCTCACCTACATTCCATTCAGCAGCGCCGAGTGTTCTTTATGCCGTAAAGGGGCTTTAAGACGACTTGAATTTTCCCGCTTGTCCCTCAGTGTCAGTGCCTTCCTGTCGATGTAGACCAGTAAGAAAGAGACGTACTGCGACGAGTCGAGGTTAAGTTGTAGTAGTCCCCCAGATGCCAGATACCGTCCGTCGCGCGGCATGCCAGCATGTCGTCGAGAAAATATAGCGCTTCAAAAAGCAACGGCGGATATTGCATTTCCAACTTAGTCTTTTAAGGAGTTTGGTTTATATTTGATTGGGTAGGTATAGTCATTGCATTTGGTACCATCTTTGATATCTTTGATGATTAAGTTAGTAATATTATTTAACTGTTTTATCTAAGCACCAAGACAGCACCAAATTTCACCTGCACTTTAAGCAAAACTATCAAATTCTCAGTAATAGATACTTAGTATAATACCATTTCTATTGTGGGCGTTATGGAGGATACGTCAAATTCTCCAGTCACTAATCATCGAAGATGTAAGTACGTACAATCGGGTACACCGTGACCCGTTTACATTTCCTCTTGACTGAATTCCTTACGCCATCTTAATGAATCAACTTCTGTGCCCTTCGCTATCTGTTACACTAATTTTCCCCTTACTCCTATTCCTTGCTCGAGGACTTATCCACTCAAGAGGCTCAGGTGTCGGCTCATCGAGGCTTCCTAAAGATACAAGATAAGCAGATCGTTTGAAAAGAAATACAGGAAAATATGTTGTAATAAATTTTAGATATGTAAGAGAAAAAAAAGAATCGTGGGTATTATTTAATTATAAATAACGATGGGACGGCCGATGATAGTGGATATCTTTGGGGATGGTCTAACTTCAAGTGGGCACATGTAAGTTGACATGATGATGATCATGATGATAATGACAAAGTATAGCATTTATAATAATCCCACCACCAAATTGAAATGTACTAAGTTGTCTGCTCCCTACGAAACTGTTCAGACCACAAAAGGTAAAAATCTGTTAGTATTATACCCCAGTCTATTAGAAAAAATAAATATTGTATCAGAAAATTATTATTATTCAAGTTATAATGCTCAAGGAACTTCTTAGGATTCATCATAGGAACTTCACATCTACTCGTAAATCTGTCAGTCTGATTTCAATCCATACCATGACGTTGCGGGAATATTACTTTAGCGTAATACGAATCTAAAGTCGCAGATGTACTTATGTACAATATCTATTTTAATATGAATAGAGAGGTTCGTTGCCGGGTCTTCGGGCAGATACATAAATAAATCTCGTCAGTTGACTTTTGCGTCACTCGGTTCACAAGTTCGCGTCGTTACATATTTTAAGGTCATGGAGTGTATCCACAAAACAGAAAAAACAGAGTGTATCCCATCTGTTCTGTAGAAAAGACGGTAATCAAACTCAGTTCAATCAAAGTAGCTCAAAAAATATCAGGGGTTGATGATTGATAATTGATAAATTACCAATCGTGCAATTTTAGAAAATCCCTGCTAACAAACGTTTTAATTGGCCATCCCCTAAGCCCTCCCTCTAAGCCCCTGCCCCTGGCCCTTCTAAGGTTCTCTGGAATAGATCGCTAATCAGCGAAAAGACCACCTGTTGTTTACTTATATAATTTTTAATTGTTTAGTTTCTCTGTAATGATTATTTATTGTGTACCTACAACTGTGTGCTTCTTAACCGACTTCAAAAATGGAGGAGGTTATACGTTCCACTGTATGTTTTTTTTGATTTGATAGAGTATACTTTCGAGGTGGTCTCATTGTCACCAAATCTGAATCTGATGAGGAGATCCTTGAGGAATTGAGGCAAACATATAGCGATTTTGGTATATTTAGTAACAAGTCTAGCATTTGTATTCAGAAAATATCACTTGGTAAAGTGGAACTTATGATGAAGACCACAGATGGCCACCGGCACTCCTCAACGGTACAAATAAAAAATAGAACTAGTAAAAAATAAATAAAATAAAAAAAAGAAATAGAAATAGAAATAGTTCAAGGGTGGCGGCGATAAGATATCTCTGTTTAGAATTAGATAGTTGAGCGACTACAACGAAGATTATTTACTTGTTGAAATATGACTATGACTAAAGAAGATAATATAATGCTTTAAAGAAGTTATTTATTGCGTTTTTAAAGGCGGTTTATTGTTTTTATAACATTTATTTTTATATGGTACTATATAGTATTAACACACTTTCTGAACAGATTGCTCAACTAATGAATGGTGGAGGCTCCATCCTAGTTAAGATAATCCCCACAGACTAAACAAACATTATACTTACCACAGATTACACACGTTTGTGGTGGTCCGCGTGGGCGTATCTTTGCACATTTGGCCCCGGGCGTGTATGCCATGCTTACTTGCTTACAAGTATAGAGTTAGCTTACGTGATCCCACAATGCTTGTGCACTTCAACTTCTGTTTAATTTTAACTATTCAGTTGAATTTTATCTTTACTGACATCGCTATAAACCGCGAACTACATATATGTATACCATTTTGTAACATACTCGTATGCATGTCATCGATTTTTCAGACGTAACAATATTCTTCCAACCTCTTGTAACTATACGGTAGAACTCATAAGTAGCTGATAATTTTAAGTACGTTGTCGCAGCCCTTGATACACTAAATTCAAACTACTCTCAGTTGAATGCGTTATTGCGACAAGGTACTAAAATGTACAGCTACTTATGAGTTCAACTGTAATTCCTATAAAATGACAAAAATTGCGCAAACCGATATATCTAGCATGTTTTTATGTTTATTATATTATATTACCTATAGCCTTTTCCATTAGTATCTGTAAAAAAAAATGAAAACAAGTTGTTTACTAATCTCTTCACAGTCGAGAAGCCTTTTAATCGGCTGTATGCTTTAGATAGCCAAGTGTATAATTGAAGTATTAGTTATTCTGTATGTTATGCCGTGTAATGTCAGCCATACTAAGTATAGGTTTATCAAAATATTGTTTGTTTAATTTTATTTCCTAAAATTATATTCAACATTTAACGGGGAGCAGAACCTAGATATTAAGGATTATGATAAATCTATCACTGATTTATGGGTAAGGACCAAAAAGTTGGCCACGCTAACTCACTCAATAAAATGTTCTATGAAACTTTTCCGTTGTGCGAAGAAAATTTGCCATACATTTGGAGGGATAATTTTCGTGTCACAACGGAACTTTTTCACTTTTGATGTTTGTATGGTTAACTACGCTTAACTATGGTACAACTATTTGGTCCTTACTCTTATCACCTAACGACGGGAAAAAAATTACCTAATAAATTGTGAGTACTTAAGTTGCCACCACGACGCCCGTTGCTAGAACCTTCGAACATAATATTATGATGTTCTTTCATACAAAGGAAGTTCGCCTTTTTCAATTCCCAAGATAACCGAAAGGCATGAACAGACAACAAAAGCGCTGACGTCGACGGCAAAAGAACGGTATTAGTAATGGGAATCCTAACAGTCCTACCGCGGAATGCTCGCGTGGAATGCAAAGACTTGGTTTTAATCTACTGAGTTTGTTATGAATCAAACGAACCACTTTCAATTTAGTAATTAGGAGATAAAATCTCTGTTTTTGTTATACTATACTGTAGGATGCCCGCATTTTTTAGAGTTCCGTAGTCAAACTAGGAACCCTTATAGTTTTGCCATGTCCGTCCGTCCTCAACCTAGCTCAGAGACTATTAGTACTAGAAAGCTGTAATTTGACATGAATATATGATTTTAGTCATGCCAACAAAGCGGTAAAATAAAATATATTTTTTTAGGGTACCTACCTCCCCTACACTTAACGTGGGGATGTATTTTGTTTTCTCGTCTACCCCATTGTTTGGAGTGTCGTTGGATAGGTCTTCGATTAAGGGATCCGTTTATGAAATATTAAGCTTTAAAGCGCTAATTTTTGTTATAGTCAAGTGTGAAAAGTACGAAATTTAACCCAATTAATACCATTTACATATGTAAGTTTTTGGACAACACTTTCACCAAATAACACCGTAAGTAGCGCGCCATTTCGCAAGAAACTCGCTAAGGAAAATAAATGGCTGCCGGAATTTGCCCTTTCTCGCTATTTATTGCGAGTGGACGCAGTCCGGCGGCGGCGCATACACGTGCTGTTGATACTGACCCGTCCCTGAATATACAGAGCGTCGGTAGTGTTAACACTGAGCCATCAACATTGATGCAAATTGAGATTATCGCCTGCATGAGAAATTATGCGACTCTCACTGTAAAATTAAATGGATGAATAAACGATTTAAAATTCTGATACCTAAAACCACATTTGTTGAAATTTTTCTTTTAATTGAACATTGTTATTTCGATATCCTTGTGCTTCCTCATCTGTTTGATGTTGAACGGCCAATCGGAGCACTATATTTTTGCTGTTTAGTTAGGTTATTGAACGTGTTGTTGTTATTATGTTGCTTCCGTGTTTTCTATCACAACATAAACGATGCAATGTCCAACCAAAGAAAAATATTGGTATACCCAAATGTCAAAGTAAGCTATAGGCTTACGGCGGCTGCCTGAATCAAAAACTGCCTCGTAATTGAAATATCTCCGATACCCCTCAAGGGATAACATAAAAGAAATAAGTGTAACTTATATCTTATACGATTCCCACGCAAGTTACATAATATTAGATTGCGAAATTGCGAATGCGGCACTCTGAAAATAAACATGAAGTTATTATTCCCGTGTCGGTGTCGTATCGTGGCTTCATTTCCTGGTTAACTTCGCCTTTGAACAGATTAACTTGGTCTGAGAATAATTGCCACTTCCCAAGACGTCGATGTAAACTCGCAAGTTTTAATTAAATCTTGCAGTCTGGAAGCTCTTTAAACCGTTATGCTACGGCAAGGACACTTCTGTCAAGAGGGATGAGGATATCGGCAAGGTGGCTCTGTAACCGTATTAACGGGTATGAGCTGTTAAAACTGTCAAATTCCTGGCAGGGAAGACATTAAAACAAAGGGACAGACTTGCTGCGCTGACCCCTAATGATTGGGATAAGAGCAAGATAATATGATGATGATGATAGCTGTATCGGTGTCCCATTTGCCGCTTAAAACTTGGCAGGTTTTGGCTTGGATGAAAATTCATAATCACCTCGGTTATATTATGTTATGTACGTTGAACGTAGTCACATATAGGTGCCGCATGAACGGGATATAGCTCTAAGTGGAAGTCGATAGAATTGAAATATCCTAAGTTACGAACAGAACATTTAAATATCGTTGTATGTTAAAAAAGTTTAGTAAGTCAGTCAAGTTCAATTTCAATACTCGTAAGATGTAAACTCTTGAAGATATAACTTCAACGGCTGATCGATGATCAAATTTTGTCATAATGTACCAATTGTGGCTTTTGCAGCAGGGCAAGAACAGAGAGCCTAAATAAGATGCATAACGCTTGATTGCCATTTTCGAAAACTGATAAAATGTAAAGCTATGTACAGTCAAAGGCATACATATCTATATACATATAGCTATCGGGTCAAATATACGTGTACATAGATCTTATAGTAAGGAGCACATAGAGGAAGTGAAGATATTTTTGAAGCCTAGGAAATTGTACATAATTTATAAATTTTATGATTTTGACTTTACCCGTATAAAAAAGTATAAATAATATATTTCTTACGCGCTCGAGAGTCAAGTTAAGGTCAAGTTCGTCGACGATGGGGCCCTGCGAATCAGCCCTAAAATATGCGACATCGTTAACCTCTACATGAGTAATTAACGTCCCAGGGTGTTCCGCACCGGTTTAAAAAAAAAAGCCAAGTGCGAATCGGACTCGCGCACCGAGGGTTCCGTACAAACCTGTAGGTGGAAAGGGGTAGTACCTTTAAAATTATTAAACATATTTTTATTATATGATGTAACTAAAAATTTACGGTATTCGCAATTTTTCCATTTTCTGTGCTATAAGACGTTGCTTCGTACCCAATTTCAAGATTCTAGATCGACTGGAAATACCCTTTAGGTTTTGATTCCCTTGCGAAAGTCGAAAATTTGCGGAAATTTACGGCATAAACGGTTGTATCTTCTAAATCTAAATCTTGATTGCGTTGGCTTAGAAGTTTGATTTTTTGACAGCTCCAAGGGACAGTAGACCTGAGTATTTGATATAAATTTCAGCTTGATACGGAGGTATCAACGCGTGCGGTACGCGTTCCTGAGCAAAAAGGTCTTGACAGACGGACGGATGGACGGACAACAAAGTCATCCTATAAGGGTTCCGCTTTTTCCTTTCGAGGTGAAAACCCTAAAAATAGCCATTGTGCCATTGCGGACTAAAGTGATGCATTTAATCTCTATGGACTAAAGTAATACTTTACTCTCTAGGGACTAAATTACTTTTATTTTTAATGTCCATATAGCTAAAGCGTTGGAAAACCACAGGCTGGGCAGACTGGGTATACAACCTCCAACGCCTGAGTTTGGAAAAGGCTGTCTATAGACTATTCCTTTTGTTCCAACCCCAAAAACAAACTTATTGTTGCCTCTTTCTGCATTACAGTGACGGGTTGAGAGTAAAAATGATATTAAGTTGTATTTCTACGTTTCTATGTTAAAACTTAAGTTAGGATTTAATTACGTTAATTTAAGATTTATTTTCTCGCAATCGAATTTAACTCTTGACTAATATTCCACAATGACAATCGAATGGACTATTTACTCGGGTGGCTAAATATCTCGTGCCCCTTGATAAACAATCTAGGTACTATTTTTTCTCGAGCTTTATCTACCCTCGCTTTGCTCGGGTGGATAAATATCTCGTGTCATAATGGCTTACTTGAGTGCCTTGTTGAACAATCTACTATTATTATCGACACTTACCAACCGACGCGGATGCGGCCGTGTCCTACGTCCCGCGCCCGGCCCGCCCGGCTCGTGGCCCCAGCCTGCCGGAACGGAGACAGTCAATTAATTAAATCGCCCACTAATTAATGCCGGGACGACCTGATTCTTCAGTTGCAGGTGAGGCGCATTCTCTGCCGCTTTTGATTTAAGCGAGCTGAGGCGGAATCAAAGTAATTTGTAATTTTGTACCCCCCTACTTAGTCTCTGTAACTTTTTGTTATTTAGATAACATAATTAGATCAACATACGTGTGCTAACACGGGGCTCGTCCTAGGGATTTGATATCGATAGATAAGATGTCGATGTACTATAAAAAGCCCATGTCCAAAAGTTCAGTATCATTAAGTCATAGTCCTATAAATAGTTCATAAATCACAATATCGTTCATGAATCAGAAAACGGGTTTCAGTCAGTTTAAATATTTGGAGAATGCCCCGTTGACCGCAGTGGACACTGAGAGAACGAGTCATTTAAAGTGGAAATTTCCATCTAGACGGCAATCATTACTCAACACAAATATGGAAAAAAAAACTTGTTTACTATGTAAAGCATCTCATACTAAAAAATAATCATCTGTTTATTGTTTTCATTATAAAATGTATAGAAAATAAATAATATTTATTAATGTTGAATAACATCCTGACCTTGACAGTAACATCGATATATTTTTATCGCTAAAATATTTTGCTATATCACTTTCGTAGTCGTGCCCCGAGTTAGCACACGTATGCAGATCAATCTAGGTACTGTTATTAGGTACATGTCTTACTAAGTACAAAAACTGTAAGAAACTATTTAATTAAAGAATAGTTTATTTTTATTTCGGCTAAATTTCATAATTAAAAAAAACATAAAATCGTCACCTACCTACTTGTTCTCGTTATATTCTCCTATTGAGATACGCAGCTTCAGTGGACATTTCACTTTAGAGGACACTGTGTTCTTTTTAGGGTTCCGTAGTCAAACTACGTAAACAAACCCTTCAAACCCTTATAGTTTCGCCATGTCCGTCCGTCCGTCTGCAGCCTAGCGCAAAGTGTCTTATTACTAGAAAGCTGTAATTAGACATGAATATGCATATTAGTCACGTCAACAAAGTGAAAAGTTCTTTTACGTTGCCTCCGTTACAAGTAACGTGGGGATGTATTTTTTTTCTCGTCTACCCTAAAGTGTGGAGTGTCGTTGGATAGGACTTTCAAAAGTATTATGGGTTTGTGAAAACAGTTTTTCGATTTAGTAATCCGTTTATGAAATATTAAGGTTTAAAGCGTCAGTTAGACTCAAGTGTCCCCCCCCCCCCCCTTATCTATCTATAAAAAAACTGAAATCTTAAATGAAAGAGCATATAACGAATTTTAAAAGAAAACTGTCACGACTAAGAAGAAATTATTGGTTCTTGAGATACAGGCGAAATAAAGTGTATTATACCTACTAAAATCATCTAACACGGCACCAATTGACTTTAAATAGAAAAATTGTTACTTATTACTTGTTGATTTTTATGTTTGTAGTACTTCAAGGCTTCGGAACCCTACACTAAGAATGGTCCGACATGCTCTTGCCCGGTTTTTCTGTTTGCTTACTCGAAGTTGCGATGGCTAAATCGTTTCTATTATTCTATTTTCTCTGAACCGTGACACTTTGACATTGATATCGGCCGGAAAATAGGGTGGACAGTTTGTCGCAAGATATAAACCTGCTCGATGTGTCTGCGCAGTTGATCGAATTCAGAAGCGCGGGAAACTCCGACACATTAGTGCCCGTCTCGATAATCAATAACCAACATGGTAAAAAAACATGAAAATCGGACTTGATTTAGGATTAGGAGGTGAGAAATTTTGTCGCCTTCGGGCTAAAATGTATGGTTTTTTGACAACTACGAGATTTAAGCGTAGATTGAAATTGTCTTAAAAAAATATTTACTGCCTATAAAATGAGTCAAATATAAACTGAGGTAAATACCAAATCCATCCGTGGGTTAAATATTGACAACGGCTCACAATTAGCAGCGGTCGACTCTAATTTGCAAAAAATAATTGGTAAGACGAGCTTTGAACACACGCCGTTTTAATCATTGTCTTTTACAAATAATTCCTCATTTAGTGTGCACGTTGAGCAATTTTGAGCAAATGTAAGCTGCCGATCGGACTCATAGAAGGCTTTTAAATTTCAGTCGTATTAAGTCACTTGACTTGGTTTCGCAACTTAAAAGTGCTGCAACCGCGCCGTAATCCCGACCCGGGATTCTATAAAATCTGGTACTTATATAAAATCCTACTGCTGCAGCGCTGCGTAATCCCGACCCGGGATTCTATAAAATCCTACTGCTGCAGCGCTGCTTAGCTGCAAGACAAAGCCGCCTAATTTGGGAGCGGTATTCGCGAGTTTACATTGTACTGCCGCTCGCTGTGAGAACGCTCTAATCTTATATGTAATGTAATACTGTTCTTATAATAATAATGTACTTACGAGCATGTTCTGTGTCGACTGAAATACGCCATCCAGTTATACGAGTATCTGTGTGTAAATAAACTAAAAAATCTGTAGCTTTGTGTTGACGAAAGATTATTTTATATTCTTAATAGCGACCCGCCCTCGCTTCGCTCCGGGTTAAAATGACACATAGTAACCTTCCTTTTGAATCACTCTATCTGTTCAAAAACCGCATCAAAATCCGTTGCGTAGTTTTAAAGATCTAAGCATACATAGGGAGAGACAACGGGAAGCGACCTTGTTTTATACTATGTAGTGATTTCGTTTATATACGAGTAGGTATTTTTACTGAGCGCTTGAGTGAGTAGCAAACTTATTCGTATTAATGTGTTATATTTGAGTAAATGGAACTATAGGTCTATTCGTTTTTAATCAGTTTATGATATTACTTACGTATGTGACTGTTTGTTTCCTAAATAAATGGAAATAACCAGCAGGTTGTATGTTTTTATTGTTGTAATTCTATGTGGTTTGTTGCAGGTGCAATTCCAATGGTGACGGCGACGGTGCACTGTGCGCCTGCGCCGCTGCGTTGGTCTGTGCTCGCCGTCTACTCGCTCGGGAGCATGATCGGCCTCTACAAGGTACGTACTCGTACTCAAATAAATTAGTTTTGTTATGGAATTTTTCTGTAGCAGTATTATTGTTAAAGCCGTAGAAACCCAATGAAATTATATAATCACGACATTTAAGAATTGTATACAATAAATTTGGTACTTATCGTATAAGTAGGTTGGGGCAAATGTGAAAGTGTTTTTAATTTTAAATATCTGTAAACCAAAATCGAACTATTTTAAACATTGACTTTAACGTTCGACCCCCAGTATAAAATTAGGAGGAAAATTACGAATCGTCCCTTACAAGCACTCTGTTAATGGAATCAAAATCCTTTTAGATACTTATTACGCACGAAAAGACGGTCGCGGTGGGCTATTTGATTAATTTTGTATTTTGTATAAGTAATATTATATTTAATTGCAAAAGTTTGTGTATTTCGTGTTTCACGTGTGTGTTAGTTGGTTACTCTTTCACTAGATAGCTTGCACACATAGGCACTTTTTATAGGAAAATTTAGAAGTTCTCGAGGGAATAACGATAATCTAAACTTACGTGGACGAAGTCGCGGGTAGATGCTTGTAAATAATATAACGAGTTCATGGGAGTGGCCGGGCCCCAGGCTGTCTAGATATTGGAGAGAAATATCTAACGATCTAACCTTCATCCTACTAGATTTATTTCGTGATCCCCCATCTAATTTAAAATTTAATTCAAATGGATATATCGCACTTTGCAAGAAATTGGGTTTGCAGAGAAATAGCGGTAATTTTTTGCAGAATAGGGAACATGCATATATTTTTTTCTAACGCACTCTGGAAAGTGCTATGAAAGAGAGGAATAACTGTATACGCGAAATAACTGTCGTGTAATTTTTTCACGAGATATGAAGCTTTAAAAAGTCATGGTTCAGACCCCCTGCAAAAAACACTTTATACAAAATCGACGACAGGGCTCGGATTCTACACGGTAATAACTATATCGTATTTGACGTGTTTCCGTATTGTCAACGTTTTGATAACTCTTATGTCATTTACAATAATGGCGACTGTGACATAAACGATTCTTAAACGTGTTAAACACGATATCGTTTTAACACACCAAGAAAGAAAAAATCTAAACATTAAAAGAAGTTTTAAAATTTTAAAAAGTTTTGATTCTATATAAAATCCTAATAATGGGTCAAAACTTAGTGTATTGGGTTTTATATGCTTTTTTTACATTTTCTCCTAAATCGTTTCAATGAAACTCAATTCTAATTTTTAATGCATATTCTCTATTCTATTACTTTGCAATTAATATGCCCTATTATTGCGCAGTCACACAGTTTAGCTAACATGATCTATGGACATCGTAAGTAGTGCTCTTTTGCCAAAAGTCATCCATGCGACGGTAGCTACTGGCAGCCTTTGTAGTTGCCAAGGCTAGTCCCGGCGTCTCCAGTTACGAGGCAGCTCGACTGCCAGCTGGCATGTCAGGGCCCGCTGGAAAATTAGTTCATCTCATCAGTCGTTATATAGTACGAGATTTTCTATCTAGTACGTCGCACCACTAGTCCCGTATAAAATACGTGCATTGTCACAATCAAGCAACCTATATTAGAATGGCGGGGCGCGCCTTCGCGGATTGAAAACGCAATAGAAAAGTTACGCTTGAAAACACCAGTCTGTCTGTCTTTGGCGTCGCAGCGTCGGAACAAACGAATGGATGACAAGGTTTTTTTGGTTTTATAGTTAATTTGGCGAGGTGGCTCTTAGCCAGATTTGTCTGAAACTGGTTGAAGTTATTTATCAACTACTGAAAGTCAAACGTTATGCATTCGTTTTACGACGGCTTTTTATATGTTAAAGTTTTTTAATGATTCCCTATCCAGGCCGAAGCACTGACGCTGCTTCAAATTCACTTAAATATGATAATTGGATTAAAAAAGCCACCCACCGCGCCCAAAAGATAAGCTTCTGACATTGCCAAATATAACAAAGTATCATCCATCATCTATTTGTGGACCGCTGTCGCTGTTCTTATGCTTAATAGACCAGCGCTAGTTATATTTTATCGAAATTTATTTATGAGCTTCTTGCTTAAGTGCGCGTGTTGGCCTCATTCGGGATAGAATGTCAATGGCATTTGTTGTTATAGATATAATAAAACACGTACCTTACCCTTTTTCTCGGATTTTTTTTTCCTGAATAAAAAAACATACTAATTTATGCTTTAAGTAGTAACATCGACGAACAATGCGCTGTTATCACGACGATGACGTAAAACGTATGGTTAATACCAAATTTGGCACACTGATGATGATGATAGTACACCGATAGTTTGATGAAGATTACAAAGACGAACATCCAAATATCCTCAAGATATTTCACTGTTTCATTTCCGACCCTGTGTATATGTGTATCTGTGAGTGGCATCGTAAATCCCAAAGGGATGGACCGATTTGTATGCAGTTTTTTAGGATAAAACGTAGTTTTCTTGGCTAGGTTTAATTAGTGACATTTAGGTAGTAAATTAACAAAAAGATGACAGTCATCATTTTCAGAGAACTCAAATCTAAGTACATATTAGCTTTGCCTTTGGTTAATTTAGCTTACAGTTAAGGTAATCAATGACAATGTCGCCTGACGGATATCTCGGACTTATAAGAGTTTGTGAAAAGGATTGCAACCTTTTAAAAGATTTACGCTTTGATAGATCCGGGGTTTTTATCTTTTTAATAGTTGTAGTCAGACATGGAAGCATTTGTGGCAAAAACGTCAATTAACTAGGGACTTCCTTTTGAATTCCGATATTACATTTATCGATAACTGTTTCAAATACGTATTATTTCAAAGTGATATTTCATTTCATAGTACATAGTACATTAACCTTTCACCGGATAAAATAGAAATTAACTAAAATGCTGATCACTACCCATTGATTTAAATATTAAATTAAACATCAATTTTAATAAAAAAATGATTTATTGTTAACGTGATTCTTACACAAAAACTTCTTTTAATGTTATTCAATCGATTTCCATCCAAAGTTAACTGAAACAAAGAGTGCCTTGCAACAAAGGCCTATTTAGGTAAATTGTATGACATTGTGTACCATAATAGTAAGTTGCATGTTCATATTATACGTTATCTCATAGTCATAACTGTCATTAAAAAGTAAAATTTATCGATAAATTAATATCGTTCGGAAGTCCAGAGGACAATTTTATTCGTGCCACAAATTTCTGTAACTGGTTATTATTGGTACAGTATCTTGAGCAAGAGTTGTAATGTCGTGCGCAGGCGATGCGCGCGTGGTCCCCGTGGGAGCGGCGGCTGTGCTTCGCGGCGCCGTTCTGCATGCGCGTGCTGCTGGCCGGCGCGCGCGCCGCGCGGCTGGGCGGAGGCGACCCGCACGCCATCCTGCACGTCTTCCTTCAGGTAAGCGCTGGAGTCAAAAATAACCTCCGAGGAACTCCTTGAAAGCTTACTATAGGGTCGAGGATTATCTAACAGACAATAATGCTTGGCCTAAGATACCTAGCGTAACAGCTTAGTACTTATACCTAGGGGACACGGTTTTTGTAGGAGAACGTATAGAAACTTTTTTTTTTATTTCATTTAGTTTTGCATCGTCATGGGTAGGTATAAATATTATTATTATTTTATTTATTTGCTCTTGTGTTTATTAGAAGTATCGACACGTTTTCCTGCTTAACTACGCATGATATTTATATATTTTAAAATTTTATTTATTGTTTTATATAACGCTAGGTTAAGTTTTATCATTGTCATAAGCAATATTTAAAACAAATGACTGACTGTTGAGTTTCTTGTGGCGCTTCTTTTCAGCAGTGTTCTCCTCTTAGGAAGCGCTGGTAGATTTTTGACGAGTAAAAGTGCCCGTGCGGCCTACTTACTGAATAAACAACTTTCTTTTAATATCTTTTTAACAGCTTATCAAACAAACAAGAGTTTTGAATAAGCCTAAGTAATTTTTCCACACAGTAAAATTGGTAACATACTTATTCTAGCTTGTACCGAAAAACTGCTGCGTTATGTAGTGGTTGCTACCTAAAAATGTTTTAGTTATATCTGTCACCACGTCACTCTTTTCTGCCAAGCTGAGTGCAAGCATCACACTTCGCGAATGCTGTATATCACCTACTTATAGCGAGATCTCAAAGATGACTATAAAGCTCTAGACCAGAGACTGAGCATTTTATTTTGCTTGTAAAATTTCACCAAACGTTTGACAAGTGGTTCAACCGACTTACTGTTTGTAGAACCTGCAACTAGGTATTAAGGTGTTAGTCAATTTAACATTAATCCATAAAAGTCTGTAATTGTACATGGCAATTTAAACAACTGATTCCGCCGGTTTTATTCACTGTTTTGTAAGACTTTACAACGATGTAAACTTCAAAAGAAACCAAGTTTAAATAATTAAGAATATGACCCCAACTCCGAAGCAACGAGTAAACTCCGTGCCCAACACTCATGCTTAAATAATGATGCGCATAATCCTCCCGCTATGAATATTTGTGTTATTAATTTTAGTTAAAACTAGCTCTTACAAACATCTGAGCTCTCGTAAAGTTTTCCCTCGCGGGTTTCAAGTTTCTGTCGTTTTTCATCTAAATAGTACACTTACTGTCTTATTTCACAACAATTTGTCTTAGCAAAGGTTCTGTGGCTAACTTTGCGTATATAAA
The DNA here is from genome assembly GCA_949316455.1 of Acleris holmiana. Taxonomy (NCBI): domain Eukaryota; kingdom Metazoa; phylum Arthropoda; class Insecta; order Lepidoptera; family Tortricidae; genus Acleris; species Acleris holmiana. Next base: position 16,122,341 of record OX438771.1, on the reverse strand, counting down.
ATAGTAAGGGTAATGAAAATATGCGGCATGAAGTTATACGTTATGGTAGTGCAAGTTTAGAAAATTATTCATTTATTTACTTTACTTTTGAGAAACAAGCAGGTAAGAACAGCACACATATAGGTACAAGGAGTCGAACAAATCATAAGCCAAATCAGTTTCCGCTTGCAACTATAGTACACTGTTAATCAAGGGACTAAAATAGGCCATAATGACGATAACACAATATGTTTAGCCACCCGAGAGAAGCAAGTGAAACTATAGTTCTAGTGTAATTACGGCATTTTAGTCTAGAGTTAAACACTTTTTTCATCCCGAATGCAAGAAAAAAATTATAATTAAAAGAACGATTTTAAGACAAAAATACCGGCTGGCTGTTTGTGGCTTCCCAAGCCTTCCAAGAAAATTTAAAAGAAATGCAAGTAGTGACTAGTTCCTAATGAATGACTAACGGCCGAACCTTATATTCAAACCGCGGATAGATAAGGCTTACTTCGGGTTGAAATTTAACATTTGCCCATAAAAAATGTGTCAAATTTTAATCTGAAGTAAGGTTATCTGTCCACGGTTAAAATATAGGGTTCGGCCGTAAATGAATCACTATACAAAAGTCCGACTATAAATGGGTAATTTTAAAGCATGAGAGGTGAAAATAACGTTTCTGTTGCTCAGAGGAGACATAGTTTAAGTCAGTAGTGTCCGGCTATTTATATATATATTTTTATTTCATCTAGTGTAGGTAGTTAAGTGTAGTTGCAGCTTGCAAGGTTGAGGGTAGAGGCAATAACCGGGTGAGATGTGGCCCGAGGGCAGGCCTAGTTGGCCGCCCGCCAATGGCGCCATTCCGGCCATAAAACTGAACTAAACGAACATACAGCTGACCTTCGCTCAATATTCGCCTGTTTTCCTTCGCGCCCTACTACGATTTTGCTAACCTTCGCAATAGTAAACAAAGCCATTTAGAAACAATGTTCAATTTCGCTCGAACGCGTTTAATATTAACAATACTTTATTACAATCTGAATTATTGCCTACGTTTAATGTCCAAACCGAGCAATGAAATCGGACACAAATTTCCAACGGTGAATTATCAATGTTCCGAACAGAACAGCTACAAGATTGCTGGGTTGCAATCCTAAACCATCCGTGATTTACACATTATAAATTGAATGTCAGGATTAAAGTGTGTTACAGATACGATCAAGGTATTCATTTTGAGGTAACGTAGGTGCAGCTTGCCGACTCGCGAGGACTGCACACTGAACATTGATATGCACTGTTCCTAAATAAATGTGTACACTTGCCTACTCGAAGCGCAACCTTTCACTTATCTCAATCTCTCAAGGGTTATCTGGAAAAGATCCCTTAAAGGTATAAGTTCGCCTTTGTACTTTCTGTTTTATCTTCACTGTATAGTTTTTTTTTTTTTTTTACGATGAAGTGTTTACATACTTGAGCTCCTGGTCAAAAATCACAAAAGGAAAGTAGCACATTTTTGTAGTATCACTGTAGTGTTTGTAATAAATATGAATAATAAATAGTAACAGTACGTGATAATCATAATCCAGGTTGCAAAATCACTGCCCGCGAATCCTTTTTATATAATTTAGCTTACGAGTAGGTAGTTGGACCAATCGAGCCACTCCGCCCGCCCTCGATTTATCGCGTCCTCCGCTGCCACTGCCGCTACACCGCAGATTGGACTGTACATTACGTAAGGCCATTTATTGGGTATTATTCCTGTGCATTAGTTGATACCATTTATTAGAAATTAATCTCATGCTCGTTGCTTCCAGTTCCACTTTCGTCTATTGTTTTTCGCTCGATGCCTGACGGACGTCGTCGTTTATTAGGTTTCCGCTTTAATCATCGAAAGTAGGTTGAGGCCGCATTTTCTTCATTATTGAAACGTTGATTGTCACGAGCCGAATTATTTACACTATCTCTAAGGCCCTGTTGTATATAATATAGGGTGGGCCAAAGAAGTTGCAAATAGCAACAGTACAATCAAATATAGTAAAAGTGGCAACACTAATTTACAAATAAGAAACAAAAAAAAAACTGCACGAGAAAAATGACTCTGTTAACTGTTGTTTTCTAGCTACTGGCTATTGTGCGATGCGCCATCAAGTTAAGCTGGCTGGCCGCATGCGTTTCATTTCAGAAATCAGGCCAAGCCTATTATTGGTATCTAATTGCTTTAAACACAATTTTAACCAACGCGCAGCACATGTCCCTGTGGGAATACGAAAACGAAATAAAATGTAAACATTCACACTTAATTTCAATAAAACGTACGAGTTTGTTATGAGTTAATTAGACGTTTCGTATGCCTAAAATTCCATTGAATAAATAAACTGATCTCGAGGGCGATGCTCATCTCAAACGCTTTAGAAATTACAGTTTTCTATGAGTGGTACTTTGACGTGTGGATGTGGACGGAGTTAGGTGAACCTATTGTGGACGGAGTTAGGCAAAGTTATGGCAGCTCTAATTCACGTGATCGCGGCTATTTGTACGGGGTTGAAATAGTGGCTCAACTAGGGGGTTGATCCCTTGTAGCTTTAAACCTTCCGGAGTATTACTGTTTTTTATGACAAGGCAGTAGAAGGCAATAGACATCAGAGCGCTTGTAAATGCAGTGGTGGGAGGAGTGATGAACCCACCACACCGATACTCAACAGTGTGACAGGGTCAGCGGGTTAGACGACAAAAGCGGACGGATCCTGCCTACGATCATACCAACCGCATATTAGTAAACGTAGCGTTGTCTCCCGCAAGCCGCATCGCACGCGAGCTGGTCCTGGTTAGCCAGATCAATCTCACACGTCAGCCGCAAACGTTTTCATTAGCCCGGTCAAGCTTGCCCGACCGCAAGAGTTACTACCGAACGCCGCGCCGACCCTTCCCAAATGAGATATTATAGTTCTGTAACGAGGGTCGTACTATTACTTCGGCTTTCACTACTTTATCTCACTGATTTGACGGACTTGGACCTTCACCCTGAATTGTACCAGATTTCACTCTTCAGAGACCTACTTATGTGTTAAGCTTTACGAATAATCTCAAATTACGAGCGTTTACCGCCGCGGCTGTGTTTTACAAGCCCATTACTACTTTACTGCTTAAACATTTTTGTGAAGTGTTAAGCTCAAATACGTTATAAAATGTATTTTATCCACGACAAGCTGAGTTTAGAGTAGGTATTTAATTATTAGTATGTAATTATTTAAAAAGTATGTTAAGAAATTATTTACTTGTACATGTTATTCGCTTACTTCATTTTCTGAATTATGAATGGTTTTAATTTTATTTTTATTTTGTGGTCATAGGACATCTAACTACTTTGGACAATGTAGGTTATTGCATGTACAATAATTTTCGGGTTCATATAACCGTTAATAATAATATTAGTTAGTACACAGAAGCAAGCAAGATAGCAGAACAAACCCAAAGATCCGTCCGTAAAGATCTCACGCGGTGTTTGTCGTTAAGTAAAACTTTGGACATTGATGAACACGCGCGCCGCACTCAGCAAATTATTACTCTGGCTATAACGACTGTAACGAGGAATTATAACATAAACATACCAATTATCCCATTGACTGCTCCCTTAATAGGATATCCATAAGTAGATTACGCACCTTTAGTAGAAATGAGTTTTCTCTTGCAAGGCTTCGCTTAACTAACTTCGTAAGGACATAGAGGGAGTTTCCGACCGCGGCTCATTCTGTGTGAAACTTTCACTGTTACTAAGTTAAGTTAATGTGCGAGAACTATGACACATTTACGACCGAAGCGAAGTATATCATACCTATAGGTATAGCTGTAGAAATAAATTTGAGTTTACCCGCTGATATTTACTGTACTATATAATGCTCGTAAAGTATAGAGGACCTAAACTATCTGGATCATTTTTAACACAATGAAAAGCGGCGCATTTGTCGCACTTTCTGGGTCGTTTAAAAGCGGCTCGCAGCCGAGATCTGCATTGCAGCTGACCCCAGCGGCCCGTGAAATTTATTTTGCTTTTATTTCTGTTGTTTTTAGATTTGACGTTCTATTTAACATCAGGGTCCCGTTAGCACTGGTAAACAAATATATATGCATTGTCCCGTGGCCCAACTGCGTGGTCCGGCTGACCGATATTAGTGTCATACATATGGCTAATTTCGTCACAAAACTTGCAAAAGTTAACGTTTGTTAACTTTCCTTAACTAGGGTACACTTTATACCTATTGAAAATGACCAAATATGAGGTTGGTTTAGGCTATGTTAGTCCTTCAGCTGTCCAGGGCCAAAACAACCCAGAAATAGGTGTTCCGCGTTAGCGGAGTTCCGTTGACTCTGTTAAATTTGATTTTGAAATAGACAGATTGGCCATAACATAAGATATGCAAATATTTGTAAGTACTCGGTGATTTCAGAATGAAGAAAAGCTTTTTGCAAACTTTAAAAAAGGTTTTTGGTGTAACAACCGGGTAAGTATTACCCGATATTTATTCTCAAGAAAGAAGTTATTGTTTTTGACTTACGTTTTTTTTTTTTTTTTTTTTTATGTTAAGGAGAAGGCACACGAGCACTCAGGCCACCTGATGGTAAGTGAAATCTGAGACCCATACACATTTGAATTCTCAAGATTATAATCCTAAGACCTCAAATGCGCTGCCAACCCTGAGGACTAAGATGGAATGCCTCTATGCTAGTAATTTCACCGGTTGTCTTATCCCCACACCGGAACACAACAATGCGAACACTGTTGCTTGGCTTATTTCGTTTTGTCATGGATTTTTAATTAAAGAATCACTCCTTACGACTGACGAAATTGTACAGACTTTACTATCAACTATCACAGTAATTAATAGGGGCGCCAAGCTAAATACTGAAAATTCCTTGTTTCACAAAGCAACAAGCTTCCACAGCGTGCAGATGAGGGGCGCCAAAAAAAACATCCGTACCTCTTGGCATCGCAGATCCTTCCTAGTGATGCTATGTAACCGTAATGTAAATCGGGATATGTTATCATTCCAGGACGCGGTGTCCCTGGGCGGCGGCGTGATCGGCGCCATGCACATCCCGGAGAAGTGGTTCCCGGGCGCCGTGGACCGCTGCCTCAACTCGCACAACATCATGCATGTGCTGGTCGTGCTGGCCGTCTACTCCATGCACCAGGTGAGCTAAACCAGTCAGACCTGACCCAGACCTGAGTCTATCGTCAGACCTGACAGAGACCTAACCTAGACAAGCCAGACCTGACACAGACCTGACCCAGATATCAGACCTAAGCGAAACCAGTTGAACTTGAGTCAGACGAGTCAGATGTGACCTAAATAAGTCGGACATGACACAGACCCGAGCCAAACCAGTCAGACTTGAGTCAGACGAATCAGATCTGACCTAGACAATTCAAACCTGACACAGACCTGACCCAGACGATAAGTCATACATTTCGGAGATTCCCACCGTGCTACCACAAGTATCATTAATTAGATCACAACTGACCTCTAAGTTTATCAAATCACAACTGATATGGACCTAAAGAATTGCAAATGATTGGTTGCAATACCACAAGGCATTTAGGGTTTACAGTAAAGTAACGTTTTTACAATGCTATGTCATAATTGCCGTAAATAATTGATTAAATCGGGTTGCAAGAGGCGCATCACGCATCACCGCGCAAAGCTTAAATGATGTGATGTCATTTAGTTGCTGCCGCTTGTTCTACCTTGATTTTCACGAGTCGTTGCTTATTTTAATATCTTTCGCAAATTGGAAAGCATTTTATTGGAAGTTGTTTACTCTAGTATTTATAACGTGGGGCGTCCGAGGTGGATAGGTAAGCGCCATATAGTACAGTCATCAGTGACCCGAAAGTTTTGCTCTCGAGTGTAGTACGTGCGTGGATGTGTGCGTAAAATGACTTCAATATTTTTAGGTTTTCGTACCTCAAAAGCAAGCGTCCGTCTGTCTGTCAAGACCCTTTATCTCGGAAACACGTAGAGGTATCAAGCTGAAATTAAATCAATATACTCAGGTACACAGTCCCTTGATGCTGTGTAAAAATCAAATTTATAAGTTAACTTAAAAAAGTTACGACCGTTTATGCTGCAAAAACGCATATATATTGACAATCTCAACGGAATCAAAATTAATAGAGTATTTACTTCCCATAGACCTCCATCACCTTGCTTCATCCCAAAAAAACGTTTCTTGCGATTGCAAACTTATTTACAGCAGTGGCGAAGCCATTATATTATTCCCAACTTAATTTTGGTCCGCAACTCCGTTAACGACGAAGTATTTATTTTTCATCCTTTTTTTGTTTAAAGAAAAGAAAACGCACTCAGATATGACCAGCAAACTTATGGCCGTATTAATAAATTTGTCTCGGTTTAAATGCCTATCTCAAGATACGTCAAAGTGAACGTCAAACCATAGAAAACTGTCATTTCTGACGTATCTTGAGACGGGCATTTAAACCGAGGTCAGTTTATTAATACGGGCCTTAGACCTCCCGAACTTATTGTTACTACTTAGCGAGATTTTTCAAGTTTCACCTTGAAAGATAGACGGGAATACAATTTACGTAACGACTTTCAGAGCTCATACATCTACCTAATAAAAATGACAAAATCTTAACCTCTATGTTATTTTTGTGATATACTTACCAACTAACACATATAATACACGAAAATTATGGATATCTAACAAGCCGGACTGGTTTCGAATACTACTAGAATAAAGTGTGAAAGTGTAAGTAGGTTCGACGTGGGTTCAACCCTAGAATCCACTAGACTATAACACTAGAATAAACATTTTGAATTTTGATTTTTTATGAACGTTTCGTCACTGATTTGCAGTTGGCAAACTAATGACGACCTATGTCGATGAATGAAGACAACAGTTTTTCAACGGCAAAGTCAAGTTTGTCCCTCAAGATAATTTTACATTATTACAAGTTTCTATGGAACCCTCGGTGCGTGATTCCGACTCGCACTTGACCGCCTTTTTTTTCTATACTGTTTTTACTGTTGTCTCACGACTAGCTAAATGTGGGAAAACACAAGCCATTATGAGTGACGCATTGATAATCCGTTCTATGACCAAACTACTTATGACGGCATTTCTCACGATCACAAATCACAGCAAAGTATGTGGAATGCCCATGAATAGACAAGACAAAAGAAAATTGACAATTAACTTATAGGTAAATTGCCGACAGCTTCGAGCGCCCACCTTTTTGGGATGGCATGACATTTCAGGACAGTAGCGGTCTATAAGGGGCAACATTACAAGGCCACGGGTGTTTTTTCCGGACCGACCTGGCCTACCAGCATTTATAGATTTTACCGCCCGGCCCATGGCAAAAGTTGTATCTTGGCTTAATTGGAATACTTTTTAAAATTGAATGCATTACAGAGGACCAGCCGCTTGTACGAGTACGATCATAGTAAAGCCGGGCTCACACGGTGTGGTGTTGCAGGTGACGACGCGCGACATAGCGTGGATGGCGCGCGTGGACTGCCGCGCGCCGCTGCGCCAGCTCTGACGGCCCCGCCCGCTGCCCGCACCCTCGGCCTCGGTCCTCCGCCTGCTCGCCCAGCCACTGCTGTTCTCCTAGGAGTTTGCACCAGAGGCATACGACGCTAGCTATGAAGAGACACGATGCTTCCATCAACATAACATTGTGCGAGGACTTGTGAAGCTACAAAATGGCAACAACATTCCATAAGTGATGACCGTTGGGTGTCTGACGTTGCCACTTTATTGTACTATAAGTAGGATGATGTTTGTAGCTTCATAAAATTGGGTCTTGGTTAACCAGCAATTACTCGAACGTGCTCTGATGTTTTCTTGGCTGATCAGTATGTATTAAACTTGGTTATGATAATTTGCCTGATGAATAATGTAGTTGCTAGTTGTAGGTGAGGAGGACCATTGGGACCGAGAGTGTCTCTTCTGTTGTGAGTCATGCGCGACTCGGGGCTGCCTCGTTTACCTCCCCGCTCCAGACCTGTCGCCCCTGGTCAGCCATGTTGGCATTAGAATTAGTCAGTCTTCAGCGCTTGTGATATTGTGTCTCTAGAAAAACACAAGTTGAAAAACAACTTAGTGCACTTCGACTCCATTAACAGTTGTTAATAAATCAATTAAGTGTTGACGATTAGGTCAGGAATGTGAACGTTCCTATTCCTGTGTTAACAAACGGGAAATAATTGTAATCAATTTATGTTTTTTCCATTAAATTAATTGAAATCAGTTGTAAATATAACCCTCAAGGAGGTAATACTATTTTAACAATAATTTAGTAGGTGCAATAGTTTAGGTAGTGTATTGTTGTTGATATTCGCCTATAAAATGAGTTAGCCCTTGGATTTTGTCTGGATTAAAATTGACGCTAGCGTTCAATAAAAACGTACATACTTGTAAAACATATCCACAGCCTATGTACAAACTTTTGACTTTGCAGTCGTGTTGTAATGTATCGAGATAATAATGATAGTGCAAAATCGCGGATAGCGGTCGCCTTAACCGGGTTATAGCTTTTTGTAGCGACGCCCTGGACTTTAGACTACGAGACCGTATTGGTCACTTTAATTACTGACTTCCCTGTTTCGTATCAACGCCGGAATCGGTATTGTAATGAAGGAAAAGGATTACATAGGTTGTAATAACATTCAATCGGATACGAACATAGCATTCTTAGTAATGTGAATCTTTTTCTTATAGACAATATCACGGCCTACGAAACAAATATTATTATAAATATAATAATGCCTCGTTAAGATATCGTTTAGTTCGTTTGTCGAAGGTACCTTCCAGTACGTGCCCGCGCTGAGTTATGAAGCCACTTTTAACAATGACTAGGTCTTTAAAGTTGATAGCATTTCGTCGTAATAGTTAGCTACATAACTAGCGGTAAGATTTTGAAAATAGACGATAATGCCGAAAGCTTCACGAAGCGAACGCGACGAAAAACGCGACCAAGAGACGCTAGCGCAATATAAAAAAAAACTATTATTGTTGTTGATTTTTATTCGGCAAAATACTTGGTTCAAATGTTACTAGGTACCAACTTGCTTTTCAAAAAGCATCGTTATTATCTTGATCACGTCAAAACGTTAGGTTACAGGGCAAGACTTAGTTAAAAAACGTACCAAATCATGTTTGGACATCCGGTAAAGGTGAAATTTGAGCCGAGGCGGAGTTCGCTGTCCCCAGTTAGTTGAAGTGTAAAACCAAGAGCTGGTAGAGCACAAAAGCTTGATTCAGCTTTACAAGCCTTCGCACTCTACCAGCTTGCTGGCGGCGAATTTTTGGGCTGTAAGCCCCCAAACTCTCGTAATTTTTTAATAGAAATATGTTCTGATGAAATATCCATAACGACGGTTAACCGCCGATCCCTCCTATCTCAATATGTTAAAACTTTACAGTACACACAAAAAATAAACTACTTTACCTTAACTTCAGGTTCGATCAGGTATTGCCAGGATAAAAAAACACCACTAAAATGCGTTATTTAAAATAGGGGATATTCCTATTGTGTGCGTTAGATGGTATTTGTCACGAATTGCGAAAAAAGGTTGTTCGACCAAAAATGACAGCTGGTATTGGTGGTTAACCGTTAATAAGTATTTATTTATTGCTTATACTTTATTAACTCGTATAGGCTCAAGAATAAACCTTTAAAACAAAATAAAAATCCAGGTTGTCAATAAGAATCAATGTGTCGACGAAGAAAGTCGCGGAGACTACTTATGATATAATATAGTGCTACTATATTTTGTACTTAAGAACTATTAGGTACAATAAATTCAAATATTTTCATTCACACAATCTGTCCTTCTTAGGTAGCGTTAGAGTTCCCTTTTCCTGTGCGAGAAGCACCGATGATCTTTCTATTCCTCCTCTTTGACATCCGTTTTCTGTTCATAATAATATTTTATTATTATGAATTCTCGAATGACATGTCGCATCACATTCATTGCCACCACGGCGTGTTGCTCTAAGTGGATATGTACAGTACAGTCCGTGTACTTGCATGTTACCCTTGTCCTTTGTGATTAAGATGTGCTAAGCTGCAGCGTAAAACGCCGAACGTACTAATAGTAAGGAATCCACTGATATGTGACGGTCCAGAAGAGTCGAACGCGTGGCGTAAATTCCATTTTTTACGTCGACGCTGATGCCACTGCAAAGTGCGGCCTCCGGGACTTGCACCACAGACAAGAGAATAGGTCATTAATACTCCCTACTTGTACAGCTCTCTTGAAGTTCTTGAACCTACTTCTTTCAGTGACCAATGAGCGATATATTTTTATATTCTCAGTGTCAAACTCGTATGCTTCGCGCTATTACTATTATAATAATAAATAAAACGTCGCGAAGCACTCGGTAAATAATCTTCGCTAGTTTGATAGTTTTTATTCAATGAACTAGTCATAGCGTACCGTAGTTCGAGTAGATAGGTAGATTACAAGCAATAATAAGTAATAGACAACAAATATTGTTGAGAAATTTGACAAAAGTATAGTCGCGAGCCATACGAATGTAATGAAACTAATGAAGCATTTTTACACGGCAATTGATTGTTGAAATTTTGTATCGTGTCTTTTGATATTTGAATTCTACTTTTGTCAAAGTTCATTTGTTTTCGTAATTATTTTAACGCGAAGGGAGTAGTGTTACAGACAAATATCGAAGGGGACTTGAGGTTTTTACTAATGTTATATCAGCGAGCGCCGCGGCGCACGAGACGACCATTACCTACTGAGTATCGTCATTTATTCTTCTGAAAACGATATTCCGACAGCGTATACTCTATATTTACAATCGAATAGCAATTATTTTTCTGCAAAAACCGTACACCGTTTTGATCATGCACGTACCGTCTTACATAGAACATAATCCTCGGGGAAGAGTGTTAAAATTATACTTCTGAGAGGATGCTGTTAATTTTAAGTTGTTGATATTGAAATAATTGTAATGTGATTTTTTATATTATCTTGCCTAAATATCAATTATTTACACGATTATTATATCATTAACTTAATCCATTTTTAATAATTAGATAAAACTTGTAGAAACCAATTAAATTGTTTTAGATTGAAATTATCTTGTACCGTGCTGCGGCGCGAGCGCGGCCGCGGCCGTGGCGCACCCTCGTTCGACACGTTTTCCTTAGGTATTTAAAGAATTATATTTTGGATAGGTTACGTGAAATAGAATGTAGAGTGATATTCAAGAGCAATATAACAGTATTTAGTGAATAAATATACCTCTCATTTGTTTAGTTTGTTTACAACACGGGTTCGCGAGGTTGCCTTGCGTCGGCGCACGCCGCACTACGCTCGGCGCGCGCCTGGGGTGACGATCTATGACGGGGTTCTCAAACTGTAAAAGTTGAAGAGATGGTCATTTTAGTAATTAAATTTTATTTGAACTCATCACTGTTTTATTTCGTTATTCAACCTAGTTTTACTACTTAATTAATAGTTCAATCATCTAACTGTTTGAACAAAAATATTATTATCAGTCATAGTGTACCTACTTGCTAGGAATAGACCGATTTCTTATTTCTATATGAAATATTAACAACCTAAACTGACCTCTTAGAACTAGACCTGCTTGTCCAAAGTTCGTCTTGATACTAATTTGAATATTTTTGTCCAAACAGTTTGACGATCGAACTATAGTGGGACTCAATGGAATAAACTGTTCTAGGTAGGTAATACGACGACGACGTAAATTTGAATGTTTTTAATTGAAAACCTAATTTGGCATCAGTTTGGCTAATACGGTTTTAATGTATAGCGGTGTTTAAGTCGTTACGGATTGGTATGCTGTTAATTTAACCTAGAGCAGATACCTAGTCGTTTGTTAATGTGGTGGAATATAACTAGTGTGTGTCGGCGGCGGCTGCTCAGTGTTCTGTGCGTGCGTGGTCCCGAGGATGCGTGCCGTGTGTGGTGTGGTGTTGCTTTGCGCGGCCCTGCGCGCCGTGGCGCGGCCCGACGGCGCCGCCTGCCTACCAAAGGCCGTAGAGCCATCCAACGAACTGACCCCTACTAAAGTAACTAAACCTCGTAAGTCACTATGAAATACTACACGTTGTGAAGTAAGAGTTAATGAGAATGTCCAATACAACTAAATCGCATGTGAACTAATACTGTCTTGGGGACTGGGGTGAATTTTTTAGTAACTCTTACCATTTAGTTAATAAGAGATATAATAACGTGAACAATTGAATTATAACATGCATAGGAGCAAAATAAGCTAAATTAAAAGTTGAATAGAAGAGGTAGATAGGTTTCAGTAGGTACCTACTCGATAAGTATTTATAGAAAGAAAAATGCAATAGTAATAATGATAGAGTGAACAATCCAACTGTCGACGCCCCTTTAATTATGGGCAAGATGAACATTATGTCGTCGTGGCAGTGCAATGGTGACAGTCCTTAAAGAAATAGGTGCCAATGTCTGGTTTTACCCCATTTGAGTTTTCTTATAACTTGCATTGACCGACTGTTAATTTCTTATAACTTGCATTGTTCATCATTACTATTTCATGCCCTCGAAAATGATAAAAGTTCTGACATTCGATTCAATTCGAGACTATAGCGACACACAATTAAGTTTAGTGATCCAAATTACAAAGAAACCTAGGTAAGTTTGTGTTAACGAATTCGTCTTTATATTAGATTTGTTTTTATGAAAGCGTGGAGAACCTCTTAATACACATTAGAGAGTCGAGATATAAAAAAAAACGGTTTGACAGAAATACCCAAAGGCGATGAAATATACAAACACATTTATAATATAATTATTATGTCGGCAATCTCTAAGCACTTAAGTATAACAAATAAGTTAAACTTGAAAAGATCTCCCACTTTTACGAATAAACTGCTGAGATTATATACCTTAGATATCGTCTTTGGCGTGTTTCCGTATTGCCAACGTTTTGATAAGTCTATGAGAGGGATATTATAACGTTATAATATAAACGATACTACCTAAAACACGTCAAATGCAATACGTTTTAACGCAGTAGAATAGAGGCCGTTTAAAATACAGCACATTCAGAAATGACAGCAGCACTTTTACCCAAAACCAATTTAAATATAGGATTACGGTAAAAAAAACCCGTTAAGTAATCGTAATAAGACAAATGACATTCGGGCGACCGCGACAATTATAAAACTAAATTATTAAATTAGGTGCTCAAATGGGCGTTTTCCAAAAAAGTGTACCTACATCGTTAAGGACAAAGTTAAGAAAATTTAACTTTTTCCATTTCGTCAAGAAAATTTACGTATATAAATTTATGGCAAATTTTCGTGACGAAATAGAAAAAGTTAAATTTTCTTAACTTTGTCCTTAACGATGTACACTTTTTTGGAAAACGCCCTATTATCAGTCCCATAAGGTCTGCCTTACGGTATCGTCCGTGTCATAGAAACTGATTATACTCCCATATTGTCAGTATGTATCAGCCTCTGTTTCCCTGCTTTTACCGCACATAAAGCCGCGTTAACGCTATACAGATAGGGTTCAAAAATTTAACATCATTAGCAAATAGTTAGCTGTAGTTAACCATAAAAACGACGAAAACGGAAAAGTTCCGTTATGTAACAAAAAGTATATTCTTAGAATAAAATTCAATGTATATTTTTTGTCGCACAACACACAGGAAAATCTATAGAAAGAAACCTTAACATATTCTCTGCTGTTTATTTGCCAGTATTTTCCAGGTCTTTTGTTTTAAACGAGGCTTCTATACTTCTGTAAAAACGCGCCTACGCGTTGGTACTGGGTGAAATTCAGGAAAACTCTTATATGTATACGTTGCCTACAGAGAAAGTGTTAATTTAAGGGTATCCAGTAAGCGCCAGAAAAAACAATAAATTGATTGAATTAAACCTCTGTAAACCTTATCTAGATTTTAGCAGCTAGTCGTTTGCTGCGCTGCTACGAAATAAGCTTCCAAACGAGATCGAAAGCAATCCTAATGTGTTTTTTTGAAGGCTGTATGTTATTCCAGCACTATGTAGCAGGGGAGGGGAAGCTGCCGCAGAAAACAGCACGTTTATGATAGGAAATAAATAAAGGATAGCTGCATAATCTCTGTTTACCGTGCCTTCGTTGCGCTTCCTCAACCAGTTCCTCAAAACTATATTTAGGTGTTTTTTTACTAACTACGCCAAAAAGAAGTGTCGCCAAATGCAACAACTCTCTGATGTTTGACATCTTTAGCAGATTTGCCACCATTCAGAATCGGTGTTACATTACGTTTCATGAGCTCGAGGAGGAATACGAAGACAAAACGGGCGCACGTGTGCACGCGCTGTATCAATCGCTTAATCGTATCCAGCAGGCAAGGAGCAAGGACCATACTTACACTGTGTCACCATAGTGAAGTTTAGGGTTCTCTGCCTTTTTACCGACAAATCTTTGACAAACGCATCGTTTCGTAACCTATTCATTTGCCAACCCGCTTTTTTTTCTGTAATTAAAAATATTTTCGGATTTCTATAAAACTAACCTAACCAAACCTATAGGGTTCTACACTACACGATAGTACTGAAATAAATCCAGAATTATTACCGTTTCGGAAAAAAAACGCGGGTTGTCAAATGATATGTTTGTGAAATGAATCATTTGTGAAACATTGGTTATGAAATGATAGGATCCTGAAGGTGGTCACGAATACAATACAAAACATTTACGCACAAAGTTAACGTAGACGATCATGGAAAACTGTCAAAATGTATGGAATCGACGTAAGCGCTCCACCCGACCGTCCGACAGCTTTTGCAATCCTATACATTATCGATAGGCATAACGTTCGCCGAATGCAAGTCTAGGGCCAGTGGTAAATTAACGCTGTTATTATGACAGTATAGTGCCTCATGTCCTTCCCGGGAATCAAACTATATCTATGTCAAAATTTCATCTAAATCGGTTCAGCGGTTTATCCGTGAACGCGTTACAAACAGACTAACAGATAGACAGACGGTTACTTACACATTTATAATATGAATATGGATAGTATTGTTATACATGTTCAAAGACAATCTTATCTTAAGGATCTCATTACTTGGGCGTGGGCCTAAATTGCTCTCGGGATGTTTCAGTAGTTCCAGCTGCAGAAGATCCGGTGCACGAGCAGTTCCCGCACGCCGTGCTCCTGGGGGGCACCTGCGGCGGGACCATCATCAGTGACCGCTGGGTGCTCTCCGCCGCCCACTGGTTGGTACCCATCTCTAAACTTTTTTTTGAGCGGGTAATCTTCGGAAATACCCGACTTCGTTAGGGGAAGAAGCCGGGTTATGTGCGATTAAGGAAAGCCCGTTATATCCCATAAGTGTTTGGCCATAATACAATACAATACAATACAAATACTCTTTATTGAACACCAAAAATGAAATGTGTTTGTTTACATAATTATACAGAGTCATTATTGTTATATCGCTGGAATTGTTAACTTTCCAGTATTTCTTAAATATCTAACGTGTAGATAAGTCAAACTTAGGTTAAGTCTAATTAATACAAATCCTGAAATACGTTGTAACTTCCGATCTGGAACAAAATGTATGTGAGCCAGGGCTGCCCACGGCCCATTTCTATACCTAGCGACAAGTTAACCGCCAGGGGCTTTATTTCAATCTGTTTAAGCTCATCTTGCTTCTAAATCGTAATCATATTGTTAACGTTATAACTGTGAAGTTAAAATGCTGTCATAACTACAACAATATGATTACGATATGTGTAAGAGCTGGTTTGGGGTCATAGGTACAATGTTAGCGGTTACAGTGCGCGACTAAACTATATTAAAAAACGGGTAAAAAGAAGACCTATACAAATTTTGTCACTTTTTGGTAGATATAATATACCAACTTAGAGGTGCCGCAGCCAGGTTTTGGCTTTGCATAACAATAAACACAAACAAAAGAGTCGGACAGTGGCAGTTCATTGCGAGTGGAACTACCTGGTAAGGTGGGCCTTACTACAACAGGGAGACTTTTTTAAGTGGGAATTTAATCTACCAGCAAGAAAATAATAAGCAAAGTTCAAATTTAAAAAAAAAAAAGATCTTTATGGTCATCAACATATAATTTAAATTTAAACTAAATTGCTTTCTTAATGTACCTCCTATGACACACTGGATTTCACCAGACTAATTCGTACATTTTTATTATATCAATCTTTTTTACAAATACATTTACTTACGTAATTGTATAATTATTGAAAAAAACATTATATATGCTTCGGCGGAAATGGGATTGCGTTACTTGGATTTTAGCAGGCCTCGCCAGGGCTCCAGCCCGCCACCCAACTTGTCAGGCGATCCTCTACTTTCCAGGCCTAGGCAATATTGTACTATTAGTGACTGAGCACCGCCGTTAGTTGTTACACGTTCCCTGTGCTTAATTTTTCAGTCCTCTCATATGTACATTTTTGTTAATTTATTCACAGTTACCAATATCTTTGCTGCATTGAGATTGTTGACTGTGCCCACTAACTTCTGCCTTCCAATAAATGTTGCATTTTACGTAGCACCATATCTTCGAGCGCCAGCTTCGTGGTGGCTGGCACGAGCCGCGCGGATGAGGGCGGCGTGACGCGCGGCGTGGTGCGCCTGTTCGTGCACCCACGCTTCACCGTCGGGCCCTTCTGGCTGTCGCCGGAGCAGTTCAACATCTCACAGGTACCTAACACTTGCAGGCGGACCAGTTCAACATCTCACAGGTAACACTTGCAGGCGGACCAGTTCAACATCTCACAGGTAAGGCTTGCAGGCGGACCAGTTCAACATCTCACAGGTAACACTTGCAGGCGGACCAGTTCAACATCTCACAGGTAAGGCTTGCAGGCGGACCAGTTCAACATCTCACAGGTAACACTTGCAGGCGGACCAGTTCAACATCTCACAGGTAAGGCTTGCAGGCGGACCAGTTCAACATCTCACAGGTAACACTTGCAGGCGGACCAGTTCAACATCTCACAGGTAACACTTGCAGGCGGACCAGTTCAACATCTCACAGGTAAGGCTTGCAGGCGGACCAGTTCAACATCTCACAGGTAAGGCTTGCAGGCGGACCAGTTCAACATCTCACAGGTAAGGCTTGCAGGCGGACCAGTTCAACATCTCACAGGTAACACTTGCAGGCAGACCAGTTCAACATCTCACAGGTAACACTTGCAGGCGGACCAGTTCAACATCTCACAGGTAACACTTGCAGGCGGACCAGTTCAACATCTCACAGGTAACACTTGCAGGCGGACCAGTTCAACGTCTCACAGGTAACACTTGCAGGTGGACCTGTTCAATACCTCGGAGGTAACACTTGCAGGTGGACCTGTTCAATACCTCAGAGGTAACACTTGCAGGCGGACCAGTTCAACATCTCACAGGTAACACTTGCAGGCGGACCAGTTCAACATCTCACAGGTAACACTTGCAGGCGGACCAGTTCAACATCTCACAGGTAACACTTGCAGGCGGACCAGTTCAACATCTCACAGGTAACACTTGCAGGCGGACCAGTTCAACATCTCACAGGTAACACTTGCAGGCGGACCAGTTCAACATCTCACAGGTAACACTTGCAGGCGGACCAGTTCCACATCTCACAGGTAACACTTGCAGGCGGACCAGTTTAACATCTCACAGGTAACACTTGCAGGCGGACCAGTTCAACATCTCACAGGTAAGGCTTGCAGGCGGACCGGTTCAACATCTCACAGGTAACACTTGCAGGTGGACCTGTTCAATACCTCGGAGGTAACACTTGCAGGTGGACCTGTTCAATACCTCAGAGGTAACACTTGCAGGTGGACCTGTTCAATACCTCAGAGGTAACACTTGTAGGTGGACCTGTTCAATACCTCACAGGTAACACTTGCAGGTGGACCTGTTCAATACCTCAGAGGTAACACTTGTAGGCGGACCAGTTCAACACCTAGGAGATAGCACTTGCAGGTGGCCGCGTTCAATACCTCGGATGTAACACTTGCAGGTGGATCAGTTCAACATCTCACAGGTAACACCTGCAGGCGGACCAGTTCAACATCTCACAGGTATGCCCTATCGTACCTTCAACCTTGTATGCTCTAATATATTCGATGGTGACTATGTGTGTAACTCAGCAACAACGCCGTCGTGGCATACATATACATACTCGTATAGTTGTAGTATAAACTACTACTATACTATAACTTTTAATATAACTATATGTATATGTATGCTACGACTGCGTTGTTGCTGAGTTACACACATAGTCACCATCGAATATGTTGGAACTATATTATATTTCTTGTTATCTGAAATTATGGTTTTGAATTTGAAGGTACGAGTAAATATACCTACTTACGTCCAAATCCTCGGTTTACTTTTGAGAGTTTTACTAACTTGCTACTGTATTGTTATTTTCAGGTGGGCGCCCGCTGGGACTTCCTGCTGGCTGAGCTGGACGAGCCTCTGCCACTGGACGGGAAGTCTATCGCCGCAGTATCGCTGGATGACCAGCCCACCGTGCCAGCGAGGCTGCCCGTACGGTACGCCGGGTTCGGCGCAGAAAGTCATGGGGTATGCGCCTTTATCATTGCTTCTTACATAGTCACCTGACCATAGCCATAGCACCTGCCTATGGTAATCTATAGTATTCAAAGTAAAATAATTTCTAAAACCACTCCTGCACTCCTTTGCGAGGAAAACTGTCAAGCCAAGTGGATCATTGGTTCTCAGTAATGTTGGTTCTATCCGAAGGGAAGCCCAGATGTGACCCATTAGATAAGCATTTAAAATTCAAGTCGTTCCAGGAGGTGATGAGAAACGAGATGCACGCTATGGCGCTGCAGACGCAACCCGATGGCACATGCGCCCGGCTGGAGCAGTTCGCGGCAGAAGATATGCTCTGCGCAGGGGGGCGGGCACCAAAGTTCGACTCCGCTTGCAATGTAAGTTGTTATACATAATAATTACCCAAAAGGTGTCGTTTACGATTTTACAAATACCACAAATGCTACTCAGCAATTACCAGTTCAGTGTAGTATATGAGAATACAGTCACCTTAACCTTGATTAACTTACCTAGAGATGATTGGCAGAAAAAGACAGGCTGCGCCGACCACGAATGATTGGGACAAGGGCAAGATGATCGTTAACTTTGCCGTGAAATAGTATTCCTTTATTTAGCGGTTAGACCAATCAACAACCAACCTCAACCTTAACAACCTCAACCTTATTCTGCACAAGCAGGAAACGTCCGGACCGGATCGCGTAGCAGCAGTGTGTACCGATGTGAGACAAAACAGCCGGTGAAAGACCACTATAGAAGCATTCCATATAAGTACTCAACTTGCAATCTATAACGGGCCTCGAGGCTATTTATCATCTGGTCACCACGAAACACTAAATTCGAAACTTTGGGTGCTGAGTCCCTGTCACTCGTCACTCAAGACTAAATCGAGAGAAAGGGATGAAGCAAACAGAACATCGCACTTCGATTTTGAAAGTAAAGGGCCTCAGGAGGCCTGTGTGGTAATTTACCTTCTCCTTGCCATTATTAATAATGATGATGTGATGGATCCAACCTGAATCCGCCCAGTTTTATACAAGTGCTCTTCGTCCCAAAAATATCACTTGAAGTGCCTATTGTTTTGTTTGTGTAGGGTGACAGCGGCAGTGGGCTGGTGACGGAGGGCGAGAGTCGGCGGCTGGTGGGCGTGGCGTCCTGGGTGGAGAGCGACGCGCGGGAGTGCCGCCCCGGCGCGCTCGTCGTCTTCTCCCGCGTGGCCGCCGCGCGCCCCTGGATCAAACAAGTCACCGGCATATAACTCACCGCTGACGCGTGTCGTCTTGGGGCGCGTCCGGCACTCTGTAAAAACTATCAACTAAAAGATTGATATTTAGTTGATATTAAAAACGCTATGAGTAACAAGAGCAAGTAAATGCGTGATGCTGATGAATTGATGACTGATGATCTTAAGGTTGGCGCAGGCATAACCGCATGGCAACAGACCGGCGCCAGCTCACCGTTCAGTATTATCTGTATGAAACTCTCAACTGCAACGCACACTAATTCACACCGTAAAGGCATCGCCTCGCGTTATGAGACATCAAGAATTCAAGATGCTTATTATCTATAATCATAATCTTTTAAAAACCTTTTCTTTCAAAATATGTACCGACGTTTTCTGTAATCGATAGGATCCAACCCCACAGCATTGTCGCGGTTTACCTAAAAATGAAATAGATATTAACAGAAGCGAAAACTGTTAAATCATCAGTTATAATTTAAACGAAAAGAAAAAATGGTTTAAGGAAGTGATCAATAAATGATTTAGTCCTATGAAACTTATGGTGCCATAAGCAACAAAGTTAACTCAGTTAATAACCATTTGTGAAACTTGTACTTTACATGGCTCAGGCCTGAAATATGCGTTTTCCATAAATGTACAATTTTCAAAACGTCTGCGTTCTTACAATGTTAGCACTTCTATTTTGTCAGGTTTCTCAAAATGACTGGTAGGTATTTAAAATGTGTACAGTCTCAGGAAGCCGTCTATTCATAATGTTTACATTCCTATAATATTAGCACTACCATAAGTTTTGCTTTTCCGTTATGTTCACTTTTGTATATAGGCTATCGTCTTATTATGTTTGATTTCCTATAATGTCTGCTGTATTTCAAATCAATGTTCTAAATTGAAAGGGTTAATTTCTTGGCATACTTACTCTTTGATTAATATCTATAATTACTGTGCAGTATTACTTATTTATATTATTTTGATAATTATTATTTAAAATGGCCCCTTTCCTGTTGTTGAAAAACCAAAAAGGAAAAGATTGTAAATGTGGCCTTCATGATTGCAGTCATTTTGGGAATAAGACTTTTCTGGAATGCAAAAAATTGTAAGAAGGCAGATATTTTGAAGTTGTAGACATTATGAGAATAAACACTTTCTGAAAAGCGAACATTATATGTAAACTGACATTCTTGGAGACATACACTATAAGACGCTGACATTTAGAGAAGCTGACATTATGCAAAAGACGTGCTGACATTATGGAAAACAGACATTTTGGGAAAAATACATTTTAGGAAAACGCATATTTCAGGCCTGAGCCCTTTACATTAAGGCTTATTAGTGGTCAGTTATCAGTGACGCTGGTTGTATCTATCATATTTTAAAACGCAGCAGCTTTAGTAAGTTCTTGTGCTTCTCATCAGTGGCTCTAGACAAGATGCTTTGCGAGAACTTTATTGTTATAGAAAATGTAAGGGATTGACGTACGCTGCCAGACTGTCGAGTCGAGTACTTATGTCAACTCCATACAATTTAACAGTTTCGAAAATCGTTTACGTTAGCGTTATGCATCTTGTCTAGCGTCTCTGTTTATTTAAAACCAGTTTCAGTTAATTAGAAATAACTAAAATAACATTAAGTATATTATGTAAAGACTTTACATGATACGATCCGGCCATGCATGCTCTGGAGTATTTTTTAATGAATGCTTATTTTCAAGCAGCACGTTTTTGTAATAGTCAATGGTTATGAAACTACATAATAAAAATACAATCATAATGAAATGTGAGAGCGTCTGTGACTTAAACCATTAAATAATCCACAGTACCAATATTTATTTGTGCACGGTCTTATGACAATCTTTACCATATTTTCGTGTTAAAAACATTTTATTATTTTTAATCATACAAGCCAAATTATACCTTATTAGATTATCTTTTCACAATAGTTAAAACTTTTCTAATTGTATTTAGATTGTAGATATTTCTGAGGTTTTTAACTTTGGCGAATTAAACTTTTTGACAAATGCCTCCCATACAAAAACAACTTTCAGTGCTTGGAGTAAAAAGTCTTCCTGACTACTACAAATAGACATGTGTTTGAAAAAATATTGTTTTGGTAAGACGACACTCTATTGTGCGTAGAACAGCTTGTACCTAAAAATATAAATACAGTTCAAAAAACGATGGACAGGAGATGAAAGGTATGATACCATTTTATTTTATTATATAGAATAATAATTATACAAGTAATAAAAAAACTGCTTGAAAATATGCATTCATTGCAAAGATACACCAGGGCATGCATGGCCGGATTTTATCGTGTAGTCTTCATCAACCTTCCATTGCACTCCGACACTAGAGTCTAATCGAATACTAGTGAGCCTTGCCGCTTCTTTGCAATAAGCTTTACAACAGGCACGTTGTTCACTAAAGAAGTGCAAGTGCAAAGGAAACTGTTTCTGTATGTTAACGAAAATCCGTTGGGGTTTTAGGGGAAATGCGGCTGGAGCCGTCGTCCTGTGTCCTGTCCCTTATCTAAATTAAACAACAACCAGCTGCTACAATAAGTATTTTCGTCTAATAAGGTTACTAAAGGATTATTAAACAAAAAATTGTTTACCATTATGCATACTTACTTATATAACAGAATTATGAGCAATGTCAGAAGCAATGATATTGTAATTAATGTAAATACATAAATGTAAGTACAAATTATAAGGAATAAACGTCTCGTGTGGAACAAATAAGGAAACTTTATTAAAGCTTATCGATTCTAATTATGTACCTACCAAGCCATAAATATATGTTTAAATTGACAAAGGTACCTAATTGGTACGATAATCGAGTAAAAGGTCTCGACAACGCAATCCTTGCTATTAGCGAGCTTAAAACCAGGGACCTGCCCACCCATTCACTGATAAAAGCCTTTGAAATACTAACCTCTCAACAGAATACCCCACTAAAAGAATAACCTCTTGGAATGAAATATATAACTAAGTTCTTTGTTAAACTAACCATTCACTAGAAGGGAAACCTTAACAGCTAAAGCACAGATAACCCTTGTAAATGGCGCTTTAAAAAGCATATCGAACGGCTTTTCTTAGTAAAAGACTTATAAAACGCATTCGAAGCCCCTTGAATGGGATAGCGGGTTTTAAAAGCAAATCGAACGGCTTTTCTAAGTAAAACCCTTATAAAAACCCATTCGAAACCATTGAATGGGATAGCGGGCCGGTCCCTGCTTAAAACATACCATCACATGAAGGACCGACTTTTTGGACCTATAGAGCTAGGGAAAGGCCCCTTAATATTTTATTATTATTATTATTTCATTTTTTATTAATATAAATAGGACAATAATAATGTCCCGTCATCATGGGATTTCCTACGTGGGAAAAGGTGCTCCCCAGCTCTACGCCGGACCGTCGCTTTACTCCGCCTAATCCACTACTTCTTCTTAACATAATGTTGGTGCGTTATTCAACCAAGAAGAGGGATACGGTGAAGTAGTAACGTAACAGTGCACAGTCACTAACTACAACGGTCCACCAAAAAAAAGACCACAAGATTTTTCTCTCCATTTTCTTCGAATGGTTTTAGATAAGTTACAGGTCTTACAGCGCGAAGGCATTGTCAGCGTGCTCTGACGCTGCAATTGTCCATAAAATACAGTAAACGCAATCCGAAAATTGTGATAAATACTATACTCGTACATCTAAACCTACTAATGTTTTTTAATCTTCGACGTCCCCTCACTCAACCGTTTCATGACTGCTATGCGAAGAATATATTTAATTCGGTTTGCTATGTTAATTTGACTGGACTTTCTTCTTATTTCTCTGTCTTTGTTGTTGCTTGTTACGAATAAATGTTATTATTCCTTCCGGTGTTTCTTTCATTTAGACCATTGACCATCTACTTGAATGCAAAATTGTGAAGCTATGTTCGAAAGTGATCAGGGACTCCATTCTACCTACTTGGTAAATCCATATGCTTTTGACATGTTTTCGTATTGTTTATAACACGGCCGCGATTACTTTCAAGTTATTATTCACTCTCATGAGCTATCGTAACATTGACAATACGACAACAAGTGAAATGCAATATAGTTTTACCGAGTAAGTAGAACCGAGAGCGGCCCTAGACAATTAGGTACATCCCACGATAGCTGATTGATTTCAACAAACTGACTGAGGTACAGAGGTACCTCTGTACCTACAGGTACGAGTAGATGCAATTTATTATACCCAGAACTTTCTAGCATTGATTGATAGATTTATACATTTTACACGTCATATTATTCATAAGTAGTATAATTCATTATTCAAATATAAATTATTGCTTTAGGGCGACCACACCGGAGCTTAACGGTGCGTAAATTAAGGTATGATATGAGCCATTCTATTATTTACGCAACGTCACCGTATTTTACACGTGGATGTGTTCGCTCCATTATAGATAAACATTATTTAATACTAATAATTTATAGTAAGTTCTACTACTAGACTAAATCTAAAAAGACTTTCAAATTAAAATTAAAACTAAAAATAAAACTAAACTAAAACTAATCAGCTAAGTCTAATATAGGGCTCTGTGGCATACCTACCGAAGATGCTGGCAGCATTTCCTCGCTGAATCCTTGACCGAGGAAACAGCCAGCTCTTCGATCTCCAGTAACGTCAATGAACCTTTGAAATTTCTTTAAATAGGCTTAGGGCGCTAGGACCCCACGGACCAAGGGTCCTGACGCCAAATGGAGTAAAAATAAGTGACATCGTGAAAAATCAAAACATTTGCCAAGGTCTGTTCTATCATATTAACCTATGTATAACGTTACGATAACGTTGTATTTTAACGTTACGACAGTTCTTATTTACTTAACAATAAGAGCAACGCTATTATAACGTTAACAATATGATCACGATATACAAGGGACTTAAAACAAATTAGAATAAAGCCCCTGCTCAGGGTCTAAGAGAAGTGGAGGCGCGGCAGTAGCGCGAGTGACATATATACGGCGCCGGCGCGCGCGCAGCGTGACACCCACGCCACCTCGCACCATGTTCGGATTCGTGCTGTTGCTGGCGCTCGCGAGCTGCGCACACGCGCGCCCTGACCAAACCACGCAACTCAATGCTTTGGACCTCCAAAACAGTAAGTTCACTTTTTTTTTTAACCTAGCCGTGATTAAGTTAAATTAGTGCCAGTGAATCACAATCATTAGTAACGATCTTCCAATATTTTAAGTAAGGAAATGACCAAAAACCAAATGATAAACATTCTTAATAAATGTAACTGATAACGCTAGGACTGGGTGAAGCTTTATCAATGTATTGTGACATTCGATTTATAATTAGGTGATAATGATAACGCAGTGGTAAACAAAAAGTGAGTGTTTACAAGCCGTTCAAAATCTACCCTCATTAAAAACATGTTTATAAAGGAGCGTGGAAGATTAAATAGGATTAATAAAACAATGAAACATGATAATAAGTAATACGAATAAAATTAAATAACAAAACAAATAGCTTAAACTATGAATTACACAACTAAAAATACAACTAAGGAGTGTTTAAGTGAATTTTCTTAATTAATTATGGATAAGTAGTATCAAAAACTGTAACATTTAAAAAAGAAACATAATTTGTTTGACATGTATAGTGCATGAAGGAATTAGACATGGTTTAGCGGGATATTTAACCGCGTTTACGTTTTACTATAAATATAAAATGTAGAACCTTAGCCACCGCACCGTGAAACATAAATCACTTACTTATTAATAAACAAATGTGCTACATTGTAAGAAAACATAAAAAGGTCCACTCGAAAACCTATAAATTATTTAGTTTTTTTTGTTTTCTCAGACTCTAATTTTTTAAGTTATATTTATTTTTAAATTATTTAAAAGACGCTATGTGGAGTTAAAAACGCACCTCAGTTGTCACACAGAACAAAAAACCATGTACTTTACCACTCAAATACTAAAATATTTATTGCATTCCATAATGTTAGTTTACAGATGGCTAATTTAAATTAATACTCTGCTCGGTCTTGTGGTAAAGTCATCCATGTTATTCCGACAGTCTGCCACAACAAATATAAACAGATAGTCCAGTCAATAAAGGAAGTGCAGAGTGCGTGAGCAGGAACCTGAGCAATTACTTAATTCAGAAATTCGTTGAGGATGCTTAGGGAGTGAACATACTAAAAGTCCCCACTTCTAGAAGGTGAGCCGGGGAGGGGTAGCAAAACAGGTGCCATTTTTAGATATTTTACTTATATCTCGAGAATGGTGGTGGTGTTTTAGAGAAAAATAATCAAAAAACAGATGAAACCTATAAATATTCTACAATTTCTGTTTTATACACTTTTTCAAATTCATAAACGTTTTTGAGCTATACGCTCCGAGACACTGAATATTATATATATAATATTATACCTCACGTTTTTCACCAAACATTCCTTGATAACATTTTAGCTATTTTACCTATTTTAGCTAAGATATTTTTTTGGGTAAAAAAATCGAGATAGTTAAATAAATATTCTTTAAGAATACTCATGTGTCAATTTATCACCAATCGATCTACAGTTACGCCAGTTTTAACCTTTCCGTAAAAATTCGCCATGTAAATATTTGTACGCTGCTTAAGCGATAAGCGGTATAAAATGCTCTAAAAATGTACCCCGAGATGGAACTAAGTATGATGCGAAGTTAGGGTGTATCCAAGGTGGTCTGGGGGAGATCTTAATAACGTTCGTTTACAAATAGGTTTCGCACTCCCAAAAATGTCCCAAAATGCGGTTTTTTCCAGTTTTATGAAAACCGTAGACGGTATATAAAAAGTGTGTAGCAATAAAATGACCCCTGATAAATTTACTATCAATGTCTTACACATACCAAAGCAACTTATATATAAGTAGTTTCCGCGCAATCTGCCACGAAATATTATCATTTAATATCAATAAAATTATCGATTTATTTTGCTTAAAACGATAGTTTTCTCAAAAAATAACCCATTTTACCGCCAAGATAATATGTAACCTTATAATAGTTTAGAATATGTCCTTTAAAATGAGGTATTATCTATTTCTTAACTCTTTAACATTTAAAATTTTGAATATTTACTTCATTTAACTTCGTATGCCCGGATTAAGTAAATTTTCTACGATTTAATTATTTGCAACTTTTTTCAAAAAAAATACTCAAAGGTAAATAAGTAAAATGTTATTGAGGAATGTTTGGTGAAAAACGTGAGGTATTCAAAATAATAAACTTTTCCGGGCCGTGTTCATAAGCGGTTATGAATATGAAAAAGTCTTTAAAATGTAGAATGTTTTATAAGGTTTCGTCTGTTCTTTGACTATTTTCCCTACAGCGCACCATTCTCGAGATATAACTAAAAAAACTTAAAAATGACACTTGCTTTGCTCCTCCCCTCTCCGGCTCACCTCCTAGAAGTGGGGACTTTTAATATGTTCACTCAGCGGCTATTATGGTCCTGGTTATCGATAAACAGGACCATAATAGCCGCTGATAACTTGATAAGCCAACTTAGTTTCGCCGGTTATTAATTCGACGTTGAATGTTGAATATAAAAGCGAGTGGTTTAAAGAATCACTTGGCTGCTGGTTTGTGCGCGGAAGTACGTGCGCGCGGCCGTGGGGGAAATACGCACATAATTAGTGCGCCGATAAGAATAAGTGAATTCGCTGTCTGCCGTCGCCATTAGTCGCCGATTATAAGGGTATTTAACTGTCGTTAGTCTGCACTGTTAATACAAGCAAGCGATAAGCTCATGTCTTTCTTAAACTTCTCTCTCACTTGCTCTCGTACCAACTTTACCCGAACCCAAAATAACACCTCTTGCACTGTTCTAACGGTTCGGTCACATCTACGGGCTTTGTAGAAGATTAGTGATCGCCTATATTCCTTTAACATAAACAAAGAAAGAGATTTCATCCCGAATATTTCTTAAACCCTGCATAAGTGGCCGCAGCGTTACGATTTGTAAGGAAAAAATTAAATAGTAGGTAGCAATTTTCAAAAATCTACAAAATGGGAGCTGATGACTGATCACGTCAACCTCTTAAGTATGTCAACTCCATACATTTGGAGTCGATAGAAAACAAATGTTAGCGGCGTGCATCTTGGCTAGCCCTACGGTTGTCACTAAGGAACGACGTAATCGTCATCAACCGACTCTGAGTGCGGGCTTAAGATAAGAGTACCTACGGCCACATTATAAACACAAAGGAAATTTGTTTGGCGCCGGCGGACTGTTTGTTGGCTCGCTTGCTCTGTTAGCCACCGAGAAACTTTGGTACAAGATAAAAAATCGGCTTAATACTAGATCGTTCAATAAGTCCCGGGGCTAACTTCTAATGGCGCATATATAATAAAGACTATTTTGATTTTTAAAAATTACTGGCCATCAACAAAAGATATGCGTCAAATTCAAAAAATATGATCAATAAAATATTGATTTTGCAGACATTTAAGTGAAAAAAACCTTGTTTTCGTACTTAGTCTCGGGACTTATTGAACAAAGTGTTATATATTAAAACATTAGAAAGAAAAAAACATTATTTTACTTTGCCTTTATACGTATTGTCATCGCATTGTTTTAACTCGGTCGCCATTACTATCGAATTAGCAAGAGCTATCATACTGTTGACTATATGATAGCAATAGGTGTAAATTACAAAGTAGAACAAGGCCCCCGGGGGGTTTTCAAGTCAATGACAGTACAAGTATTAATAAAAAAACGTAGGTATTACTAGTGTAGGTATCACATATCTACTTATCGTTACAGTTGTTATGTTTGATTTAATTGTAATAAATAGATATGTAAACCAATCATCGAAGTCAATTTTGACCTATTCTAATCGGGATAATTACTTCATATTTTTACAACGTGTGGTCGTTGTAGAATATCTTCAAGGAAAAAACACAAAAGAATAGATCTATATTGAATTATTAATCGTGTGACTTGACACTAAATAGATTTTATGATTTTATACAAAAGACTTCAACGCGGCCTGGGCCTCTATTCAACTGAGTTATAACGATATCGTGTTTGACGTGTTTTAGAATCCTTTATGTCACAGTCGCCATTATTGTAAATGACATAACAGTTATGAAAACGTTGACAATACGGAAACACGTCAATTACGATATCGTTATAACGCAGTTGAATAGAGGCCCTGAACCTTGCGGCATAACGATATTAATGAAATTCTTCGAGATACAAAACTTGTAAAACGTAATTAAAAAGATTAATATTTTTTTTATATCACTACATAGTATAAAACAAAGTCGCTTTTTCTGTCCCTATATATATCCCTATGTATGCTTAAATCTTTAAAACTACGCAACGGATTTTGATGCGTAGATTTTGATTTTGGAGTGATTGAAGAGGAAGGTTTATAATTGTATAATACTTTAATCCGGAGCGAAGCGAGGGCGGGTCGCTAGTTTTCCAATAAAATTTTAATATATTTTAAGGAGTAGTGTATCCCAATTTAGTATATACCTTTGTGGCCTATAGGATAGCATAGCATAGCTGTGGTATAGCATAGTGGTATGTCGATGGTCACAATATGGAGATTATGGAAAGAATACGGAAGATCAAAGGAACTAGTACTAGTTGCTGTCGTGTTTAACTTTACTTATACTTATTTTATTACTATGTTAGCTATCTGCAATGTACATACAGTCTACAGACAAAGCGTATCATGAAAATGTTTTTTAAACAACCTTATTTTACTAAACGACAATTCTGCCTACATAAGCCAAACAACAACGAAACAACAACAGCCAAAGCAGATTCAATTCTATCTCGTTAGTAATAAGGTTGCATTTGCTACAGGAGTTTTGCCTGAGATACTGCCATTTGTCTTAGCATGGCTGAAATCATTTGCGGTTTTCAGATTACTATTTCAAATTTTGGCAAAGACGTGGTGATTGCGTCTGCGCGCCCAGTGGTAAGAGTTGTGGTTGAGGAGGTGCTTCGTTTTGCGTATTTAGATTATGTGATCTGTGGGGACTGGCCTCTATATTTACTTACTCTCTGGGCACTGCCACTGCTTCAAAATTTATACTATTTATGTATTAAGGCAATAAATGTCGATGTCTCATCAATTCCTGAAGCATAGTAGGGACTTAATGTTATGGTATTACTTTTTTATTGATCCACAAATTATTTAAATGTGCGACCGTTCAGTCCAAGCAAGGGCACATACAACTGCACGGAACATTTTTTTTTTAATAAATGTTACGAGACGTATTGCATAGTGTAAATTTAATAGAGGGCCTTATGTGTTGTAATTTTCAATTATTCTCTTTGGCACAAATTATATGTGTACTTATAGAGGTTGGTGCTTTTAATTATTTTATTTAACTTGCTTCGTTAAATGTCTGCCTTCTTGGGACTTGCTTTGTTTTACTTGAGTCTATTATTCCGCTTAATCTTGCAAGTCAATTTTACAACTTCTTATCGTAATTGACTGAAACTTGAAATACTTTAGTACTTAAACCCGAGGGAAATTCAATATTATGGTATCTCACTGTATGAATGATCAGGGGCTGAAATGTCGGTGTATTCGGAAGGTGATAACGAGTTCTCCGCTGTTAGAGTTATTAACGTGGATCCCCCGAATTGGGATTAGTTAGTTTGGTCTCGATACGCAAACGATGACAGTCCAAAAAAAACATTCAGCGACGTAAGCTTGTCTCACTTTTTTATTGACAGAAAGTTATTTTGGCTGGCAGGAGTTGTGTTGTACTTGTGCGTAAGGAAGCACAGCCGGCGCGGTGCTTCAATTTACACCTAGGTCCTATAGCTATAGCTTTCTTTTGTTTGATAGTTCATATCAAGCAATGTTATGCGACCAAATACAGTCGCCATGAAATATATTGAATAGTATTGTAAAAAAAAGTAATCGTGTTCAAAAACATCTGAACACGCACTTACAACTAACTATGACATTAAAGTGCCATTGACATTTGCGCAGTGATCGGAATAGGTAGTGCAATTTCGCGAGACTTCCGTGAGTAAGTTTAGTATGGATATAGCTTGTAACCCCGGGATTACATTTGCAAAGTGTTAAAGTTTGTGTTTAATTCAGAAATGTTATTAAAATATGATTTTAATGATTATTTTGCTAGCATAGAATATCGCATTGACTAAATATGTAGACACTTGCAATGACAAAAAGTAAAAAAAGTATTATTTTTACTATTATATTTTTATTATTAGTAAGACATTATTTTTTAAGATTTTTCGCATTTTCCCATTTAATTTCAATTAAGGTCATATCAAGAAAATATTCTGTGAAATAATATGAGTCCCGGAATCTGGGATCTTATCCATATTAAGTGTAATGTTTAAGGTCATTCACCCGAAATTGCACTACCTATTCCGATCACTGGACATTTGATAGCGATTGTACACGTCGTATGTACGTACGTATGTTGTATGTATACGTCGATGGCTATCAATATTTCATGAACAATAAATATAATTTGCCTATTTTCCGAGCCATTGACTGCGATAACCTTTTGTTGATATCGCTGTGAGTTCGCCTATTTTATGATTTTGTCACATGTTACTGCACAGACCTAGCGAAATTTTACTAACTTAGCCCAAGGTAATTCATGTTTATTCAATATTTAGTGAAGGTACCATGATTATCACTGCAAGGAAGTGACATACGTAGGTACAAGCGATAATAGAACTTTAAATTGCTTTTTTTTACTTTTGCTACCGTATCATGTGTAGGTAGTTATAAAGCGTATAAATTTGTAGATTTGTTGGTGTTATTCGAAATGAATTGGTTATTTGGTGTAGCGTTTTTTCTATTTGTGTGGTTTAGGCTGGTGTTTCGTCTTGTTTTGGGCACTAAATGTAGTGACATGGGTTTAGCTTTAATTTTTTTTAATATTTCCATTTACTTTACGGTAAGATTAACAGGTAAGTTCTTGAGTGCCACTAGCCATAGTACAAAGCCTCGTTATTTTATACACTTCTTTAGTCAGATCGATTCTGGAATACTGTAGCTGTGTTTGGTACCCAATCTATGTATAGTATCCACTTTAACCGCATTGAGTCTATACAAATGAAATTTGTCCGCCATCTGAGCAAGTTAACTGGCGTGCGGCGCACTATTCCTTAATATAGTGACAGATTAGTTAATTTCCACCTATCATCTTTGGAACACAGACGGGATGTGACTGACTTAACGACGCTACATAAGATTTTGAATGGTGCTCTTGATACTGATCTTATTAACTACATATCCTTCATTGCCAAGAAAAAGATCACTAGGAATCAGAAAATATTCAGCATACCCTTTACAAGCAACAACCTTTCATTTAACGCTCCACTCTTAAGGATGTGTCGTAGATATAATTGTTTGGACATAGACATAGATATATTCTCTGATAGCGCGAACAAATATAGAACCAAATTAATTAAACAGCCACATTTCTAATTTAGCATAACTCATTTATCGGAATATAATGTAAACGCTGTGTACAATTGTTATTGTGTTGTTACCATGTAAGTGTCTTTGTATAACCTTAATTTTAAATGCTTGGTGTTCAACATGTTATTGTACCTAATAAAATAAAATAAAATAAAAATAAATATTATATTTCTGTTTATTAAGTACTTATATGTGTATTGTGTGATAAACTTTGAACACAAACCCTCTTATTCATAGACGGGCAATAGCTAAAGTTTACTTATAACATGCATTGGCCTTATGTCATTAATTGTGATGTTTGAATTCGACAGAAAGTGACAAAGCAAAGTTTTACGGTATAGCAAGCTCTGAATCACGTCTAATCAGCATAATGGCTAACTAATATACTTACTGCATTTGTTACACAATAAGTCAGACGTTCGACAACTTTCTCACATGTGACTATTTCCTTAACGGATGGAATTAATGCAAATATTCGGTGTACCTTCCCTTTACCATTCGAAATATTTACCTAATAGAAGTCATAAAAATATTTAGTTGATTTAATTTGTTTCTGAGAGCAAAGATCAGGACGGGTTGTTGTAGCGCCAATTGTTTTGTAGATAAACATAAGTCAAATTCTCTTCTTAACCTCCTACCTAAAATTATTATGCAATATAAGCAAGGATCGTTAGCTGCGAGCGAAATCCATTGAAATGACGTATGACAACCAGTTAGGGATGGCGATGGTTCTAAATTGATGAACTAAAATATTATGTACTAAAATAATACAAATAAATATAAGTGAACAGAATCTGAATCTCAGTGTAATGTTATTATTACAGTTAAATGGTAAATTTTTGTATTGGTATTTACAATTTTTATCCTAAACTCCAAATTTTTCACTTGGGACAGTGAGTAATAATTTTCGCAAATACGATGGCGAAACAACACAAATAATACAACCAGCCTTGCAGTTACCTGAAAAAAAAAGACTTAATTGCTTGTAGGGGAAGCAGGGGTAATACCGGTCACCGGGTAATGGCGGTCACCTCAATAACTTGATAAAACTAGTGCCTATAATAGCGGCGTGCGGGTGGAAGGGAGCGGGGAGTGACGCTTGAGCCAGTGGCGACCGGCCTCACCAGTCCGCTCGAAGCACGTGTGAGTGAGAGTCGTGTGTTTGTTTGGAGCTACCTCGATCTTATTTTTCACTGGATGTTTTTGTCGGTAAGTTTTCATATTACACGGTTATATATTGTATTCCTCGTTATTCTTATTGTTAAACAACTAAAAGTAAAGGTCAAGTTGATATTATTGCACAATCTTACGAGTATAATTTTTAATTTTAATTTTAATACGAAACGGCCTGTTGGGGTAATGGTGCTCGGATGAACGCCATTTCCCCTGAGTGAACGCCATTAGCCACTTATTTTTTTCTTACAGAAATGCCAAGAAATCGTCAGAGAACTACCGCTAAGGCGGCATGGAGTGAGAAAAACTTAATCAATGCAAAAGCCGCGATTGAGGGGGGGATGTCTAAAAGAAGAGCAGCGATTACATTCATGATCCCATTTTCTACATTGAGAGAGAGACTGATGAACGATAACCTTGTTAGTCCCCGACTTGGACGTAGACCAGTGTTCACTCAAGATCAAGAAATTGAAATTGCTGAACAGGTAAAGCTGTTAGGTTCATTGTATTAGAAGAAAAAGAAAATAAAAAGAATAATAAGAAGAATACGTCAGAAGGACAAAAGAAACAAAAAAATTGTGCTCCATCTAGGAGAGGTCTTAGGAACAAAAAACAGGATTCAAACACATCGACAGTAACAGTTTTGAAAAATAAGAATAGCAATAAAAAAGCCAAGAATAGTGAAACTCAAAAAGCAGCAAAAGGAAAGAAAGTCAGTGGAAAAGGCTACAGACGTAAAGTTTTACAAGAAACTTCATCAGAGTCTGGTAGTGAATCAAATTCCGTTATTTGCAACGACAACAGTGATGATGACTTGGATGATGAAAGTAACAACGATAACATGTGTAATCTATGCAGGGACTTTGGGCGAAATAATGAGATATGGTACCGCTGTACCGCATGCGGGCTATGGAGCCATGCTATGTGCTCAGGGTGGGATTCGGCAGAGGGTTAGGTACATATGCGACTTATGTTCCTAAAGTTAAAGCAATTTTAATATGTTGATTGTACCAAGAAAATACCGCTTTAATTTGTATAATTCATGCTTTAATTTGACAAGCAATATTAATTTAGTTTTTAAGGGCTGATCTCACGTTTTTAATTAACAAAAGGTGATCTCAATTATACTATTTGGGCTTATGTCGGTTTGAGCGTTATAACCCCATTGGCCGAACGGCATTACCCATAGCTGAGGGTAATGCCGTTAAAAAGTGTTTTTTTTTTTTAGATTTTACTTCTCCTTATCTAGGAGTTGTAATATTTTTTTGTGTTTAATTTCTACTGACTGATTAGTTACACTTATGTTATGTTTGATTTCCTCTTAATAAAAATTTATATTTGCAAAAATATGGGCATTTTCCTTTAAGTGAACGCAATTCCCCCTGCTTCCCCTAATCCCACAAATCTAAAGTTTTTATGGAGATCGAAAAATATTACTTCGTTTCTGACAAACAAAAAAATTAAATTAAATAATACAGTCCTTTTATGTGCAGTAGTTTCTGATTAGCCCTTTGTTCTACGTCGGCCTAAAACGCATTATACCTTTGTCGCGTTTTGCCTAAACTTCATTCTTTGGTAGGATTTAGGCTATATGGTTAATTCGTCTATTTCGCTGTTGATCTATTGAGTATAATGTCTATTTCGGTAATGTACCTACTCCGCCATTTGACTAAGTCGCATTTTGCCCTAAACTTCATTATTATGAAGAATGTTATTTTTTTGTTTAAAATAAGTGTCTCAAAATTGTTAATATAGTTTTTAATTTGACGTTGCTTTTCATTTCATATATTTTTTTAACTTTTTTCCAACGTTTTGCTTGAATATTACCAATGGAGAGTAAGTAAGAGGTCTGATCGCCTGTTTGTCACTCAAGCCATCTTGATCAAGCCACCATGATCGCTCAATAATGACACTAAACGTATAAAATTGCTGGATGAGTCAGTAAGTGAGTGAGTCAGGACTTTTCACTTGATAAATAAAAGATAAGGGAGTAGCTTTCTACACCCTTTCTACTAAGTACTTCGTTTTAGGGATTATTCGTTTTAGGCATAATGCGTTTTAGTCTCAATCCTGATGCAGTCTAAATGCATTTCAGTCTTAATCCCACTATAGTCCAAATGCGTGTTAGTCATAACGCGATATAGCTTGACAGCAATTTAGTCTTATTACCGATTAGTTCAACAGAGATGAACGCATATTGCTAATTAGGAAGTTAGCGTTTTATACTATGTACGACTTAGACTTTGTAGCCACATAGGCACAATTCGTTTTAGGTAGGCGGAGAACAAAGGTACCTCGATGATCAAGGTTGCATTGAAATTTTGTAAACACCGCCATAACTTCATCCAAACAAAATAAATAATTTTTGCCTTTGACTTGACTTGACTGGGTAGCAACCCTAGTACTTCAATGGATTTCGCTCGCAGTTAACGATCCTTGAATATAAGTAATGAAATGACATATAATTACACCGGGTCTAACCGTGCTCAATACAGGGTGCTAAAAATTCATGTTATTTCGGACAAGGTATTTTTTTTATCAAAATGTTTTTTAGCAGCGTCGTCTGCCGATCTGGTTCGCCGGGCACCGCCGCCGGTGCACCAACGGTTCCCGCACGCCGTGCTCTACGGGGGCACCTGCGGGGGCACCATCATCGCCGACCGCTGGATACTCACCGCCGGTCATTGGTGAGAGATAACTATATCCCAATAGTGGCAATAGACAAAGCTGAGCTAAGATGCACTTCTCAAGATAACGTCAAACTACACGTCATCCTTAGGAAACTAGTTTCTGACGTATCTTGAGACGAGCATCTATATTTGTCACGGGTACAGTCAAGGGCAAAAATATGTATACACTTTAGTA
Organism: Acleris holmiana; assembly: GCA_949316455.1. Classification (NCBI taxonomy): domain Eukaryota; kingdom Metazoa; phylum Arthropoda; class Insecta; order Lepidoptera; family Tortricidae; genus Acleris; species Acleris holmiana. The sequence continues at coordinate 16,086,005 of OX438771.1, read as the reverse complement.
CCTTGCCGCTTTAATCGCTGTCACAATTTCATATGACAGCTTAAACATGACGTTAAATAGACAAGGTACTAAAGTGTATACATATTTTTGCCCTTGACTGTACGTATCATAATGCATAAAGATCAAAATACATAATGATTCAAAACACATAATAGTTGTAATATTTAATGGTTATTTTTTCTGCAACTGTAAATTTTTCGGTATTGTTATAAAAGAAACCTAACCTAATAGGTTCCATGGGTACAAATAGTGAAAAATTTACGGTTTCAGAAATAAAACCATTACATATATACTTTGACCAATTACATATTTTGAACTTTGTATATTATGACACCATTCCATTTTTCACTTCTCTCGCTCTATAATGACTCATAATAGCCATGCATAGGCGGACTAAAGTGATGCATTTAATCCCTACAAAGTGAAACTTTACTCCCTAGGCACTAAAGTAATTTTTCTTTTTAATTTCCTCATAAGCCTTGTTAAACCTCAAACAGCCAGATACAAGTTACCCTTTGATGATGTTGCCCTTGTGGTCGGATTGCGCAGTGGAGGGAAGGCTGGGCACTCAACCGGCCTCGACCGCCTCAGTCTTCGTTTCGGAAATGTATATGACTATTTGCTATGTTACTATTGTATTGTCTCTTTCTGCATGACAGTGATGGCTTGAGAGTAAAAATTATAGCGCTTTTATGTTTATTTTTTTAGTGTAGGTATATGTTAAAACTATTAAATTTAACTCTTGGCAAAAAAACTAAAATGACACTCGAACGAGCTATTTGCTCGGGTGGCTAAATGCTCGTGTCCCTTGATAATCAATCTACTATATTTTCTCGCAATTGAAGTGAAAAGTAGAGTATTTAACTCGAGAAAAAGCCATAATAAATATCTCGTGTCATAACGGCTTACATTAGTCCCTTGTCGAACAATCTACATACTATTATTATTTAACTGGAACTTTTCTACAGTTTACCTACGTTACGGGTACATAATATGCGGCAGCACTCGTAGGTTTATACCTAATGTAGACATATTACCAGTAAATAGGAGCTAGCAACGTGTAATAAACATTAATAATCTCGTATGCAGTGACATCGTGCATGTTAAAATGAAATCTGTGTTTTCCTTGTTTTCAAATGATTCGTTTTATAACTTCTGATGCGCTGTATAAATTAGTATTGTTCACCGCTGAGAATAGGTCCGGCCTCCACTGACTGTAAAGTAATACAATATTATAATCAATGCCTTAACCAGGAACTTATAAGCAAATTAACATTTTTAAAGCAATGCGTATCATATCCTCCTACTAATAAATGAACAATATGTTGTATGTATAAATAGTTGTACTTTATTTGTATTTGTGATCACTTACCTACTAGGAAACGGCTCTCGCGATTTCGATGACATTTGTAATATAGAGGGTTTACGGGGGCAAAAATCAACCCGTCAAGTAGTCATGTTCGGGAATATTCGTTTTCAGCACGGTCTTTCAAGTACTGGCGTAAAATATAAAACGGTTGTTGTTGAACAAACACTAAACACGCCCGCTGTTCATGTGCGTATACTTTAATTTTATTTTCTGCTCCGTTTTAACAAACCGACGCAGTTGCAAGAAAACGTTATCAAAATACTGAATTATCATCTTAATACTATATGTATAGAATGAGGTACGATGCTTACTTCCAAATTTTGTGTAAATCCAGTCCTGAAATACACAAGTCAGACCATAGCAGCTAGTTGAAGGTGAAAGGGATTGTGCCACCGCATTGTGAACCTGACGCGAACAAAGGTCTGTCAATATTAACGAGTGCCCATATGTTTCCGAAGGTCGCCTCGCTAATGAGATAAAACAACAGCGTTACACCTATTAATATTTTTAAAAGAAAGAAGTTTGCGTGGGTGTCATTGATTTTTTTAATCTTATATACGATTAGGTCTAAAATTATAATCAACCCGTCGAGTGCCCTTTGTACACTTGCACATAACGATTTTTGCGCTACATCTCTCTATATACCTACGGTCGAAATCATAAGTAGCTGTACATTTTAATACCATATCGCAATAATGTATCGGTCAGTTAAACTGAGAGTGGTTTGAATTTAGTATATCTATAGCTGCGACAACTAATAAAATATTTTACTACTTAGGTATGAGTTCTACCGTACGCACCGTGCACACAACTGACACAACGCATCTGTACTATTTGTTGAAGTTTCGGGGCGTTCCACAGGCAATTTTATAAATCTATCTAGTACTTACTCATAACACGATTCCTTTACTGACTAACTATGACGTAAAACGTAGAAACCAATGACATAGAAACGTGAGAGAACACCGCACAGGTGAATTGATCATAAATAAATACACGAAGGGCATCAAATCAAATCAAATCAAAATATCACTCTATATCCTTTGACTAGCTAATCTAAAATAGAATGTACAGCAAAAAAAAATTGTTATGAATCTCATGATTGCGATGTTTCTTGTGATGTAAAATTCCTACATTTTTATTTCATACTTTCCGTGAACTATTTCTATTAAATATTTACCGTTGGGTTAAGGAAAAAATTCTCAAAATTAAACTTTTAATGGACATACACGAAAATGGAGAAAACGCATTGCGTATGAAGTCGTACATCCTGTATTTTATTTAAAAACTAGCGACCCGCCCTCGCTTTGCTCCGGATTAAAGTATTATACATATAAACCTTCCTCTTTAATCACTCTATCTATTAAAAAAAAACGCATCAAAATCCGTTGCGTAGTTTTAAAGATTTAAGCATACGTAGGGATATAGGGACAGAAAAAGCGACTTTGTTTTATACTATGTAGTAATATATATTAGTTGTTGTTGATCCCATTCTAGAAATACATCCGTGTTAATTATCTAAAAAGATAAATCAAATAGGACACATGACATTTGAGTTCTGACACATGCCTATTATTTCGTGGACATCTCATCGAGGACGACGATCACAATCAGGAGGCCCTGGCCGTGGCCCTCTGATAACGTTACACTGCCCTGACTCGAGCAGGAAACATTGTACGCTACAACTCATCCTGTATAATAAAATAAGATACTCGCTCTAGTTCCGCTTCGAAATCCGCTCGGCGATGAACCGCAAGCCTTCTACAGCCAAATTAAATGTTCATTCGACCGCGGCCCGAAAAATACGAGCATTGTTACTTATTTGAGAAGTGACCTAGAGTATAAATACACCATTTATTATTATGCAATAGTACACCATTGAAATTATATAAATGATTAATTTCGTTTGCATTTGTGATTTACTAGTGACTAACCTCTGACTAACCTTTCCGAGTAAATGCGGTTTTCCGCTAGCGAGGTTAACACTAGCAAAGTAGGTATTAACTACCTAATTAATAAACAGGAAGTGTATCGTTTGTTAATTCTCTAATCTGCACTTGGTCCAGACTGGCCTTGTCCCTAAGTTGTGGACACGACAAAATAATATTCCAAACGTACGTTACTGCGTTCGTATCTTACCTAAGCATGACAAGTGATTTTATGAGGCAATCGAAACTTACTTAACCATGGAACATTTTAATTATCGCGCTCTGCTATGAACAAGGCAAAGAATGATAAATACCAAGAACACGGCACCTCATCAGCTATTAAAGTTCTCACGTTTTTACTCGATAGCTAATGTCTATCTCTAATTGAAGTATAGGACAATTTAAACTCAGAATGTTATATACATGGAATTCACAAGTAATTTAATAAGGTAAACCGGGTCAATTGCCTTAAAAGGAATAAAAGCATCATTTAAATAGTGCTGCCCTCTTGTAGAAAAAAATAGTAATAATTAAAAAACTTTCATTTTCGATGTGTTTTAACGGTAAGTATTAAGTATTTATTTCATTTTGTAACATAATAATTTCTTTTGAAAAATGTAAGTTAATGTTTTATCTTTGGTGTAAATTCTCTGATTTGTCTGATGTGACGCTATTACCCCGAAATCAGTGTTTGTGTTCCTTATTCTATGGTTTGTTTTTCAAATGAATTCGAAAGACATGAAAGTTATTAAGTTTTTTTTTAATAAGACATGTAGAAAAATGAGTTTAAGTGAAATGACGGCGGGAAACTTACTTAAACAAATGTTTTTTCACGCATTTCGATATGGTACGTACGTTTCCTAAATACGTCAAAAACAGATAAAATAAAGTTTTGCCAGCAATTAAAAGCTGTGACAGTTATACAGTATATTTGTTTTTAATATTTTTAGCCATCTAAGTAGGTATGTGTTAAACAAAATTTTGTAGTTTTTCGTTTTGTTGACCGTTCAAGGGTTTTACAAAAATACCCAGTATTTGATAGTTACATATTAATAGTGCCCTAAAAAGCGTTACCTTGTAAACAAAATCATTTATTTTGGACAGTTTAATGACTAATGGACCAAATTAAACAAGTTTTAAGGGTCTTTGTTGTCATAAAAACAAAATGGAGGCATTTGAAATTGTAAAAAAATGTCTCAGGTGGGATCAGTCATTTATCTGTGCCATTAAAAAAATCTTTAAAATGTTTTGTTTCATATCGCTTGCCGAATCTCTGAAATAAAGAGTAAAAACCAAACTTAGGGGGCTTTGTTATATCATGCATGACAGTAAAGTTGCAATAATCAAGCAAAATTGATTCAAAAGAATCGTGACGCTATTGCCCCGGTTGAACTTGTAACATTTACATTCCATCCCGAGGTATCTATTTAACTGACTCAGACGAGAAGGCTTTTACCATTTCAATCGCTCTGACGGTCGGCGACTTCCTAAGAACTGCTTCTTTCGCCTGCAACATAGAGTGGACAATCTGATCATGCAAATAAATTGGTACATTTACCCCCTTAGTTGTAATAGCCCCGCCCCACTTTTCTTATATTCCAGCTTGCTACATATAAAAGTATTAAATAGGATAACGGGCATCCTTCAACGGCGTAGCAGTCCGCATGATAAACTTAAGGGCTTTGCTGGCGCTGTTATATGTCGCTACAATGTGATGATGGAAATCAAGCTTGTCATAAAGGTTCAAACCCCTCTCGGATCTCACAGACCCTATCCAAGGATTTGCCTTGTAGGGAAAGTGGCTTTGATAAGAATACCGGATCTCGTTAAGGTCATAACTTTACATTTACCAACATTGAAAAGCAACTCGCTACTTTAAGCCTAATTCGTAATAGCATTAATGTAATTTTGCAAGACCTCGCAAACCGAAGGCGCATCAATAGCATAGAAAAACTTAAAATTATCAGTGATAAGCAGACATTTAGCGTTGCTTACCGCTGCAGGCAGATCGTTTATCATTATAACAAACACGGCGCGGCACGGCACTTCCGCCAGACATGATGCTGAGTGGCACTCGATTTGGTGCATCGTATTGTATAAGATACCTACTTTAAGTTTAAGTTTGAAGTTATTAATGTTACTTCTTCAATTCTATATGTTAATATTAAAATTTATATAGACTGTATATTCTGAATATTTCATTCCCAACATAAACAATAGTCTTCTTCTTAATTCAAGCTTAATAAATAATTATGCAATGCAATTATTATTATCAGATTATAAAAAGTTAAAGCTTAAGTATACCCAATTAAAAACCAACTTTTGAATATAAAAGTTCTCCTTCCAGTACACTGTTCACGAACGGGCGATCCGTGCTGGCCGGCACCAGCAAGTCCAACGACAACTCGGGCACCCGCGTGAGGGTCAAGAAGCTCTATCTGCACCCGCGGTTCTCGGTCGGGCCCTACTGGGTCAACGCAGAAAAGTTCGGTATCAAACAGGTGAGATCTAAACACTTTTATACAATAAGGTCAGGTTTGGCAATTTTACGGGGCAAGTGCATAAAACCAATATGGCCAAATCGTTTGTTATACTTACCCCGTAGTCGCACTTGCCCCACCTGATCTTTTATGGCCTGCCTACTAGATTAAAGAGACCTAGAACAGCCCTGATTTATAAAGAGGCGCGAAGCGGACAAGGAGGCTTCGCGCCGCCTCAGCGCCAGAAGGCATCTACGGAAGATACGAGTATAAATAAATAAATAAATAAATTGCCCCGCGGCACACGCACTACGTTGCGGCATAAAAGCTACATTGCCGGTTGCGATATCCGTTACGCTCAATGTATTTACATTGAATGCGAAGTATTTTTTTAATTTGTATATTTAATAAAATAATGACGCCCACTGAAAAAAACCACGCGGTACAAAAAAAAACATTAAATAGGTTATTATATTAATGGAATAAGGGCTTGTAGTATTGTTTAGGCGATGGGCTTGAACCTGTCACTAATTCACTGGAAAACATCTTAGCCTTCTTGTGCAAAATCTGGTTACAGAATTATCAACAAGTCTTTTTAGAGTTGTTGGTATTTCTGTAGCTCTGCCTACCCCAGTCTGGGAATGAAGGCGTGATGTTATGTATGTATGTAGGTTATTACATTAGACGTTGTAACACCATTGTCGTGTCATCCGAGTCGGAGGTACGCCTTATCCGTACCCAGGTGGGCTTATTTCTGCATTATTGTAACATACTCGTAAATAAGCCGGTTTTTGTAAACCGGTTAAGAGCATGTCGAATGCTCATTGCTCAGTTCCAAAGCCCACAAAAAAACTACCCCAAAAAATAACAAAGTAACTTTCTGTTTAAAGTTATTTGGTGCTGTCTTAGATGATTTTTAGTAGGTATAAACACAAAGATAAAATATTTTTAAAACATTTGATTTAGGTACTAGTAACGTAAAAAGACGATGTTTTATTTGACAACTTTTTCGGCGTAACTTACATGTATAACTAAGACATATTACAGCTTTGTAGTAGTATCAAGACTGACAGAAGGACGGCATGGCAAAACTAGGGTTCCTTGCTCCTTGTTGACTACGAATCCCTAAACACCCTTAACACCAAACAACTTACATCTTGACTGTCAATATGTAAACAAGTCACGCTTTATAAATTGGTTGTTCGTTTTAAAGGTAGCTGCTTACTGGGACTTCATGCTGGTGGAGCTGGAGACGCCGCTGACGCTGGACGGCGTCAACATGGCGGCGGTGGCGCTGGACGCCGCGCCCGGCCCACCCACTGCTCAGCCCGTCGGCTACGGCGGCTACGGCGCCGAACGCCACGGGGTGAGTGGGGATTCCAACATATTCCGATTCAGATGATGATGATGACAATAATAATGATGGTGATGATGATGATTATGATGATGATGATGGTGGTGGTGGTAATCATGATGATGATAATAATCATGATGGTGATGATAATGATTATGATGATATTGGTAGTTGTGGTGATATTGGTGGTGATGATAATGATTATAATGATGATTGTGGTGGTGGTGGTGATATGGTGATGATAATAATGATGATGGTGGTGATGATAATGATGGTGGTGGTGGTGATGATGATGGTGGTGATAATAATGATGATAGTGGTGGTGGTGATTATGATGATGATAGTGGTGGTGGTGGTGGTGGTGGTAATGATGATGATGATAATAGTGTATAATTATTAAGGCATCCTCTTCTTGAAACGCGTCTCAATGACTGAAGGTTGGCAGTCTTACAATGTTCCCATCTCATCTACTACAATAAACCACAGGGCGTCTAGACTTTGATGGGTTCATATTTTTTAGCAACATAAGAGCTCGTTGTCAAGTACCTACACGTATAAGCCAAGCAGCTTCGTTTGGAACTTGGTCAATATGTGTGAATTGCCAGAGGGCAATTCACACATATTGACCAATCAGATCAATCAGATCAGAGGATAAAACAAAGATTTATATGACGGCAAAGTAAAGAAATAACATAGAAAAAACAGGAATCGCACGATTTGTGGCACCATAAAGGTTCCAACTCAGCATAATATTGTTCATGGTCAGGAGACTGCAATTCTGGTTCTCGGGCGGCGCCTTTTGTTGACCCATCAATATAGTTATGCTACATTAAACATTATTAGACAGGTATAAATAATTAAACAAGTTCTTCAAATACCTAGCTTCAAGTATTTTAACATTATTTAATAAAATCTTATTCTTGACTTTATTCAGGAAGTAATGCGGCATGATATGCATGCCATGGAGCTGCAGACCATCTCCGATGAGGCGTGCTCCAAGCTGACCCAGTTTGACTCGAGGAGCATGATCTGCGCAGAGGGCCGCACTGCGAGGAAGGACTCCGCTTGCAATGTAAGCTTTCAACCAGGATTTTTATACGGGGGAGGCTGGTCTGTGACTTCCACAATGGCTGGGTATAGAAGTCACAGCAGGATTTGTTTGTTGTATGTAGGGTTAGCCTAGTGTTGACGCGATAAGTTGGGACTATGGCGGGCTTATTCGCCTATCTCGACGATGGCAAGCGCGGTTCCCGCCGCGTCCGCGTTAAGTATCTTTTGCTCTTTAAGGGTCTCCCCACACCTATCGAAGCGGAATCGGCGTTAGCTGATCAAAAAACACTTTATGTCTACGCAATAAGAGCGAAAAGATGTCGAATCGGCTCGGCTGACTTCGGCCGGCGATGCACCCGTCGTCCGTTGACAGCGAGACCGAAGCGAAGGCGAGTTAATGTAGTGCCATTAACATTTTCAAAGCACACATCATTTTGACAGTCATGAACTCATGAATCAGAAAATAGTACCTACTTAATAAAATATTATCCATCGGATTTGCAGACCAGCCGAATCACATGTAATCCACGGGGGATTATCGAAATTGTGATAAGGCAAGATTAATATTTTTTACATAGATACTACGTGTGCGAACAAAATGAAATTAGATGTAGTAACTAGTGTTACAAATAAAACAGCTGTAACCGAGACACCTTAGATAGCATTCTATGAGCTCAGGATTGAGCAGCCTGGAGAGCGATGATGAAGCGCGCTCACAATAGCCTCTTAGTCCTGTCCCTCAGCTGTTAGGAAATGAAATAGAAGAGAAGATTAGCAAATTTATTTTTGTTGGCCAGGGTGACAGCGGCAGCGGGCTGGTGACGGAGGGCGAGGGGCCGCGGCGGCTGGTGGGCGTGGCGTCCTGGGTGGAGGACGACGCGCGGGATTGCCGCCCCGGCGCCATCGTGGTCTTCTCCCGGGTCGCCGCCGCGCGCTCCTGGATCAAGCAGATCACCGGCATCTAACCATCCGGCCACCAACATTTTTGTGAATGAACGGCAAACATTATGGTTTGTAACTTAATTACATAGTGTATCAAGGCTGGACCCGATCAGACTAAGTAGTCTATAGGTACAATTCCCGTGATATTTTAGGACATACCTATAAAAAGTATACATGCCATACATAATCTACTTGCATCTAGTCTTTATTTTGTTATTTTGTAAAAAGTAGAACCATAGATGAACTTCCAACCTATCAAGCCTATATCATTGAATTTGATAATACATTGCATTGCCAACTTAGGATAGCAATGGCGGAAGTGTAGTTTTTATTTTTTTATACTAATTTAAGCACCCAATGTAAATTAGAGATAAATTCCAAAGCCTAAGATAGAAAATTGATTGCAAAATCAGTGTGAAAAGTTGTACTTAAGTATAATTTTTGGTTCTGTTGTACATAAGTAAGTTCTGGAGTAACAACTGTTGTTGTAGGTTGTAGGACATGTTGGAGGATTTGTAGAATTCAACGTTTTTTCCCCGACTGCTTGGAGGAAATGTTGCCGGTCGCCACTTTCAGTGCCAGCAACCCGCTAGGCGCGTTCGCTTTGCTTGGCAATAAGTGTTAAGGAGTGTAATGTTTTAGATGTAAATCTTATTGTATCTATACTTACTTAATTTCCGTTTCACTGTAACCTCACGTTAGAATAAACATTTTGTCTGATTTAAAATTTTGTTGAATACCCCAATGGAACTTGGACGGTTGAGTTTTCATAGCTTGGTTTTTGTTAGACTTGTTGACACTCTGGACGTATGTATTGAATTAATTTGTATAAAAATAGTTTTTAAGTATTATTTAAGTCTATGCCAATAGCATTTGTTTAACGCCATTAAGGTTATCACACAGTGCTGCATCTTTTTAAATGTTTTAACTTGGTTTGGTATTTTTAGCACCAACCAAGTAACTTCATTGTTTAGGTTAACCACACGCAGACAAGTACCTAAGTATTCTTTGTGAAAACGTAAAAAGCGTGGCACCAAGCTAAACTAAAATAAAAGTGACTTTGTTTCCCACTGGAAACAGCCAAGTATTGCTTGTCAGAAATTTATTATAAGCTAATATGTCAATATTTTGTAATGTGTTATGTTATGATTTATGAATGATTATCCTACCTAATGTCTGTCTGTAGGGTGATGGCACCATGTTGGACATTTTAACCTGACAGGCACCAATAATAGACACTTAACTATTCATTCAAAGATTATACGGTCATCAATTGATTGTTGCAAAACCAATGAATAACCTTCTTCTATAAAATAGGAATTAGGTGCGCATTACTCGTATTGGTCTTTCTCCATCACTGGTTCCATCACCCTAGGTACATTTGGCGTTTACAAATGTATACGCAGAGCGTGAAAATTTTAACCGGCTGTGTCGATCAATGAGTAAAACTATATGTGACGTATAATAAATAGAAGTTGTTAATTTCGTTTTCTAAGTTAATAAGATCATCGCTGTATAAGATCGTCGTTAGCCTCGCGGCTTGGGAGTCGACTAGTAGCCGCAAGTTACCGAACCATGCACCATGGTCGCCATGTTTTATCTAATTAAATTATATGATATAAGTATTGTTTGTGGTTATATTACCTTGCTTTTACTGTGCGGGAAAAAACTGATCCTGTCGTTATAAAAACTCATTAATTAAAGAGAAAGCAGTTGTGTGTAGGGAAATAAGTTTGACCTAGTCTGTCTTATGATTATCTATTATGACTTAGGATGTTTCCAAACAGCATTTTCGGGAAAATATATTTCTATAGTCACGCAACCGCTCATGAAGTACAAAAGACAATATCAACTACGAGTATACAGGAAAATCGGATACAGTTGCTACTTTCCCGGTATATTTTCGAGGAGACGGTGCGAAATTGCTCTGTTTTAGAACCGATAAGCGAAAAGGGAACACAAAGTACAAGTCGTACGTCTAGGACTAAGTCAGTAGTTCACTACGGTGTACATACGTAGTTAACCTATCTCTTTCTAACCCTATTTACAAACGAATGTAAGAATTATGAATAAAAGGGTCAGCGCAGACTGATGAAGTAGCGGCGAGGCTTTGAATATTTTTCGGCGTCGGTTATTTTGATTTAACCAATTTAAGCCGCATGCTTAATTGACCCAATTGTTAGGTACTTCACGCGTCAAGCGCCCATATTTTTTGCCTTTCATCGCCCTATGTGCAATTTATTTTCTTACGCCCCCCTAAAAAGTGATATGAAAGAGAAGGATAACTGTATACGCAAAACAATTGTCGTGTTATTTTTTCATAAAATACTTATGGAGCTTTAAAAGTTAGTTCAGACCCCCTGCCAAACACACTCGAATATACAAAATCGACGACAGGAATGACGTGTCTAAATTATTTAAAATATAGGTACGGACCTTATAAAGAAATTTGCATTTATTTCAGACATTAATAATATGTTCAAGCCATGTTCATACCAATATAATTGAATTAAAATATTACGTTACTAAAATGAGGATGCCGATTTTTTTAACAAGTTTTGATTCTATATGAAATCTTAATAAACGGGTCAAAACTTAGTGTATTGGGTTTTATATGCTTTGTTTTACGTTTCCTCCTAAATCTTATCAATAAAACTGAATGCTGTTTTTCACCCATGTTCCCTATTGTTGAGAGTATTCAATTATTTAAAAAAAAAAAAACCGGGGGTGCTCCACAGGTTATAAGTCCGTCCGAAAAAACTTCCGTTGTGCTACGAAGATTATCCATTCAATTGTAGAAAATAATAGAAAATTTAATTGCTTAAGTTAGTGTGTCCAACTTTTTGGTCATTAGTTCATTACCTACCCGTATTCGATAGACTGGTTACTAAAACCCCCAGTGCGGCAAGCGTCTCGTCAGCTAGCCGCAATAGAAGGCTAATCAATCGACTTTCGATTAAGGGATTCGTTTGTGTTAAATAAAAAATATAATAAGTACACAATTTTTTATGGGATTTTACACGCTTTTGCCCCAGTTTGGGAAAATGCATCTTTTTAAAATAATTGTTAAACGATTGGGATATAGTATCACAATACATCTAGAAGGTATTATGAATAAAAGGGACCAAAAACAGTTAATAACGAACTACGAGTAGGACAGAAAATAGTATAAATAATTTGGGTAAATGCGTCTTCATTTTTTGTAGATGCATTTATCCAAAGTTAAGTACCATATATTGCAAACATTATATTAAATTCAGGTTTGACATCAACACTACCATCGAATTTATAGGTTCAAATTATAAGTGTCAATAATTTTATTTTTCTTATACTATATTTTTTTAAGTAATCTAACAACAGCAGGTATCAATAATTTTACAAATAAGTAAACAAAGCTAGAAGCAATCACAAGTAAATGCAAGATCCACGAGTTTATCGATAGACGAACTTTCTACTAGGCTCTTAATTTTGCCAAAACCACCCTATGTTACGTGTTGTCCCCAAAGTAGTTCAGGCGTCTATCACTAGCTGTTGTGTTACTCACGTCGTCATTTCAAAAAGAATTCAAATGAACGCAATAACCCCATAGTGGCTTTTACCCCAGGTCACCTTACTTGTTTTTTACCTAACGGCTTCGGAACCCTACACAATGTAGAGTCCGACATGCTCTTGGCCCACCGGGCTTTATAATAATTTTGCTACAGAGAGGCTGTTCAGGTTCTGCAACTGCACAGGTCCATGCACATAGTTCTTTTTACAAGCTTTTATTTGGTTTCACCTGTCCCGGTGACTGTAATGACATCTTGCAAGGGAGATTTAAACCCTTTCCCGAGGAGCGATTGGGCTGAATTTTGGTATACCTACGTAACCTCGATGACAATAAAATAATATAATATGGCACTACCGAACTGAACAGGATGTCCACTATACTTAACGTTGACCCACCGAGTTTGGACTCATTAGGTCTCTGCCCATATGCAGTAAATTACTGCAAAAAAAAGTAAGAGGCCAAAAAATAAAATTTAGACAGAACCATATAGAGCTTGAGACTATGGGTAGTAAGCAATTCTGGTCCCTATCAAAATCTGTTGAACCAGTTTCTGCCGTCCCAGATTGCCTACATTGCCGAATTGGGTCGCTAGCTCACTCCGCAATTGATACGGCAAGCTATTCTCGACTTGCCGCCGGCTCTAAACAAACACCATCTACTTATGCCCCAACAAACTCGACTTTCTTCTTTTAACAAAAGTACAATTAAGCTGAAAAATAAATGTATTTAATTGCTTCCTTACTTTAAAAGCTATAATATAATATAATACGTAGGTAGGTTTAGGTTTTGTCAGTTTTGCAGCAGGCCCACAGGGCCGAAACACCTAGAAATGGGAGCTCCGCCGCAGAGGGGAGCTCCTTCGACACTGTCTAATTTTAAATCAATAAATAAATTCCAATCTAAGTATGTATTTTGTACATAACTGTACAATATCTGCCGTTTAAGTAACCTGCCATTTCAAGACTCTGCCATTCAGGGAAAAAAGGTAATATAAGACCAAGAGCGTGATTAGTGATTAACAGACCCAACCTCACATGGGGGCTGTCGTTCTACTCGGTAAAACCGAATTGCTATTGACATGGTATCGCATTGTTTTAACTCGACCGCCATTACGTACTGTCAACTATGAGAGCTATATCGAAACATGACATGTTAAAAGCAATTAGGTGTTACAGAGCAGCATGGAGCCCCTGTACACTTTGTACAGTTAGCATACGTTTTATTAGGTCCCTTGTCGCCATGCTTCTCTTTCGTTATACCTAAATTATGTAGTGGGAGCTTTCGCGTTGCTTCGTCTGACGTCGGTGCAAAGGTTATCCCCACCTGTCTTTTTTTGTTACCACATTGGACTTTATTCATCTGTAATAAGACTAATAAGCGAGCTAAAATGTGCGGGTGGTAGCAGATAGATGGTAATAATCGGGTGAAAGTATTGTACGATGTCGCCAGACAATATCATTCGTAGACGCGCTTTTTGTCCGATGCCACTGTCGACGTGACGCGGAACTTTGTCCGTACGATACGAGGTTTAAGTCGTGCTAGCCCCTTAACCTTTCGTATGCCGGAGGGCTCACACCTTGTTACCCGTCGTTAGCCTTGTCCCGAATGGGACCAAAAAGTAGGATAGCTAAGCGCAGTGAACCATACAAACAACGAACACGGAAAAAGTTCCGTTGTGCGACGAAAAGCATCCTTACAATTGTTTGGCTAATTTTCGTCACACAACGAAAGTTTCATAGAAAATTTAATTGCGCGAGTTAGCGTGGCAAACTTTTTGGTCCTTATCTGTATCCGTACCCGCGCTGTCGTATGCCGGAGGAGCGCGCGCGCTTGTACCTCTTGTCTGCCGAGACTTTGTCAATAGAGAGCGCGACTGTAAAGCCGGGGATACACATGCCAGTAAATCGGGAAAGTAGCTGGCATGAAAGTTACTGGCATGTACGAGTAACTGGCACACTGCGGATACATTTGCAAGTAATACTGGCATGCATACTGTGCCCTTGCATGCCAGTATTACTATTACTGGCATGCCCATAGCTGTCGCGTCTGTTCACACGAGCCAGGTTAGCAGCCCCCCGCGTCCCCTCCCTAAACGGGCATGCAAGGAAATCAAATGTTGTGCTAGCTACTTGCAATTAGCTAGCTTCCAGTTACAGGCATGCCAGTTAGTGAATACACATGACTGTAGCTGGCACTTGCAAGGAGCTGGTATGCTAGTGTGCAAGCTACGGGCATGTGTATCCCCAGCTAAGGGTTCCTTGGGTTTAGATTGGGGACGGATATGGTACTAGGTAACCGAGGCTATAACTACGGATATGGGACAAGGCATACGACAGGTACCTACAATTGTGCGAGTCTTTCCGGCATACAACGGTACGGCTACGGATACGGGACTAGGCATACGAAGGGTTAAGGCAGTAGTTTGGCAAAAATGTGAAACTGAGATCGCTATTCATATTGAAATTGGCAACATGACCAAGTTATTAGTGTTATTACCCCAAAAGATGCTCTACACATTCGGCGCCGGTGACACAACTGGTCAAAATTACATACATTTGGAGGTTAGACGGCGGCAAATGTGCTTGCCGCTTGAGGAAAATCGTAACTCTTATTATGTCAAACATTTTAACGACACGCTAACCTAGTTGGTATTGACCCTGCCTTCGAAGCTAGGGGTCCTGGGTTCAAATCCCTGTAAGGGCAGATATTTCTGTGATGAGCACGAGTAATTTGTTTCTGAGTCTTGGATGTTTTCAATGTATTTAAGTAATTTCTCTATATAAGTAAGTTTATCGTTGTCCCCATAGTATAAGCCTAGAGCTTAGTTTGGGACTAGGTCATTGTGTGACATTGTCCTGTGGAATTATTTATTAATTAAAGTCCACATGCTGTCATATCCTTACTGGATATTCGCCATCATCACCGTCTGCTTTGGAGGTGTCATAATGATGTCCTGGCAATATGCAGTTATGCAATTTGGTCACCACTGCTACTGTTTTTTAAATCCACCAGACACTTTTTAATCTTACATACGTACATTGACACGACCGTGCAATCTCAGTTAGAGAGGCGCCGTCGTCTTCCCGAGTTGGAAAACTCTATAATAAACTATACAGGGTGACTTCAAATTGGTACCTAATACAAAACACTTGATTGTGGCTTAGTTAATGCCACACAGTATAATACATTAACCCCTTTGCAAATTAACTGTATTTAATTAATGCTAATTTTCGAACAAAACAAATAATTAAAGTCCCAAAGTGTGGTTACACTACATTTACAATACAATCTTATTTTCTTTGATAAGTGACAATTACTAATCAAAACACGTTTTCTTCATAAATTGTGACAGGTGACGAATAACCAAAGAGGAAAGTGTTTTTTTGAAATTCTTTATACTTCTTTGTTAATTATTATGGTAGGATAACCATGTTAAGCCAACAAAAATAAGATAATTTAAAAATTAAAAAAAAAAATACTTCTGATTATTTTAAAAGTATGAGACTTAATTGAGGGGCTAAGTTTAGGGGAAATGTGTGTAAAACATTGATTTTGTATTACCAATTTGAAGTCACCCTGTAGATTTACTTCCTATCCTACGTAGTGTTGTGAATTTAAGCTTCGAGGCGTAAACTACAAGAATTGAGTCGCGACTTCTGAGTCTAGAAGCCTCGAACCTTAAAGCCTCGACCATATAAGCCTCAACTTAATAAGTTCGCGTTGTTGCTTACGAGCACAGAAACCTCAGAGTCTTTAAGCCTCAAGCTTTAAAGTCTCCTAAGCTTTGAAGGTTTAAGTAAGGTTTGTAGCATTTAATTCTTAAAAGCTTTTAACAAAGTAGATTAATTTATGTTATCTATGCCATATTTGATAATTATACGGACGGACGGACGGACAGCGGAGTCTTAGTAATAGTCCCGTTTTTACCCTTTGGATACGGAACCCTAAAAACTAGGTAGACCGAGACCGCCACCCGGACACCGTCAAATTAAGGGTTGAAAATAAATATAGGTAGGTACAGTCAAGTGTAAAAATATAGGTGCACATAACCAATCAAAAATATGTCCCATAGTACCTTAACGTCAGCGAAATAAGGCCTCGATACATAATTATGAGAGGATGAAATCGATACGTATTTTTGCATTTGACCGTACAATAATAATACTTTCTTCCTATAACGCTCATTGTTTGAGCTCTTAACGCTTAACTCAGGCCTTCGAGGTTCCGGGCCTTGAGCTTTCAATAAGCCAGAGTTTTTAAAGCTTGAGCCGTCTATGAACCCCGAGTCTTAAAGACTTGCTCTTAAGAGCTCATAAAAAGCTTGAGTCGTTAAGGTTCTGAACCGTTTCTGAGCTCAAACCTTTAACGCTCGAGTCTTCAAAGCTTGAACCTTCAAGGTTTGGAAGTCTTTAAGGTTAAAAAGTCTTCAAGACTAGTCTTTTAACAACACTAATCTTACGGCATTCTGCGTTTTGATAACTCTTATGTCATGGGCGATAACGTTATAACGCAGTAGAATAGAGGCCTACCAGAAGGCGGCTAACTGCAATGTTGTAGTCAAAGCATAAACACAACCACACTAAGTACCAATTTCACCATACGACGTTAAATTTAATCAATGTGAATCGACTGTTATTTCATACATTTTGACAACTGTTAACGCTCTAATCGTCTGTTAGTGGTTAACATCGTAAGGTGATATTGGTACTAAACCACATTAAATTTGAAATGCTTAAGTATACTATTCTAATTACTAAGCAGTGAGCAGTCTAGTTTGGTATGCACCAATTGCAACGCTAAATGTTTGTGTTCTCTGGTGTTTTACTGATAGATAAGCTTAATTAAGGACAAAGTATAGGGGATACATTTTGAAAATAACAATAGCAAATCATGTTCCTGAAAATTTAATGACTTTAATAGAAGAATAACTAAATTAAAACAGCAAGTTAGAAGAAAAATCATTCATTATTATTAACATCATCTTTTTATCTGATTATGTTCAAGCAAAAAGACCAAATTAATCAATGACCTAACAAAATATACAACAAAAGTCATTAAATAATTAAGTCCAACCAATTAGTAAGTCTACTGCGGACCAACGACCGAAACAATAGATACGCAAGTATTATTGATCCAACATCACCACTAAATGAACGAGTTACATAATAAAACATACAATTTTGAATAATATTGTGATTAAAAAGAAAAAAGCTAAATAATTCTTTCCTACTTATATAATGTGTAATAATATAAAGTGTCGACTACTTATAATATGTATAACTATCCATATGCTTACTTAAAATTTTCACACAAAGAGCGTTTCGCGGGAGGCCCGGCTCGCGCACGCCGCTGGGCCCGCGCGTCGCTGCCTTACCGATATACACACATCTCGCTAAACACTAGTCACTTACGCCGAACGTTAGACAAATAAGAAAGCGACGTCTTCCCAAACCAAACCAATATTACAGTACTAACAATGTAAGACGATGTCAATCCGGCCGAGTCCGAGCGGCGCTCCCGGCCGCTCGCTGAGCAGCTAACAATTGTTACTTCGTTATATTAAGCACGTCATGCTCTCGGTTGGAATCATAACAATGTAGCTTTTTTTGGAGTTTTAATTTTTTTACAATATATAGGATTTGTTTCTATAATTAATTATATCTAATATTTACAATGGAGGTGATGGACAATATTCAAAACGCTACTCATTATCTCGAAATAAATCCTGAAATTCCTACCCGAAATGAACTCTATCTACAACTTTTAATAAAAATTTAAAAGTAAACTCTCGCGACAAATAAATCTAAATTTTGATGGATCGAGTCTGCGCATCCGATTTACCAAAAGCATAACAATAAGTTGCGTCCGAAGAAGGTCGAGCGAGCGCTCGGGCGAGTCAGTAGCCTAGATACAACCGGAGTGGCGTCGCGTCGTCGCTTAGAGCAAAGTCAATCAACTACGTAAATGAGAGACCCAAACTCGATCTAATGTTTATTTAGAGTAAATGATAAAGGGTGTTAGTCTGTGAGCGCGTCGTTCATATCTTGTGGATCTTCTGCGAGACGACGACGGGGTTGTTGCGCCGGATCTCCTGCGCGCCGAGCTCCCGGTAGTCGAAGGAGCAGTCGTGCTTGTCGCTGTACCGGTGCACCGCGCAGAACAGGCCCCCGCAGCGGCACTCGAACCCTGCGACAAGCAACGCCATCAGCCACCGCCTGCCACCCACTCACAGCCACTCATACCAACAACCACAACCAACCACCTACTTACTGTGTTTCAACACACATTCTTGCTTAAACACACTAATAACATCCATTTTGTCCTTACTATCTACTTTCAGGTTAACAAGAAGGCATCCTTAGGGCCGTGTTCACCAACAATTAATCGGACGGTTAAATCTTAATCAGCTGTTAATCAATACATCTGACACCCGTTAAACTGCTAATCGTCCGTTTAATTGTTGGTGAACACGGCACTTAGCGACATTTATTTTATTAACCGCCCGTTTCACAATCGCTGCGCAAGCTGCAACCTGCTTTACTTGAAAGCAAATCGAACAAATAAATTGAGCGCTTTCCCTTTCTTACACTTGAAAATATTATTTGACAGATGAATTTATTTGTTGATTGTGAAACAGGCCCTAAGTGCTAAACATTACTTACAATTAACCTGGAAGTTTTTCTATCACTATTTGGGCGTTATTGAAATAATTGCTTATCTAGTTAATTTTAAATAAAATCATTTGAAATTAATTTATTCGAAGATAACGTCAATCACAAATAACTCTTTTATTGAAATAAATTATCTAGATGAAGATAACAAACCTCTTCACTACATAGTATAAAACAAAGTTTTTCTGTCCCTATATCCCTATGTATGCTTAAATCTTTAAAACTACGCAACGGATTTTGATGCTGTTTTTTTTTAATAGATCGAGTGATTGAAGAGGAAGGTTTATATGTATAATACTTTAATCCGGAGCGAAGCGAGGGCGGGTCGCTAGTTTGTTATAAAACTAAGCTTAGATAAATTTTATATAGAATGCCACGTCGGGTAAAATCGTAATCGTAAATGCCCTAACTGCAAGCCCAAATAGTACTTAAAAGCTTAATATTTCACAATCGGATCCCGTAATCAAAAAATTGATTTTACTAAACGGCAATATTTTTAAGACCTATAAACGACGCCGACATATGGCGAAGAGTAAAAAAAAAAATACCTGTTCCGTACATTAACGGTGAATTAATTGAGAGTTAATGTATAGAACAGCTGTTTTTTTTTAGCGTTTTCTTGGTTGGTCCCATCGGAAAAGTTGTTTGGTATGACTATCTTATTCACTTCTGGCCATTCCTGATCAAAATCACCCAGTATAACAACAAAGTAACGTATAAAAGAAGTTTAAATCAATACATACATTTTAATATGTTAACAAATTGACTTTTAAGCTTGTTAATTTTAAAGTTTATTGTTTTTGAGGTTTGGAAAAAAAAACCGTGTCTATTACGACAAAACCATGATTTCGTAGTCGACTAGAGATACAATGCTACGAAACACGTGCCCGCCATTAGATAACTTTTATACGACATGAAGCAATCGCTAGCCTCGCTTTTACATGCTTAACACCTGCGTTCATGGTCAGACCTTTAGTATTACAACACAGTCCCGATTAAACAATAAGGGCCCACATACACTAAAAGAAAAATCTAGATTTAGTACGGTTTAAGACTGACGGCTTCATACATTTTGGCAATCAAACTGTATTTATGACAATCTAGTGTTATCTTTTTGCTGGTAGTGACGCTGAATGTTAAAATAATCTGAATCTTTATACAACTAATGAATTGTTATGACACGATTTTGTTCTAATGTGAATTACATGGCGAACAGTGACGGCGTTCACCTCTTGCCTGCGCACCGCGCGGGCGCGCGCACGCCACCGACACGTCACCCGCACGCGCTATTACGCGGACTCGCTTATCGGAGCACCAACACCCGACGTACTCAGCTCTCCGCGATAACATATCATTTATAAATGTGACATCGCTGTACGAAAAGGATTGGTGCGACCGACAGAATCGTTCTACTAGCTCTATCATATGATATACGGTACAGTTACCGTAATACCTATGTATTACCTGATCATTTTGGGTTTGTGCAATAGATGTACGTATTATTATTACGCATATTGTGTATTGCTATTGCGGTAGAAAAAAAAAATGTAGAACTTTATTACCTGTAAGTCCAACCTTCTTGCGGCAGACAGCACATCTATTCTTTTTCTTCTTGTCCTTGCTGGGATCCTTGTCGTCGGCGTCGGTGTCGGACGTCGTGCTAGCCCCGCTCGTACCCGCTCCACTCTCGTCCTCTAACTTCTGAAACCAACAACAACTGTTTAAACTACATGCTATTAGGTAAATTACGAAACTACATTAATTTCATAACAGATGGACACTCATTAAATCGTCAATATCATACATAAATAGTTAAGTTCTGTACACGGAAAAAACAGAACTTGCACACTTGAACAACTAACTAAACTGCATTATCGTGATTATAAGAAGTTATGATTATGACCTAACGTCGCTACATGCAGTTTACATAATGCATGAATCGCTTGTTGTTCCTACACGTACTGAGGGCAACCAGGGTCCAAGCTTTACCGAGAAACTTTGAAACCTAAAAAGCCAAACCCATCTGACAAACCCTTTTAAGGCCTTTTTTGCTACTCTCTGCTTGCGGAAGGCGCTCAGTGTTGTCAAGTTTTAGAGAACTTGGATCATTTGCGTCGCTTTTCGATGCAGCAGCGGCCTCCTCGAAGACCTCGTTATGGCTCTCCTGGATGTCGACCATCTTCCTGGCCCCGCGGGTGTCGGTGGAGCGCTCCGGCGGCCGCGGCGGCGCGCGCTCGTCCTTGAGCCGCTGCCCGGCGCCCGCCTCGGACTTCTCTTTCGTTCCATCGGGAGTAGGGAGCGGAGCGCTATCATTTATTTCAAGCGATTCTTGCTTATTCTCGAAGCTTTTCGAACGGGACACATTGATGCTCGGATCGAGAGAGGAACTTTGACTACTATTACTACTAGATTTACTATTTCGCCGTAGTGCTTTCTTCAGTAACCGTTTACCCTTAGACTCTTTTTTATTGGGGTCATTTTCCATTATTGGGATACTTTTTGCTTCTGGTTAGACATTTTGGACTGGAAGACAATTACGATTAAAGTAATAATGCAATGGAAAGTAAACCAAGAAAATTTTAAACGAGTTTAACATTACCGTGTTATGATACGAAATAGCCCTTCATCTCAAGTCATGGACTTGAGAACTGAGCTATTCAAATGATTTACATTTTATAATTAAACATTAACGTATCCTATTGATTTGTTTACACAATAAAATTAATCAGAAATAAAAGTTACAAATATTTTTCGATTTTCTTAGCTTGAGTTAAGCCTGTCAGTTTGACAAACAATTCAAATTTAAATTTTCTTTTATGCCAGTAAAGTTTTTATCACAAAACAGGTTGCCTTACTTCCAAGGAATAGACCTATTTTCTACCACTCATCTGACACTGTTGAGGTTTGATTACCTACCTGGTAGATTTTCTACCTATGGTTAATATTCAGTATAGCGGCTATACCATGGCTATACTGATTATTAACTGTAACGACTACAGCCTGACAAGTTACGTAGAAACCCTGGGGCTGGGATTCCACAAGGTAATAACGATATCGTCTTTGACGTGTTTCCGTATTGTCAACGTTTTGATAACTCTTATGTCATTTACAATAATGGCAACTGTGACAAACGATTCTAAAACACGTCGAATAGAAGCCTTGGTCATGTAACATGACTCATGTTTCGGACTTTTAGGGGTAATGATTTCTTACGATGGCAACGGTTACACTTGTGTCGTACTAGTCAAAAACCATAGTACCTATGTCAACATAAGTAAACTCGCGTGGTTCGTGATTTTTTATGAATTTATGTCAAAAAGAAGTTTAGAAATTAATTAAGCCAGTAATACGAGTGTATTCTAAAAAAAAATGGAAATTGAAGACTAATTCTAATAACCAGACTCCCATTTATCAAAAGGTACAAGTGGAAGTCTCTTAAACATTGTTTGAAATATATTTTCGCTTGTAATAGATGTTACAAGCTTTTGATAAATGGGCTCCTGGGCACCATATCCAAAAGTAGTGAATACCCAACCTTTTGCTAAGTGAAATATATAATTTTACTAAACTAAAGGTTAGGTTTATTTGAAATTATAATCAAACAAAAAGAAAACCTGAATGAAAATCAAAGTAGGTAACGTGTCCAACGATTTGGCAACTTAGTACCCACATGAACTATCTCCGCACTCATTGTAGTATCTTGACATTCGTAAATGTGATATGAGGATATTCTTTTCTCACCTTACTTATTTGTCGTAAAATTTTGTACAATGATCATGTTGATCGTATCTGTGACATTTGTAAATGTGAAATCAGGAAAGGATAGTCTTTGCGCGATTTACTTGACAAATTTATTACACAATAATATCTTTACATTCGTAAATGGAAAATAGGTGTCTTTACTCGCCTCACAAAAATTCAAAAATTATTAAGCCCCTCGGTATTATTTTAATTCTGCGTTCGTATAATCGTGTCTCTCGCTGCTTCTTTCGATGTCATCAACGAAATTTCTCTTCTAGTCACGTTAGCTAGTGCTTCTTCCAATATTCGATAATTTTACTGTATTTTTACTTTAATGAAAGTTCGGAATTAAGAAGCACAAGCTTCAGTAAGATCTAAAATCGATGAATAGTAGGTTACCCGATTAAAATATAATTAGGGTCATAGATTACTGTCGAAATATGCGTACATGAGGCACCTCAAATGGCATACTCCCTTTGTTAGATTGCCACAACAATTAGTAAAACCCACCTTATTGTTTTTGACAAGCAAAATAGATGATATAGTAGCAAAATAGACATAGATTTACCTTACCTTATGACCAACTCATGTAATAGAGATGAAACTTCGCCCACGTGTACGTCGATGGCGGATAGCAATGTTATGAATTATGATAAACTTGACCTAATACTGTAATTAAGACCGTAAGCACCACGCTATTTATTTTAACAAATTTAAACACATTGACTACGTAGCATAATTATCTTAACATATCACTGAAATAAAAAAACAAAACCATTTTCCTTATCAGTCTTCTCCTCCTCTATCCGCTTTGTTGTTTAGTTTATAGTTCCCGGAGTGAGTCAACTAGCGACATGGTCGTTCTCATTCTACGACATACGAGCTTCCATCTCGCGTAATCACGTCAAGAGATTTTATCATCTTACGCAGTCAATTCGATCTATCCAAACGACCTCTAACTATAACGAATCACGAATTACGAAACTGCAAAAGTTTACCCTCTCATTATCAGTTTACACGATTTGTAGAATATATATATTTTTTTTATGATCATTTTTCATTTATCTATCGCATTTTTTCCCTGTGGGTCTAAATAGGCCAACATCATCCAAAACTGCGAAGGAAATAGGGAAAAATGCGTCAGTTGAAAAACACTTCGTTGAAAATCTCTGGAAAAAAAACGGATGGAAATTCTGCAACGAAGAAATAACAATTTCAAGAAACCTAATTAATCTATAAACACTTGCAATATAGCTTGGTGCGGCTGACCCATATCTGACAGCGGTTATTATTGCGTGATTAGACTGATTAGTAACGAACTTATGTTCAATCTGGATTTCAAAATATCGATTGCAGTTCGATTATAACTATAAAAATTAATCGATGGAAGCTCGCATTAGCTGCGTTATATTCAAACCGCGATTTAATTGGCTTCCTTCAGGTTAAAATTCGTCACAGTTTGTATGTAACTGTTGTTAAATTTTAACCAAAAGTAACCAAATGAATACGCGGATTGTATAATTGAGAATGAGCATAAGAAAATAATACTTAAAAGCAGAGCTTAACCCGCTTATTCATAAACGCATTAAACGCAATATATAATGTATTTAATTTACTTAGTTACTTTTCTATACCCGAAATGGAGTGTTTGAACGTATTGCGGTCGGTGTTCACGGTGTTGGTCTGAGTTCTGTCGGGTTGCTGCTTCCGACCACCAATCACGCGCCAGTATCAATTCGAAAATAATTTAAATTAATATTATACGTAATTCATACTCAGGAATAAAACTGGCCTGCGCTTGTAACAATGCAACTTTAACTTTGGTTGCAAAACATTTTAGGGTTATGTATTCAAACACCCTTATAGTTTCGCTATGTCCGTGTCCGTCCGTCCACAGCTTAGCTCAAAGACGAGTAGTACTAGAAAACTGTTTTTTGGCATTGTTAGTCACGCCAACAAAGTAGTAAAAGAAAATCTAGAAAAAAATCTGTTTTTGCACCTACCCTACACTTAGGGTGGAGATGTTTTTTTTTTCTCGTGTATCCCTTGGTGTGCGGTGTCGTTGGATAGGTCTTCGAAAAATATTGTGAAACAATGTTGATTAAGGGATTCGTTTGTAAAAATGCAAAGAGTTAAAAGCCAAGGCTACAAATACTAAAAGCCTTAAAAAAAAATTGCCCAGTCTAAGTAAACATCAGTGATTATTGAGATATAGGCGATTGTGTTTATTATACCTACTAAAATCATCTAAGACGGCACCAAATGACTTTAAATTGAAAATTAGTTACTTCGTGTTGTTTTTAATGTACTTAGTACAGTCATAAATATGTTTTTTCACTGTAGTACCATGTCACTTTCATTCACTGAGACAATTTCATATACAGTGGTGGATATATAATTAGAAACAGTACATAAAACTTAGGTAAACACTGAATGGACTATCGTTATGAGTAAAAAATATATGATTAAATCACTATTAATTATGCCAGGATATATATAGCCAATGAGTTAAAAAACTCATAAAATATTATTAAAAAATAATTCTGTTCTATCTTTAATTATTAAAAGAGTTTAAATATCATGATAGTTGAATTTCTATTACTGGCCCCTTGGACAACTAATTAGAAACATGACCCATGGTTCGTTCCATTTTTGAAATTTAAAAAAAAAAATCTCTTTTTACGCTTTTCCTGTAGTTTCGGCGGCAATTAAAGGTCAATTTGGAATTACGTGAATAATAAGAATTGTTAAAAATGGGTAAAAATAAGAGTTGTGACGAGTCAACTAGGCAATTAATCGTTAAATTACATTTAGATCGAAAGTGGACTTATAGAAGAATTGCTAAACATCTAGAATGTTCTGTGAAGAAAGTTTTCAACGCAATTGCTCATTATAAAACAAACGGAACTACTAAAAGTGTTGTTAGAAAATCTCGTCCAAGGAAAACATCTCCCCGGGAAGATTTGCAAATAATACGTGTAGCTAAACAAGACCCGTTTAAAGGCTCCAACGAGATTAGAAATGAAGTTTTTTCTGCTGATGACCTAAGGAACATTTCCTCGAAACTGGTACGCCGCAGATTAGTGGAATCTAAATTGTTCGGGAGGGTTTCTCGAAAGGTACCGCTTCTTACCAAGCAACACGAGACAACAACAGAGAAGCGATTATTATTTGCAATGAAATATCTTAACTGGACCGTACGAGAATGGAAAAAAGTGTTATTCTCGGATGAAAAATAAATAAATATGGTGAATTCTGACGGCAAACGCTACGTTAGACGTCCAATAAACCATGCTTTTGATTATAAATACACGAGGAGCATAGTCAAACACGGCGGTGGTAATATTAATTAAAGTATGGGGATGTTTTTCTGGTTGCGGAGTTGGACCCGTCCGTAAGATTGAAGGTATAATGGATCAATTTCAATACAAAAACATCTTAGAAGATACAATGATTCCCTACACCGAGGACCATTTGCCTGTGACCTGGATCTTTCAGCACGATAACGACCCAAAACACGGCCCGCAGTGTTAAATCCTTTCTTAGTGAGCAACGTGTTACCATGTTAGACTGGCCTGAAAATAGTCCCGATTTAAATCCTATTAAAAATTTGTGGTACGTCGTTAAAAAAAAGTCTTCGTTAAACGTAATTCCAGTCAAAATGAACTTTACGAAGCCTTTGATGAAGCATGGAACTCGATCCCACTCGATAAATGTATGAAATTACTTGAATCAATGCCACGTCGTTGCAGAGCCGTCATTAATAACAAAGGCTATGCAACTAAATATTAATTTTTAAGAAATTTTGTAAACCGAACATTATTTTACATAAATAATTTGAAATTGTTGACGTTAACACGTTAATAACTTTGATTTTTACCTCATTTCTTTAGTGTTTCTAATTACTTGTCCATGACGGATGGTACTGCGAATGTCGTTTAGTTGTTTGTACGTAACTAAATATCTAAATGGTAGTTGTAAACTCGGATATTTATTTGTTTTTTAATTAATTATAAGTTGTTGAACGTATTCTATGCATTTTGTTGTTTTATTTCCAAAAACAAAAGTTTTACGGCAATGTGCCTTGTATAATGTGAAATACGTCACAAGTGTTTCTAATTATATGTCCACCACTGTAATATGTATGAAATTGTCTCAGTAAATGAAAGTGAGAAGGTACTAAAGTGTAAACATATTTATAACTTCGACTGTATTTAACGGTTTCAGAACCCTACACTGAGGCATGTTACGACATGCTCTTGCCGGATTTTTTGTTTTGGATTTTTTTACTTTAAGCCTCTCTGAAAACCAGCGCCGCGACCTGCTGCGGCACAATGCTTAGTAGGAAACGTTTTCAACGCAATGTTTAATGTGTTGTATAAGTTGTCATTTGTGTTTAAAAATGTTGCTGTAAGTGTTGAATAAAATTATTTATATTTCATTCTATTCTATAAACCTGTTTAAGTTAAAATGCCTCGTCCCTTTCTGTCAGATGCAAATGTCACAATGACATATAAGGACAAAACAAACTGTAAGCATGTTTTTAGCTGCTGTGCGTTCATGAATAAGAGGGTAAGAGTTTATAGAGTAAATAAGAGAAGTGTGGCCTCACGTCTGAGTTGGCCTGCGGCTGCACGGCGAGGGTGGGCACGGTGGGCGCGGCGGCGGCGAGCGGCGTGGGCGCGGGCGCCGGCGCGGGCGCGGGCGCGGGCGCCGCGGGCACGAACGGCGCAGCCACCGGCGACGGCGTCGTCGCGGGCGGCTGCTGCTTCTTTTTTAGAGCCTCCTAGAACATTACAAACAAATTGATAAGCACAATTTTGACTCTGTAAAACGTACATCACCTTAATTTAAAATTATGAGATGTTTAACTATTAAAAGGTACGAATTTTGGTCACAAAAAGGCTGAACACGCCACAGACAGACAGACCTTTCAATGAGCGCTATTTTACGATAGCGTTACAATTATATCGTAATTCTCGCGCTATAACGTTATAAAACTAGGACCTATAACGGTATTCAACTTAACGATATTAACTTCATGTCGATATTTTCTACACCGATATAATGACGTTATACCTAGTACAATACCGCGATGTTCGTCATTTTCGCCCATCTAACACCTATGCATCATAATATCCGTGTCAGCGGCATGATTTTTTGATAAAAAAAACCCGTGCGAAAAAACTGGCAACAGGGCGCAATTCATGACGTTATTAGGCATAACGTTATTCTGGTTTTGTTACGATGTTGGTTTTGTTGTGACGTACCATAAACTTAATGAAAAAATATCGACATACCTATTATTCAAACATTTTTTTTAACACTAACGAAATAGGCATAGCGTTGTGAAAAAAGGTCTGACCACACGCGGGAAATGTCCGACACCCATTGTCTGCTGCGTGTACAACAGCTGCATAGATACAACAATACCCTAACTAAGAAACGGGCAAAAATTAACTGAACATTTAACCAACTCATTTAGGGATGAATCCGCTTTCATTGATGGGTACCTTATTAAATTATACTGATATTAGGAACTGGATGTAGAATACCAGGTTACAATATAAGGAAAACTTCAGTTAAAACTATTTTAAGCGGACGCCCCACAATCCGTGTATCATTTAGACTCCTGCGTATTTAAACGAGGTTGTTTTTACTAAACTAGTTGATCCAAGGAAACAATTTCTTTTTTTAATTATGTTTCTTTAACCTATCATCTACGAAAACTGATTTCACGCAACTACGGAACTAGGTACGTATTTTTAAGTAACGCAGCGAACGCAATGCTCTGCATGGTTGCGTCAAAAAATTAACGAACGGCAAGTTAAGGTCTTTGGCAAATAACCTTGACAATATTGTGCAAATACTCTGTGTTTTAAGGTAAACGACGCAGTGAACACTCGCAGCATTTTTGATTTAGGTACGACTTACAACATTTAGCCAACTCGAAATTTTGTTTCATTTTTTCGCAACAGTTATCTAGGAGGGCAGGAATAAAAGGATGATCTTGTAATTCACGGAAAAATAAACGAATTCTAGTAACAGATATTGTTTACAGGGTAATATTTTAATTCAAACTGCGGTCAAAACTCGTTTCGTTGTCTATATTTATTATATTAAAATAACTAGTGTTAGGACCTTTGGTGGCAAATCGTGGTTCAAGAATCAATGGAGTCGCTGTTGTATAGTAGCGACATCTAGTGTCATGTATTGCCAACTACACTGGCTGTCAGTCTATTGTCTGTACGTCTTAAAAAAAAGAAATACGTCACTTCTGCTCTTGCATGTGTACGCGTTGTTTCACTATAGGTTATACATGTGGCCCTGGCTCATAACTTTCATTAGTTAGTGGTTAAAAGCAGTTAACGTATACCTAATTATAACATTTAAATATAGTTAATTATATTCAGAGATCGGACAAATGGGTGTCATTACTCACAATAATCTGGACATGACTCTAAAAAAATTTTATAAAACCAATTATATTACATTAATTGATTACTTACCCAAAAAAATATTTTGATCCTTTGCAAGGCAGTAATAAATGATACAAAGATTTGTTATTGTGTATATTTATTAAAGCAAATAAACAGGTATTTTAATCATTTTTCCGTGGTTATTTTATTCCTTTTCACGGCTAAAATAAACTTATGATGTGAAAGCTCCTTTCGAATTCACGGAAGTTAATGGAGCAAACTTTATGTACTTAAATTAATATAATATCAATGGCCACTCCTGTATTATTTATTATAAGTATCCTGCAAAGGATCAAGATTCAAGAAAGTTCAGAAATTAATTAATATAATTTAATTTGTTTGATTAAAATTGGAGTCATGTCCACATTATTGCGAGTAATGACACCCATTTCTCCGATTTCTGATTATATTACACAATTTAGTAGATACATCAGCCAAAAAAAAAGGAAAAATTGTCGTAATCTTCAAAAGAGTATTAATGACGGCAATGAAGTAGGTATCTACCTACATCAATACTAAAATTAACAACCCAACCCGTGTCAACCCTTTCAAGGTTAAGCAGATTCGCAGATTTTTATGAAATTCGGCATTGACTGATGATAATGCTTAAAATCCAGGAAAAAAATACGCATAGTCCCTATGTTCTCCTGATAGGTACCTAGGTACCGACTTCCATCAGGGTTACCGATGGTGCCCTCTGGATCTCACAGTAGGTATTCATAAACACTAAACGCGTCGTTAGTTTAAATTCAGAATGCCATATAAGATAAGATGAAACTTGGCGAATTTGAAAAGGATTTTTTTAAAACTAAGCAACAAAAAAAAGGAACAGGTAATTTCAAGTTCGAATATAATTTGCTACTACAATATTAATAAACCTCTACGATCGCCTAAAAATGTAGGCATAGGTGGAGGTGGTTTGAAATCCGTTAACGATCAATTTTTTTTTTTTTTGGCGTGACTGACGATATGGATATTTTTGCCTAATAACAGTTTTCTAGTACTAAAAGTCCAAGCTAAGCTACGGGCCGATGGACGGATGGGCAAACGGACAGACAGACGGACGGCCGTGGCGTAACTATAAGGTTAAGTTAGTTAAAAAAACAGCAATCCAAGGAGTAGTTTCCATTCCAGTTAAAAGCACAAGTTAGTTTTTAGTTATATCTGAAAAAATATGCGAAGACTATATTGACGGCAGTTATAACGCTGAAGATTCACCCAGGAGCCCACGAGGCTCAAGCCTATAGGCTCCCGACATGGTCACTATCAGAAAGGTTATTATACTACTGTGTACTTATTAGATATCATTTATAACGTAACGAGGATAGGGAGGTGTTTTATAATATAAAGACAGCATTAAAACTAAAATGGGCTTAACAATTTTGAGGCTATTTATATTAATAGGATAGCGACATTCATGTTCAATGTTTGGACATTTTTAATAAAATGAGGTTTCCATTTTTGGTGGTTATTTACTTTTTTTTTTTTATATATACATTTTATATAGGATTACGTGATTTTAAGTTTTGGATGTTTTGGAAATTTGGGCTCATTTACTACTTTGTCAATTAAGTAAATGTTTTTTTGTACCTACGTTATTTATTAATTGTTTCGGCAGTCCGTTAAACACAAGCCACTATTTATTATTATCACCTTTCTGTTTCTTAAACTAGTTAGGTACTTATGTTTATCTTTAAGTGTAACCGGTTTATACCTAAGCAAGATGTTTACCAAAAGAACAGAACAAAACCGCTCGTAAATATTTTGGACTCTGACGAATGTTATTCCAAAACTAGACAAAAACTAGTTAATATTAATGACCAAATGCGATTGAATGTACGTAGGTCTTACCTACCTCAACAAAAAAACATTCGTCGAATCGAATGTCAAACGCGTAGATAAATGGTTGGAACCGATTGGAAACAGTTTTTCCAGCCCGTTCCAATGTAGGTACAGTCGCCGTCAAAAATATCACAGCAAGGTGCTCAAAAATAAATGCACTTATGCCTGTAACTATAGAGTCTACACTCGGCGTCAAAAATATCGCCCCTCCGCGAAAATCAGATTCAAGCTAATCTAGACCTTAGCGAAAATATGTTACATAATTAATATTAGTATCAATTAAAAGCACGTTTAATGTGTTTTAAATTAATAATGTTTAATTTAAACAAAACGTAATGGCTTGTGAATCAGAGCGTTTCGAAAAAAAGTGCACAAATACTCGTTTGAAGGGTCGCGAGTTGTGCCCTTTTCCAGGGGTATAAAATGCCTGTACAAGGTCAAATGTCAATCATTCACTATCCAGACGTCGAAGAGAACACATGTTAGGAACTCAAGCAAGAAAACAACCCTTGAACATGGAGACCACCGCTGCTGAATCAGCTCAAGTGGTTGCACTACTGCAAGCAGGAGTTCGGCAGTGTGATGTCGCTCGGCAACTCAATTTAAGCCGTCATGCTGTCCGCCGAGTATTTCAGCGGTTCCAGGAGACTGGGGGCTACATCAGAAGACGTGGGGCTGGTCGGCGACGCTGCACATCCGAAAGAGATGATCGCTTCATCGTGACATCATCTCTACGCAATCGCTTCGCTAGTGCTGTTGAGGTGCAACAACGCCTCAGAGAAGCTCGGACAAGATCAGTTAGCATCTCTACGGTTAGAAGAAGACTGCGGGAGAAGGATATCGTGGCTCACAGGGCTGCTACAGGCCCAATGTTGACCGCACAGCATCGCAGAGATCGCTTGCAATTTGCCCGCGACCACGTCCAGGACTGGAGGCACTCGCGGGTAAGGTTCCCTGAATGCTCGCCGATACATTGCCGAGATCCTGGAAGAGCATGTGATGCCATATGCGGGGTACGTCGGCTCTGGGTTCACATTAATGCACGACAACGCTCGCTCCCACACTGCATTAATTGTTCGCGATTATCTGGAGGAGGTCGGGATTCCCGTTTTGCCGTGGCCAGCCAGGAGTCCTGACTTAAACCCGATTGAACACCTTTGGGACGAGCTGAAGCGACGGGTTCGGTCACGAGATGCCGCCCCTACCACCCTGCAAGATCTTCAGGACGCAGTCATCGAAGAATGGGGCAACATTCCACAAGAGGACATCGTAAAGTTGGTGCGATCAATGAAAGACCGTTTAGAGGCAGTGATAAGGGCAAGGGGGGGTAACACTAGGTTTTAAGTTAATTTTAGGCACTTTTTGTAAAATTTTGTTATCCATTTATTGTTGTAAATTTAAACTTGAATAAACATTTTTCAACTGTTCGCAATGTCATTTCCTTTAATTTTTGACCCCAAGGAAAAATCCTTTTTTTTTTAAATATTCCTAAAAAAACACTTTATTACCTTTCAAATGATACCTAACAATCATATTGTTGTCCTTGATCAAATAGGGTTTAAAGTCGGTTGTAATTATTTTCCGAGGAGGGGCGATATTTTTGACGCCGAGTGTAGTTGAGATAATTTTGGGCCTCTAACTTGTTTCGATATATTCGTTTTACCTAGTTCAGGATATAACAGCCATATAAGCCTACCTCGTCGTACTTACTTGCGACGGACAAAGAATTATATTAAGGAAGTATTATACCTAATATCAAAAAGGTAGGTTTTAACAAAAACGCCTTTATGTTATGAATATTGGAACGTGCTGATATTCGTACACCCAGAAGAGAACCCACGGTGTTCGGATTTACTCATTTACATACCGACTTGCCCCCAGACAACCGACACAACGAGCCTCAAGTGACCTTCGACATAAAGTGTATCTACAGAATTACTTCCACCGTTCAGACGGTTCTTGAGTGCCGCCATCCTGAGATACGTTTAATAGCTCTATTAAAACTGTTCTACTTTTCGATTTTAGAGCGAGACTCACCGGTACGAGTAAGTAATACGAGATATAAGAGCTTATCCATATAACAGTTACAACATATATGCTCTCTTTGTATAAGTAAATATGTTAGGGTGGGTCGCTAACCCACCCTCGAAAGTATTATAATAAACCTTCCTCTTGAAAATCACTCTATCTATTAAAAAAACAACGCATCAAAATCCGTTGCGTAGTTTTACATATCTAAGTATACATAGGGACAGACAGACAGCCGGAAGCGATTTTGTTCTTTATATACTATGTACTTAGTGATATAACGTTCACTTGAGATCATGAACGAAAGATATAATGTAACTATTTCTATAAAGTATTACGTTATTAATATATAATATCAATTGATATAACAATTAATGTCTATCCCTTTAAGGGGATAAGTTCACCTTTGTATATACCTTTTGTGTTTGTTTCGTTTTTCACTTTATTATCTTTTATTTGTGCAATAAAGAGCTTACATACCTACATACATACATAAGTACACACCTGTCACCTAAGATATAAAACATATAAATTAATCAATAAATCTAACATCAAAAAATGTAATGCAAATGCAAATGTAATACATAGGTATAATAAAAACGCCTACCTACAACTATTAATTAATTTACAATCACACTGTTTCACATAGTTTTTTCAAGGGATCTAAAAAATAACCTTGAAGGCTAGCCGGGAGCTCGCTTCGCTTCGCTCCCGCCATTACCTTCTAACCCAACCTATCCGAATCGGTTCTGCCACGAGAGGTCTTGCTCACTTGCTTCGCTCGCTCGCTCACTCATATTTATACCATACCATTTTCTTATAACCCTTATACTAAAAGATAATATGTGGGTAAGGACCAAAAAGTTGTCCACGCTAACTCACTCAATTAAATTTTCTTGGATGTTTTCACTCAAGTCTTGGATGTTTTCTATGTATTTAAGTACATATTTCCATACATAAGTAAGTTTATCGTTGTCTATAGTACCCATAGTACAAGCCTAGAGCTTAGTTTGGGACTAGGTCAATTTGTGCGACAATGTCCTATGATTTATTTATTTATTAATCGTTGTCTAGTACCCATAGTACAAGCCTAGAGCTTAGTTTGGGACTAGGTCAATTTTTGTTGTCCTGTGATTTATTTATTTATTTAACGTTGTCTAGTACCCATAATACAAGCCTAGAGCTTAGTTTGGGACTAGTTCAATTTGTGTGACATTGTCCTGTGATATTATTATTATTATTATGCAGACGCTACTAGGTAGTTAGGTAGGTACTAGTACGAAGCTAAGACACTGAGCCCTTTAACCCTCTGAACGCCAAGAACAGTTAAAGGCGTCGTGTACTGTCGTGCCTACCACGCCATCGACGCTTACCTATAGTTGTCACAGATAATGTGTGACAACTATAAGCGTCGATGTGTACCAAATAGACCCGAGTTTTTGTGACGTAAGGTTGAAATTAGCTGTGGTTTGCGGCTGTCATTGGCGTGCGAAAGACGACTTTTGTATCAAGTCAATGGCGCCGAAAAGGTTAAAGCTTTCCACACACAGAGGGCGGAGGCGGGCCGATTGCCGTTACAATGCTCGTGAAGTAACGCATTCTCCGAAAGGAATTCTCACAGAATGCAATGTAGACGGCAATATGCCCGCCTCCGCCCTCTGTGTGTGGACAACTTAAGACTTCGGCACACCGGATGCGTGCGCGCGACACGCACGTGAACGTTCGCGTTCCACTACGTTGTACAGTTGACATTATTGTATGACGATTCTTACTAGATATAGGTACAACGCAGTGGAAAGCGAAAGCGCACGTGCTTGTCACGCTCACGCATATGATGTGGCTCGGCCTTACCGGCGTATTTATGCAGATATTACCTACTCGGTAGGTACAATATCACATTACCTAAATAGGTAACACATTATGCGACTGTCCAAAATAAAAGGAAACCCATTTAGCCAACTTGCTGTTACGTGGGTAGAAACATCGTTCTTGGTAATTTTATTATGCCAATAACATAGCACGACGTTTTAGGACCTTTTAGATCTAGATGGTATTTTTTTATACGGTGCATCGTTCGTTTTGCATCTGTGATCGTAATAATTACGATTAATAACGATGCCATTTGGACGTAGTTTTGCAAACAGGAACCAACCCACAATGATTTGACAATAGTATGTCAACTGTAATGCTGAAAACTGAGGGTTGACATTTTATTGCTAAATGATTGTGAGTTGTTTCCTGTTTGCAAAACTACGTCCATTTATCGAAGTAAGAAAAAATATAACTAAACAGAACCGGAACGCACTTAATTATGTCTGGCTAAAATACAAAGTTCCAATACAAAACTCCCGCTTAAATTTCATGGAAAGGAAAGAAAAAAAAAAACATTTGTCAAAATTTAGGTAATGAATATAAACATTGTGAAAAAGAAGTAAATTTATAAATGTGAAGACTAGCAAAAGAAAGAGTTTAATTGCGGTTATAAAACTTATAAAGAAAGACAATAAACATATTCTCTTTTTCTTTTTTCTTACGTAGTTATCACTTTCAGGAAAAAAACAATCTTTGTATTTTAACTTTTTTCGAAATAATCGTAATAAATAATGATTTATATCGTAATCGTACTGGCCAAATCTCTAGTCAAAAGTTAACATTTTTAAAAACCCCTTCCGTCAAATATCCCTAATTTTCCTGGCGCTAATGCCAATACCTACTACAGACCGTAGTAACTGCCTTCATAATCGGACTATTGAAAAAGAAGAAATTAGGGATTAGGTAAACGCAACAGCTGTAGCTAGACTGATGTTGAAGAAAGTATCTTAAATGAGGTTTAAATAACGGAGAAACACAAAGATTTCTACAAGCCACGTATTTTTTTAACCTTTTCAACGCTATGTCAAACACAAAACTAGAGCGAATATCAACTTTGCCTCATAGATATTAAGGTATATTTTGCGCTGTCAACCATGACGGAAATATCCGTCAATGGCGTTGAAAAGGTTAATGCCTGTATTCTATAAAGAACCATATTCCTTTCACATTGTGAAATCAACAAAGAAGGCAATTCGATACGGCATAAACAACCCGACGCTACTTTAAATTAAGTGTTACGGCAATATAGTTTACGTTATAACAGCCCACAGTAAATTAAATTGGTATGTAAAAAATGAGTTTTACCTTAAAACATACTGAGCAGAGTCCATCTGTGGAAGGGTTGCCATAGAATCCACACCCCGAACGGCATAACGCCTCCATAGGATTTGATTCACGCTCCATTGTTCCACTAATAATTTCACCACAATATAATACAACAACAACAACAAGTTTATCACTTCACTGGCAGTCGAGAGTACAAAACGATTGCACTAAAGTATATTATTGCACTTGTTTATAGTCACAGAGTTCCACAATGATCACAGTGTATAAAACGTGCCACAGATTGTAAACGTTTTAATTTAGACGAGAGGTAATTTCAGGCCTGATATAGCCGCGGTAGGTGGCTTCCCTTGCCAACGAGCTGCTGTCTTTCTTGCAATGTCAGGATCTCAGAGGGCCCTGTAAACAAACAACAATTTCAAAATTAAAACGGTGATTCAACGAACCGAACCCCGCAGCTATAAAAGGTATCCTAGGGCGCACTATTCATGGCTTTACAAGCACTAGTAAGAGTTCCTTAAATAGGGTTTCAATCAACATATTCGATAAAGCAAATTGACAGAGGCTGTTTGAAGTTCGACTAGGTAATTAATGATTAGATGAATTTCTAGTTCTACAACACAACATAAAGTACAACAGGCAACTACTGCGAAACGTTTTCACTTCTTGCTGATGCCGTGCATGACCAAATCGCAGGCCGAGCTGCCATTGCCAAATCACGATCGAAGATAAGCAAAATATCTCTCATTCATTCCGTTTCTATTCTAAGACTCAAGTTTGGTTTGGTTTATGTCATCATGAAATCTCATGCACCCGCGCAAACAAGATTCTGTCAGTAGAAAGTGGTATCTAGGCTCAGAAACGTTTGAGGTAGAGCATAATATGCATAACGACAGGTTTGCGTAACAAGAGAGAGCTATGGCAAAAGTGGAACGCGCCCGCGAAACAGGGCACCCGTGCCGCTCCGAGCCCCACGCCAAGGTCGCGGCGCCGCGGATCAAACGCGTCGCGTCAACACATGCACCGCGCTGCATGCCGCCCGTGGCGACTACGCGACCATCATTCGAAACCACCAAACTATAATCATAGTGTTT
Organism: Acleris holmiana; assembly: GCA_949316455.1. Lineage (NCBI taxonomy): Eukaryota > Metazoa > Arthropoda > Insecta > Lepidoptera > Tortricidae > Acleris > Acleris holmiana. The sequence goes on along the minus strand of OX438771.1, from coordinate 16,048,321 downwards.
TGCAGAAGCAGAAGAACAGAGAGTACTCGTAGAAACACTCAGGAATCGAGTCATAGCCGAAGCAATGCCTATACAAACTAAACAGAGGCATTGTAGACTCTGTATTGAAGCGTTAAAATAAATATTTTGACATTTACGAACAATAAATGTTAAGTGCTTACACTTGTCATTATAAACGAACGAAGTATTCTACAAGAATACGTTCGAACAAAATGTAGGTAACGTACTTCTTGAAATCGTCTTGACGATATGAGACTTATCATTAAGTGGCAGACGGCATGTTGATTGGATGTCCCATCTAGAGACGAGGACAATCAAGTAGATACGATGGAATAAATTGTTGAATGTATATGAAATTGAATAGCCACATGTCAAGAACAATGGCGTACCTGATCATAAAAAAAACTTAGGTGAAGCGTGGTAAACGCTAGGAGAAGCGTGCACCAATTAATGCAAAATTATGAATGTTGAGTGGAGAGCGTGGCGCAGGCGAGGTCGTTGGCACCGGGTGCACGGGGGAGCGAGTCATCGACCGCGGCGCCCGCGCAAGGGGTGCACTGGTCCCTGTCCGCGCACAAACACTCTAATTGCTACGCGCATTCAGTCCAAAGTCCGCGCGCATCTGTGTCGAAATCAAGGCGCTGGCGCAGCATGATCGACTTGAGGCCGTCGCGACACGACACACGTTCCGACCGATTGCTACGTTGATCTTTTATATTTCAGTTGATCGCGTTCAGCGTTATCTACATTTATCATGATAGCAATTTATTTGAAAGTTTAAACAGATAGTTAGGTGTATAGTTTATGAAAGTAAGTATTTATAGAAAGGACTGACTTATTTTCACGAATTCCCTATATTATGTTCTTGATTATTAGGTAGGTACCTACTAACAAGAATTGACAAGGATTGCTAATACTGATGAACTTTAATTATTTTATAAGTCGACAAGTAGTTCTTTCCTAGGTACCTATTTACCTATTTGATAAAATCCACGAAACTACCATACCATTACATTAATGTACCTAGGTACATCTGCAATTGCCTGTAATGTAATAATATGGTAGGTAGGTATGTAGGTATCTCGTATTTGCTGATCAGCAAATACATATTACAACACTGGAAATTAAATAAAATCAATGCATAGGTACCTATTTTCATAGCTACATTTTCTCCTATTTCAATTTTGATATCTCCATAAAATCGCCCACAACGACGGTATGGTCAATGGGAAACCTCATCAGCTAGTTTACATTGACTGAACAAGCTACTTCGTATCAAGTTCGATTCTATTAACTGTTAAAAAATCCTTAAGACAGAAAATAATTACTAGATATTAAGTAATTAAATCCTATCATAAACCCAGAACAGCATGTCAAGGAAACTGACCGTAAATCCGAAGATATTTAATAAAAAGGCATGTAACTTTTGGTACGAAATAACTGTGCCAAGGTGACCACTCGACTATACTAGAAAGGTTTAGGTACTTAACTAAAAGTAAACAAACGAAACCACGTGGCTCTGTTCAGCAGCCAATAGAAGCAGAATACTGATACGTGCGATACGTCATAGGTCGACAAAACAGTCTTGATTGGCTGTTGAACAGAGCCACGTGGTTTTGTTTGTTTACTTTTAGTTAAGTACCTAAACCGTTCTAGTATAGTCGGAAACGTGATGTTCAATTATAGCATTACAATACAAACCAAGCGCAATGCGTGCCTATAGCGGCTGGCCGCAGTTACCAAATGAACTGTACTGGCCATAATTTGACTTTGTGTCATAGATGAACCTCTTTTTCAATCTCGGCTATACGATCGACTACGCAAGTGGACAGATTGTACACATTTAATCAGCGTTCTTTGAGTCAAAGAGCAAGGCTAATTAAAGGTTACTTTCAATCCACAAGTAAAGTTTCAAGATAAAGTTATGGTGAGATAAGCATGTGGGTGTATATCTGTCTCGACGGTGTGGAAGGAGCGGGCGGGGCGAGCGCCGCGCCGTGTATGCGCCGTGCCCCGCTGACCCAGTTGCTGAGTGTTCGCTACGCAATTCGAGCGCGACCCGCTTCGCTTCTGCACCGACACCGACTCGACACCCCGACATGTGTCACGTTCCGACGACGCGACGTTGCACCCTCCTGTATCGCACATGTGCCACGAATTAACTCATGGGATAAAAATTCTCCGCTCAATTTACTACAAATTCTGTCAAATTTACAAAAAAACTTAAAGACGTAGGAAGTAGGTTAACATCTATATGACATTAGCTGATCACTTTGTTGCCCTTGTGAATAAAAACCTGATAGGATATGAACGGCAGTCTAGGCACAATGAGGACTCTCCCACCATTATTTATTGTAAACGTAGGCAGAGCCTGCCTATGTATGTAATCAAGTGACGACATGCAAAAACGGTTTCGAATCGTTGGCCGGCGAGCAAGAATGACCAGTAAATACCTGCGCGGCTATGGGCTCACTTCCACCGATTATAAACGCGATACGAGAACAGAGTTACGTACAAACAGAGAAAAATGGCTAAGTCTTCAATTGATATTCCGGCATCAGTTTGGAAACACACTAGGTACTTAAATAACCCTGAATAGTAAATAACATGTTTACAAATAATGTTGCATATTGATAGCATTTAGCTAACTCGTTATACCAAAGCAAAAAACGTTCAATAGTAAGATTAATTCTCAACTCCGTCAAGGTCCACGCACACACGAGGTCAATCCCACACGCATACAGCCAAAATATGCTTGAGATCGCACTCTGTTTGCCAACACTATTCGTTTTAAACAATACAAAACTAGCCGGTTATTCCTACGAATTATGGACACTTAATAAGAATGTTTTATTCCGGTTAGTTTTATTCAAATACTACTAAACGAGGCTAAGACTGACTTCCAAACAATTTATTTTTTACTATTTATAAAAAATCATAAATTTATGGGTACGAGCTAAATTTAAACGAAATAATCAACTGGGTAATTCCGAATAATTTTTGAGAATTGAGCACAGTCGTGAGTGTAAGGACTGTATTCTCTACCTCCCGTGAGCGGGATTTAGGTCGACCCATGACTATTTACTCTTCATAACTATATAAACTCGAACCTAGTTTTTCCACTCGAATGTTTCATTCCGAACATCGATCGGCATTTCTTAATGGATACACGTGTTTATCTAATTTAAAAGTTGAATTGAGACAAAATACTGGTTTGACCACTGAGAACGGTAACTGTAACGGTACCTTAAAGTAAAGGCACAAAAATCGTGCAGTGCACCGAAATCCTTCCGGATCACGACCCGTTCCACAATGTATAAATGAAAAAAGAACTTTGAACAATTTTGCAAAATAATTTTACCAAAGCAGAAAGTTACGGATTCCATTTTTAATTTATGAATATCCAGGTACTTACCTACCTACCTACCTACCTACCTACCTAATTTATGCTCATGACAAGAACACATCACATTAATAAAATAACACAAGGGATTCATTCGCATGCACTCGGAACGCTCACACGACTACTAAGAAAACTCCAGGTAATGTTACCTACATTAGGTAAGTTGATGTTTTAAGTGTTTTGTGATCCACAAAGACGCGTCTCACTACTTAATTTAACGTAGGTACATTAACTACCAATTGCGTCGTCCAACTTAAAATGAAGTGGTTGGGATGCATCTTAGTGGAACAATATGTCCGAGTTAGTAGATTTTGAAGCCGGTAACAAGGGAAAATGGCTTTTTAAGATTCGTTTTTTCAAATCGTTGGGACTGCCCAGTTAAGGACTTAAATTAGGAAACGGTAACTTTTACACGCGAGTAACGAAAATTAGTCGTACATTTATTTGGTTAATTTTCATGACTCGCATGGTAAAAAGTTACCATTTCTTAATTTAAGTCCTTAATTAGGTACAATTATTTTGAAAAATACCCACCTAGGTATTTTGTACATACTTACCAAAGATTATTTCCCATTTTTAGGGTTCCGGAGCCGAATGGCAAAAACGGAACCCTTATAATTTCGTCATGTCCGTCTGTCCGTCCGTCCGTCTGTTCGTCTGTATGTCACAGCCATTTTACTCAGAGCCTATTGGCACTATATAAATGAAATTTGGAGGATAGATGTATTCTATGAACCGCTATACAATGATGAAGTAAAATTGAAAAATATATATTTAGGTGTGGCACTCCATACATGTAACTAGGGGACGAAAAAAATTTTTTTGAGTTACATCAGCGTGTGGGGTATTTTTAGATAGGGCTTCCAAAATGATACAGAGGTTTTCAAGTGATTTTTTTACGTAAGTGAACAGTTGGCGAGATATACGCTTCTAAAGTCGTAAAAACTCTGTCCGGGTGGGTAGCTTTTGAACTGTTAAATAGAATATTCGAATAAAAATTACAGTAGTAGAACATACGAAATACTTCCAACCAAAATTGTTTTGAACACGATACGCTGTGTAGTTTTTGAGATTTTAATAATAATAAAAAAAAATGAATTTCAACCATGAACGTTCATCCCAGCTACGGAACCCTTCACTATGCGTGGTCCGACATGCACTTGGTCGGTTGTTGTACATAAAAACGAAGCTACGAGCGCAATGTGATTTGTTGCACAAAAGAAGTTGGCAAGCTGGAAAGGTTTCTTCTTTTGTCCAAACAAATGAGTAATTTCCCAAACAGGTAGTGGGGGCAGTATATGGATTCAGAAATCAAGGAATATCAGTAAATGACAAACACTGTCAAATAGCAAACGCAATGTTTTTCCACATGTCATTCTTCAGGATTATTTAAGGAAAAAGAGGTGTGTTATTTCGAACACAACCTGGCACTCCAATAAATTAAAAGATATATAAACAATTTTTACATTGAATTCTAATCGAATAATCCATAAAGCTATTCCGAAAAAAAAAACATTCACCCGGCTACTTGAGAGAAGCCTTTTTATACGCTGGGAAAAAGCTTTTACGCATGCCGCCTGGGCCCGAGGGGGCAAACTCGTTATCTGGGAGTCACCAACAGATACTGGCAGGAATACCCACTAAAAACCCAGCGGGTTTCACTCCACACCGTTGTTGGCGAGGACCGCAAGTTCTGCTTGGGCTATAGACTAGCGTAGCGCGTGCTCCGACATTAAAAGAGGGCCTAGGGAGAATTCAGGGTGCTCACGGTCCTGTGGACCTGTTTGGATGGCTTGTTTCCCTCGGCCCTGCCACCCGGTCTACTATGGCATGGCGAGCAAATTTCCGTAGCACCGTTGTGCTCGCCCCCCTCGCCTCCTACTGTTTACGGGAGCAACTGGATCATCCTCGCTCCGCGGCCTCATTCCGCGTCCTTAGCGACGTGCAGAAGGAGACCATGGCGTGCCAGCACCTGGAGACCTCTTCAGTCTCCAACTAGGTACTATTTTAGCGGCCAGAGAGTGTCTTTAAGGCCCCTATGCCGCACATACCTCAACGGTGTGTCGCACCGTCTCACTGCTGCGTCACACTCGTTGCAACCCGAAGTTGCCTCTCGGGCCCGCGGCGGTGCGGGTACTTGCCGAAACATACTTGAGAGAAGTCTGACCTAACGTAGGGACGCAGGGTTGCTAGCTATGACTGGAGGAAAACGGCTAGATATCGGCCTGAGTGGCGTTTAATAGAACATTCCTATCTTCTATAGGTACCTACCTAGTTGAGTGACGAGGGCGGATGTGGATAATGATAAGAACCTTGCCATAGGCAGTGTTACTCGGCACGATTATTTTAAACCAATTTAAACTACTCCACATTACTTCTAGACATACTAGAAGTAATGTGGAGTAGTTTTACATTTTGTAGTAAAATACGGATTGATATTGACTTTTAACATTTAATTCCCAATCGGCAAATGAAATTAATTATAAAAGATAGATAGATAGATCAATTAATCAATATACCTACCTACCTAACATAAGGCGTATCCACAGCGGAAATGAAACGCTGACCAAAAATAGACGAGCCAGGGTCTCGCATCCGACCGAACGTATCTTCCGCGTGGTTTCGCAACAAGGAAACTGGCAACATTGTTCTTCAATTATAACAGGTGTATGCAAAAGTCACAAAGCAGATCCAGGACGGGAAGGAAGGACAATGACATTAGCATTTGAAAGAAGAACTACGTCACAAACGAGCACAATGACGCCGCGACAATCGAGCACGCATGGCAAGATGGCCGCCGCGGCGTCAGCTGATTGCGCACAGCGCACACGCACCGCGGCACCGTGCATCGTCTATCCGTTTAGCTCTCTCTTTCATCCGCGCCACAAGCGCACAATGGACGAGCTGTATCATTGTTTGTATGGACAGAGCACAATCCAGCGAGCGCCACTTTAGCCACTGCACTGTACGGAAATTCTAGGCTCCATTTTTTAACGCTGACCAAAAATTGATGACAGTTACATCTCGTAAGTTAATATCAATAGGTACTATCAACATTTTAACTGAATCACTTTAGTAGGTACTTAATAAAAAAATCCTTAGCATTATTAATTAGTCATAAAATAAAAAAAAACAAGAAGCATCAAATGCCTACCTACTAAAGTAAACACGGGTCCAACAGGTGACTCAGATAGGTACCTACCTATTTTGGATTTAAACCATACAACAAGAAATGTAACGTGTATAACACATTTTCTTTTAAAATAGGTAGGTTGGTAATTTGTTTACATGGGTCAGGCACTGATTTAGCTTCAACATTGTAATTTTTTTGTTTATGGCGGTCAGCGACGTGGGAATTTCTAATTCTTACAATTATGTGAATTCCTCTGAACATGCGAATATACTTACGCGGATTGGCTTTATATAACACAACAAAAAAAAACAGGTAAAAGAGCGACATTTTTACTGCGTAGGAAATGAATGAATGACCCACCCACATACCTAGGAACTAAATCATTAAAAATGCTAGGACAAACTTGAAATATGTACCTACCTACCTACTAATAATAACTGCAAAGCGCACTTACCGTCGTTTCGTTAACGTTCGTAATTTTGTTTAATACACTTAAATTGCTTAATCGCTTAAGAACTACTCAACTAAATTTAAACAGATAGGTAGGTAGGTATTCGGTGTCACTGGAAGTCATTAACCTAACCAGATATTTAATAGTAGGCTATCACTAAAAGGACACCTAATGTTGTTGTAAATATTCTAATAGGAGACTAAATAAGTCGCACATAATTATGTAATTAAAGTTGCAACTATGTCGTGTTGTGTACCTACCGTAAATCTAAGATAATAAAGGAATTGACGCTGAATACGAATGAATAAGGAATAAGGTTCATAACACTAGTGTTATTCTACAATAGGTAGTATACAAAATTGCAGGTTAAGTTCTAAACACGTGAGGCCGTCGACCTTCTGCATCAAGGTCGGGGCGGCGGCCTTCAAACAGCCTCGTCTGGCTGCGGCCGGCTCCTCTCGGCTCCGCAGCACTTCTCACACACACGCATACAATTACTTAACCACCAACATTAGCATTACCTTCGAGAAGGAACACGAGCCCATGGCCACGTAGTAACTACGCTCGAAAGCGCCTCACTTGCACAAACAACATCACAGCCCGTTTAAAATCGTAGCGCGACGCTAACAACTAACTAATTCGCAGTTTTATCTGACTAGATAAGGTGCATTAGTCGCAATGTCATCGAAAATAGGTATGTTGCAAAACAATACGCGCACAAATTAAGTTTAATCGCGTGCAAACAACGTGAATCGGCCTCGCATCGGCGAGCTCCGGCCGCGCGCTCCGTTTGTGCGACTGAGGAGGACTGGCGAGCGGGCGGAGCCGCCGCCGCCATCAACTATTCGCGTCATTCCACTCACGGTCCACACGCGCACGCACCCACCAATACAAACAAGCGAGCTCGCTGCCTGATAAACACATGCTCCGCTCAGATTGCTATCTCGACATAACAACACCCATCAAACCGTTATCAATCAAAATTACAAAAAGCTACATTAGTCCCATTCTTATGGCAACTATAACTTTTTTTCCAGTAAGAAGTTTTTGAAACATGGCCAGCAAGGTTTTGTTAGTTACACGCTGATTGAGTATATCTGGCTGCACCGTACACTCCTTACAAAACCTCAGACGACTATCAATGCCCATACAAACAGGAACTCGCATGAAATACGCCGTAAGGAATGAGTCACAAAATTTTGTTCGCATTATAAGTTGTGTATCATTTTTCATTAGTCACCGCTTTCACACATTCAAACAAGGATGTTGGTGGTTTTATTAAGTTTTCCATTTTTATCGAGTATCTATTATGAAAAAAAAAACAAATCATATCATAACACATCGCAGGCATTTGAGTAGGTCTTTCGTAAATAAAATTCATCATTTTGGTGTATGTGACCGATGAAAGTGAGAATCTCGAGGTCGACGAGACGAACGAACTCCCACGACCGTTGAACTCAAAAAAGTAAACACAGGGCAACGTCTTATTCCGATACACAAATTTCAACTTTTGAAAATAAGTAAGCTGAATGAATTTTCACCGCAATCCATTTTGCGCACTTGTTTATTGTCACTATTGTCAGTGACAAGAAAATATGATAATAGCTGAAAGGTCGCAGGAGGTGATCGCGTAGGTAGTTATACAAACAAAGTCATGTGTGCGAACCAAGCGAGCGAGGATGACCGTGGCGGCGGCGGACGCAGACAAAGCCCCGCCGGCGGAGAATCGTCGATCTCCCCCGAATTAGTCCTGGGCCAGGGCGCTGACCTCCGCAGAGCACACGCGCCGCCGCCGCTTCATAAATCCACGGCATTACGAGCCACGCACGACCACGACCGAACACCAAAACGCCCTCGATAGACTTGCAACTAAACAACTTTATAATCTTTATGGCAAATTCAATCATCATAATTAAGTGCTAAGGACCGGGAGGGGCGGACAAAGAAAGTGACGACGAAACGAATACACGTGGAGCGCGCGCGGCATCGTCGTCATACAAATACGACGCACTTCACATACCGTTATTTAAGTATCGTAATTTACACGCCTGTTTGTATCCGTGCCGAACAATAAAGGAAATCCCCGTTTTAGTCAAGGATTGAGTGGGGGAAAAGTCAGCAATTGACAAAGGAAAACGGTCTGGATTCCGAATTAATTCAAGTTTTGTTGTTTCCCACAAAGATGTTGGTCATCTTGTACGCTGCTCTTTGTATTTGTTTATCTAACCTACCTACGCGTACGAAATATAAGTCGGTCGCTGCACCTATTTTAGGAGACTTGTGATATTTATTAGTTAATTGGAATGAAATTTACTGAGGTTATATTTATACATTCTTGACATCTGGCAAAAGTATACAAAATAGATAAGCTACTAAATGAGGGCTTTAGTGAGGAAGGTAAATTGCTCATTTATTATGATGTTGTTAACAATGTCACCCTTACTATCGTAACCAGTTATCACGGGACAGCTATCGTAGGTACCCATCCCGCTCATATCTTATCATAACCGCAAAAACTGGTGTTATTTTTAAGCATAGACCCACTAAACATTTGATACTACTATTTTAGAGAAAATGTAATTTACAAAATGTTTTACACAAGAGGTACACCATCCCGATGATTTTTTATAGCACCCCGAAACCATAATATCGATGGAATAAAAAATAATGATGAGTCAAACCGATTAAAGGTTAATATGGATGATAAAGAAATAGGTATCAGTTGATAATTACTATAATAAGAAACAATGACACTGGGATCTTTGTTAATGGTCCTCCATCCTAGCGTGTTAGAATGTCGATACCATTTTACAAAAGCGCTTTGTAAGTAAATTAACAACAATTACCTATGTATAAGTTTAGTGATAAAATGATGCAGATGAAAATGAAAGTAGGAAGAAATTTCGTAACCTCAATGGACCGAAAAATATATGCGAATTGGTATTATGATGATAAGCGTACATACCTGATGTTGGAAAAGTGAATTCCGTACCAGACAAATGTCTTTCCAAGTGCGCAGACCCTTCAGCTCACAGGCAGGTGACACCACGTCTGTGCAGTTGAGGTCAGCATCCACCGGCATCACAATGAATGGATACACCACCTGTGGCCAATAGGCATTCTACATTTGAGTTAATTTAACGTAGTCACGTATACACGATTAATTACAACCATAATGCCTGCAAATACATGCAATTGTCGTGATCAAGAAAACACGACCGTAAAGAAAGTTAAATTGCGAGAACATTTTTTATTAATTTATAGTGGTTTATGGACCGTATTGATGAAAGTAAAGACAAAGAAGAAGAAGAGGACGCCGCAAGGAATAATAGTTAACGTGTAAAAAATATTATCAGAATAGAAGTGCAAAACGAGTAGGTAGGTAGCTAATGCAAGTTTTACCAGACGATGTAAACTCGACAATTTTAAAGTAGCTGTTTTTGTAAAAAAAAAAAACGGCATAACCATAACAATTTTCGTTGTTCTGAATTACTATGAAACAAGGCCGTCCATAAAGTTTACTTTCGTCTGATAAAAGATACTTTTAATAATAGCTATAAAAAGCGGACGGATTAAGAAAGTCTATGTAACAAGTTTCAAAAAAGCTCTACACTACTCATTGTCAGAGGTCGATGATTTTACTCTGGTCTATAGGTATTGTTTGTTGTTCGAACCGCCTGTGTCATCCTTCCAAATCTGCTTTTGGAGGTGGTCTGAAGGAAATTACTTTTATCTGTCATCTATTGTTTCTATTTAGTATATGTGCATAAAATTGTTTTTGTGTTTTTAATGATGTTATTAATTAGTAACCCGCATATTGAATTTCTTATATTACTAGTTATTGATAAAACTATACGTTGTGTCCTTCTCAGAGAGTAATTACAACAACCGAACCTGCCTGGCCCACGCATGGTGGATTTCCACAACCTTCATCAGGTTGCCAGACATTGGTTCATCATAATTTAGTTGGGGACAACGTCAACGTCTGCGTCTGCGTCTTCCGGTAAGGTAAACGGTCGCCACACGCCAACCTCACCTTTCCTAATTAATAGCGTTCGTTTTACGAGCCCGGCGGCTCTTTAGTCTTTTCCATAAAGGATTTTTTCGAGGAACCATTTTTTTTGTTTGTTCTGTTCCTCAATCTCTGTAAGTTTCAATGCGATTAGTTCCTGAGACTAGTGCCTTTTGAGTATTATTATTGTTAAAGATTACTAGGTAGGCTAAGGACCCCCGGGCTCGACCACTTCAGAAAGTCAATCACTGTCACACGATGGGACACACTTGAAAGTTGAAAGCTTAAAATTTGAGCCACGCAAGAATAAAGGAGCCCGACAATTGAGCTCTTGCCCAGACCTGAAACCATGGTTGTTTCTCCTTGGATATTATTGTCATTTGTCTCTTTAGTCCGGGTCCTATAACGAATGTCTTGTCAGTGATAGTATCAGTAGTGGTGATTTAGTAGAAACGATTCAACGCAATTGCGGTAAGTGGATTGTCTTACAGAAACTTTTCGATTCCGCAGTGAGAAAAACACCAGTCTTTTAACATGGTGATAATGTAATGTGAATGTACCTTCTAAGGTCATATAATAGGTTTTTTCCTTTTCGCCCAATTCCTTAAGTAAGGTTGAGAAGCTTACTACAAACCGTCTCCGCGCGCAGGTTTGACGACTTTCAGCTTACTGAACATGCCGGTTTCTAAAATGGCTACAACAACGCCTTAAGACTACATTATTTTGCGGCTTTTTTACGATGAATAACTTTTTAAATCATCCTATCTTGTAAATTTACAATGAAATAACCTCTACGATTTTTTTTTAACCAAATATGTATGTTAAGAGCGTAAACCATCTATGAGTAATTAATTAGTTAATTACGCCCATTGCTAAATAGGATAAAATCCTGGGCGATCCTTTCTGCCTGCCCCTGAAAGCCCAATGTAATGAATGACAATCAAAGTATTAACAAACTTTTTTTTTATTACACAAGATCTTAAGTTTATGTACCAACTTAAAGATAGAGTTTTCATTATAATTCAATGAGGCCGGCACGCTCTTGGGGCGTCAGGAGCAGACACATTGTCTTGTCCAGCCATACTCAGCCTTAATTTTGTACGAGCCAGAGAAGTTTTAGCTATGGATCACAGGAGGCATTTTAAAAGAAAGTAGTTATAAAGTGTTGGTTGGTTGGTTTCAATTTAATAATTTATCTAGACACACGGCAGTGTGTCCGGACAAGTTTGATGAAAAAGCACGACACTGTGTCTGAACGTTTTCCCTAGTGTAGTTAGGAACCTGTTTTTTTTTTACACAACACTTAACTTATGTTATGACCTTAAAACCAAGTAAATAAATCAAGGTTCTATGAATCATCCAAAAAAAATGTATTTAATTAATATACTTTTTAATTACTAAAATCGGCGTATTTGGTACTAACTCAATCATCAAAACCTGTAGTGTAGACCTCCCGATCCCGATGACTTAGATAGAGACTTGATAATTTTACAACTGCACAAGTAAAAGAAAAAATCCGAAAACTACAAATATTTAAAACCCTGGATAGGAAAATAGTAAAATTATTATCACTTATTAAAATGTATGTCTTTTAGTACAAAACATTTTTTACAAAAATATACATAGAAGGTTTATATAAGCCAAAATAACAGATATCCCTCCAAAACATAATTGTAATAAATAGTCCAAGTTCTTATGTGCCACCAACAGTAGCGATATCTAATAAAAACCGGGCAAGAGCATGTCGGACCATGCTCAGTGTAGGGTTCCGAAGCCGTTAAGTACTACAAACAAAAATCAACAAGTACTCGTAATAACTAATTTTCTAGTCAAAGTCAATTGATGCCGTCTTAGATGATTTTAGTAGGTATAATAAACACTTTGATCGCTTGTATCTCAAGAACCAATGATGTCTACTTAGTCATCATAGTTTTCTTTTAAAATTCGTTATATGCTCTTTCATTTAAGAGGCCGTACACGAAATTTTGCCGATTTCGCTGATTTTCGTGATTTTACAGACGTGATTTTACTGTTGAAATACTTTACTTCTACAAATTTTAATGCGCAACACGAAAGATAATTTCGATTTTCAACGAATGTATGAAATACTTTTTTGTTTTTAATATTTAATTTTGATTAATCGACCTGAAACCGGCGACTGTTTCGTGAGTTTTGCTGTAAGAGGTTTAGAATATCGCATATTCACGAATCGTTTTGACGTCTTAAAGGTATGAAAAAATAGCAATTGATTGCTGTAAAAGTGGTCAAAAAAATGTATGAATTACTTTTTACCACCTTGATATTTTTTTTTTGTGTAAAAAAATTATGAACTTGGTAAATTTTTATAGAAAAGGGAAAAAAAATAGTTTTAAATTTCGGATTCTTAAAAAACTCGTTCATAAAATTAAAAGAACAGTACTAAAGTTCAGTTCAAAATCAATCCATTACCTTAAAAACACATCCAAAAATTAAAATTTAAATAGCAATATATAGTGTTTTAAAATAACCTAAATCCCGAATTTAAATTCTTGACTAAGATAAAAAAGTAGCTCATTCATTCGTAACTCATTTATTCGATTATAACTGAAATGATATATCATGATGTGCATTAAAACTTTTAGAAAAGCAGTATTTAAACTGTAAAATCACGAAAATAAGCAAAACTGGCAAAATTTCGTATACGGCCTCTTAAATTTTTCAGATTTTTTGTACTTGTAGTATTGGCTGTAGGGGGGAGACACGACACCTATCCAACGACACCACACACTTTACGGTAAACGAGAAAAAAAAATACATTCCCACGTTACGTTAACCCTAAAAGACTTTTTTTATACATTTTATTGTACCACTTTGTCGGCGTGACTAATATGCATATTCATGCCAAATTACAGCTATGTAATACTGTCTCTGCGCTAAGCTGCGGACGGCGGACATGGCGAAACTGTAAGGGTTTCTAGTTTGACTACGGAACCCTAAAAAGGTGCCAAGGTAGGCACTAGATTATTTACAGTCAGACCAATTTATTGCCACTAAACTTATTTTGTGCATAAACTTGGCGGTTTTCTTTATAATATATTACAATTTCATATTGTCATCTGTTGGGTACTTAAGAAAACTGACATGTTAAGGCCCAAAATGCATTTAGTGGCAATAAATTTACCTGAATGTGTAAAATGCAATGCCTAACATGGCACCTTTTTAGATATCACTACTTTTGGTGACTTGACATATCAGGACTTGGCCTATATTTCAACAGACTAAAATAAGTTCTCAACTCGATTGTATATTTAACCGACTTCAAAAAAGAAGTTTCTCAATTCGATTGTATTTTTAACAGACTTCAAAAAAGGAGGATGTTATCAATTGGACTGTATGTTTTTTTTGTTGCTTTTATGTGAGTTTGTTACACGGTTATTCTATCAATTGTGGGTAGATTCCAAAAAATATTTATTGTTTGATATGGTGTGTACTCCCGAAGTGGTTCCCATTGCCACCAAATTGGTATCTGATGAGGGGAGCCGTGAGGAATTGAGAGAACTCCTCAAATATTATATACATGCAGAAAGTATCATTTGGTGAAGTGAAACTGATGATGAAGACCACTGATGGCCACCGGAACTCCTCAATGGTACCTATTTCAAGGGTGGCTTTAAGATATCTCGATTTAGATAGTTGAGCGACTACGACGAAACATTTGAATGGTTTAAATATAATTATACACTATTACTTTCCCGTGGCGTTGCTTGCGGCGAGCAAGAAATATCTTGTGGTTCTTATTCATTGAGAAGTGGGGGAAGTTCAGTGGGATGATCACTAAAAAGGATAAAATTAAACAAAACAAAAAACGGGTTAGGCTCGTAAAACACACTTTCCCGAATTGTGCACTTTCTGCAAAGGTGCACTTTCCGCAAAATGTACAGTCTCAAAATGTACACTTTTCCAAAACGCACGCTTTCCCGAAATGTGCACTTTTTCATTCAGTCCACTTTTCCAAAAGGCACGCTTTCCCGAAATGTGCATTTTTCAAATAGTGCACTTTACCAAAACGCACGCTCTCCCGAAATGTACACTGTCCCATTTTCTCATGTATATAGTAAGAAGTATCCAAAGTAGCCAAATATTTTAACGGAACGTTTATAGCTACAGTCTTTCTGTCCGTCCGTCCGTCTGTGTGTCCGTTTGTTTGCATTTGCACTATTTTATAGAAACCCTTAGTAATATAAAACAGGGACACCCCTACCCCTAAAGTGTACTTTCTGCGAAAATATACTTCCTGCGAAAGTGCACATTCTGGGAAACTGCACCTATTGACAAAGTGTAGATACATATCGTGAAGTGCACTTTTAGAGAAAGTGTACCTTCCGGGAAAATGACCCTTCTAAAGAAATGACCCTTCTAAAGAAGTGCACCTTTAGAGAAAGTGCATATTTCGAGAAAGTGTGTTTTACGAGCCTAACCCCAAAAAACCACCTTCATAAACCCCAAAGAAAATTTATTATCAAATGGTTACAGGTGCGGCGCACTCCGCGATTACGTTCTCCGCTACAAGTAGGTACCAAGATGCCGGGCGCCCCGCCGGCGGGGTCTATTCAGTGGCTGCCACGCACCGCCTCGTAGCGTCGTAGCGAACGCGTGACGCGCTGGCGCTTTTTGCGTTTACGTCGCAAGTGAACGTACCGCATTTGTAATGTTGTATATTGTTATTATGTGTATAAATGTGGTGTCTTCTGCCACTTTGATAAATAAGTAGTTTAGTTTGTATAATCATCAATGTTATGTTACAAAATATAATATAAATTAGATTTATATCGTCAACGTGAATACTAATTACACAAAAGGCAACCTTATTAAACAAAATATTTAATAAATCGTCACTTGTTAACGTAACGCATTTGTCGCGTTATTTTAATAAGTTTTAAGAAAGGCAACAAGATTTGCATTACAGTGAATTGCAGCATCGCTAATAAAATGTGTTTAATATTATGCAATTAATCACAATTGTGATAATTATTATTTAATGTATAAATTATTAAATAAATAATATAAATACACTTCTCTCTATAGTGAAGCAAGAAATAAATACGCAATAAGTTATTATTTTATTTCTACTCGTTGAAAACCCTTAATATCGGCGACGCGGCAAGTGGACCAATGCATTTCCTCCGTTGGCTCGCGCTGGAGTCAATGACCTTGGAGGGGCCATAAATCATAATGCTTAGGCTTATATAATGACTGCTTTCGTAGAAAACAAAGGAGAGGGTCTTCTGTGCTTGTACTATTATATTTTCTGTGATGGTAATAATTACGTCAGTCATACTTAAGTCGGTGTCCCACTTTTTTTTTTGCCAAAGGCCCACTTCAGTTTGGCTGACCTATTACCATTTGATAAGAAGTTATTTTTTGGGTTTCTGAAGGCGGTTTTTTGTTTTTTAGAACACTTAATTTTTTATATTTGATAACTCTGAACTCCCGACGTGTGTAATCTAAATCAATCCGCTTTATATTTTTTATTTGAATGCTTATTCTTTCAAATTGGTCCCATTCTTGCCAAATGAAGTTCTGATCATTGAGTCTGAGGGATCGACGGAACTCTTCCAAAAATATAGGTCCACATGTGTTAATTTTGATATTTTCTTTAATTGCACAATTAAGATTGTGTAAATAATTTACACCATTTTAAATGTACTTCGTGCTTTTACATTTTAGTTTGACAGCGTTTTTTCTATTCCAATTACGCCTTAAAGTTTTTCATTATGTTACCGATAAAATATAGATCGCAAAATTGTGATAAACTTAGAGAATGTGTGTGTCTAAGTAATATCGTAATCGAAAAGCACAAAAAAGTGTTTTTCTGTTTTTTGTATGTACGCCCCTTTAAAGGTGGGTACGAATTAGAGCAGTCTCGGGTTGAGGCACGCACGGCTCACCCATTTTGCTCAAATTCGTACGCGCTCACGCGCTGTGCGCGAGCAGCAGGCGAGAGGCGCGCGGCGAGCCGCCGAGAGTCGGTCTTTTGACCGTGCTCAAAGGCGCCTCGGTGTGCGTGCCTCGCGTAACTTTGACGTGTATCTGAGCGTGCCGCGGGCAGAACGACAAGTTCTAACTTGTCTGTGGGCGAGGCGCGTATAAATTTGATAAAGTTGCTGAGCCGCTCCACTACCGAGGCGATTTCTTCTTCTCTTTGTTATTAATTCAGTGAATTATGATAAACGCAGCCGCGGCTGTCATAGTATCCGACGCCATTTGGAAATGACGGCTCGCGTCAAGCACGCTGCCTCCCGCGCATGTTTATGTGCAACCGTTTGGCTCGCGAGCAGCTCGCCGCGCGGGGCGAGCATGCCACAGGCTGAGCCGCTCAGATTCGTAACCAGCTTAATATGAAGCCCGCAATATACACCATGATTTTCCCGCGGCGTTGCTTGAAATATCCTATAATTTCATATTGAGAAATAGGACTAAGTACATATCCTATTTCTCGTGTATGTACATGTCTACGACTAAAAATTAAATGTATTAACAAAAAAAAAAAACCGCCTGTTTTTTAGGTGGGCCGTTAAGTAATAGCTGGTCCAGTCCAATGGTAGTGACCACTGGCTACTTTGGATTATTGTGGATTAAAATCATGCTAGAGGTTAACTTTGTAAGATAACTATAATGAGGGCGAATGATTGCTCCAGAAGCATGGATATAATGTAAGTTAATACTTTTGTTTCGACCTTTCAACAGTTACTCTTAGATTAATAATCTTGCTTTTAACCTCATTGTTAAGCACAAAGTACCTATTTAAAGACACAGATTCAAATCGGTACACAATTACACAGGCATTTCAAACAGACTTATCTGATAAAGAGCAACCATTATCAAAGAAATACCTAGATGCAAACTATCTTTTTGTGGCTTTTGTTGCTACATAGGTAGCAACGATATAACGTAGTACCAACTAAGGAAGACCGCAGATATTTGATTTAGATAGGTACCTGAAAACTTTGAAAAATATAATTTTGAAATAAGTTTTTTTTTTCTTCTTTATATCTGCAATCAGTATTTTTACTATAAGCAGATGTAGGTATTTTGCAAGTCGTGTCCAGCAGTGTGTGCTCCAGTGAGAACAACTACTTATTTAAATATGTTTCTGTTGTATGTGCAATGTCGTTTCTTTTAAGATGACTCATATGTCTTGGTGGTTAAATGTGTAATGTGTAGCAAGTTCGTTAATTACCTCATCATATTTAGTATCTCTTGTTAAATAACGGCACTAAATATTTTTCTTCTTTAATCTATCATAATGGGTTTGCTCTTCACCCTAGTTGAAAAGATTCCGGACACTGTCAACAATTGAGCGAGTTACCTATGATTGCTTAGGCCTCATTCTTATGTTCGGCATAGCAACCAGGAGTGGATTGTATGAGTTCTGGTAATAAAAGATAGCGGAATAATTTCTAGAATACAGACAAGCATTCAACTTTACACCTTTGGTCAAGACTTGAAGTTAACCTCAAGTGTTTTATCATTGTGTCAAGAATGGCAAGCTAGTACTTGTCAAAGCCATCCTAGAGGCTGCATTGTAATCATACAATACACCATGCATGACCCAACTTGAGCCTTGTATAACAGTGAATTACAAAAATATTATAGTTGTGAAGTAAATAAACTAAGAAACAATGCACCATATTTTTTAAATCCACTCATAAGTAGGGTTGCCATATGTTTTTGATGATTACTTACTACTGTTATGTATCCTTTCATTCATTAAAACCGTGTAAACTTTACAACAAATATATCACATAAACATATTTGTGATGAGTGATTCCTAAAAATCCTGACACTTGCCAAGTCCGGCCGCAATCCAGGCAAACGGTCAAAAATCCTGACATTTTCAGAAAAAGGCTGACTTATGGCAACCCTACCCATTAGGCCTTAGGGCCATTTTTTGCTGCAAGACAAGAAGCACAGATTATTATCCTCAGCTTGGACCCCACCAGTTGCGTTTCTGATTGTTTTAGATCACAGTGCACCTACCACATTCAAATAATTAATAGTTAGCAGGTATACTTTGCTAAACTTCATTACATCAGTGCTACGTTAACCAGACTATTACAACATGATATTGTGTTATTTCAAATAGAACTAAAGACAATTTGGTAGTTTCCTTCTTAATATAGACATATTTTATATAATGGGCCGGGATTGACAATTCCCTTAACATGCATTATAAGGTTAAATTTTGATAAGAGTAACCAGGGATGGGGGGAACAAGGTTTCAAATTATTGCAAATAAACTAAGTTGGTAGTTATTATTATATCACATTAGGCAATCAAATGAGTAAAATGTACAATCTAAGGTAACAAACACCAATGTTCGACACTTTTAGCTGACATGCACCAATAATCGACAGAAGCTTTTAATTCTAAGATCATAGGGTTATAAATTGATTGTTGCAAAACAAATTAATAACTCTTATCTTCTTTAAGTAAGAATCAGTGTCGAAAATTGGTCCTTTGTTGAGTATTGGTGTCTTTACCTTACATAATAGAATAAAATTAATTCATGCTCATGATGATGCAAGTCATGCCTGAAAAACAACCTACAAAATTATTACTGTGGCATTCTAAACACACTATTCATAGTCATATTACTGCAGCCCCAGATCTACAGGCAGTGCTTATATTAGTCTAGAGCAGGTAAACCAACTTGCCCACCCAGAACCCGGGATAGGAGTAAGACTAGACAAAAGCAAAATTAAAAAGAAAAGATTGTGCATTAAAATCCTCTTGTACTAATTAATTAAAAGTAGGTAGGAATACAAAATTCAACATGGACTCCACATTTAATGACAATAATACAAACACAAGTAATACTTTGAACACATTAATTATTTCCAGTGCTCTTGATAGTCAAACAATAATCATACCAGTAAGCGTACTTATGGGCTAACAAGGGCTTCATTTAAGTTTAAATACACAATTCCTGAATGACTCCCTAGCAAATATGATAACCTATTGAGAATCCAGAAATTAAGGCATCTAATACCTACTTGTCTTTGGCGAAAAACATAAGCATTGTCTTTTATCTTATTGGATAAATCAACAGAGTTTATCTACCCAACATAGCCAACATATCAACCATACACACAATATGCACAAATTGTATTACTCATCCATCAAGCCCATTCTCTTTATGATCTTAAGAGATGACTACACCTAAATCAAAGACCATAATGTGTAGATTCAAGGGTGTAAAAATGGAAAGTTCTTGAACAAGTACCATTGCACCACGTTTTTTATCAGGAAGTTAGGTATTAAAAAAGAGGGTACCTGTCATGTCATCATTTATTGCCATTTTGTTAACCAAATTAAATTAACTGGTTACGCTATGCCAATAAGGAACTCCTGTAGTTAGGCTGCTACAAAAAACCAATGCCACGAAAGAAAGAGACTGCGCCTTCTTCATGAAGTAACTATCTGGCAAAAAAATACGACTATGACTGCACTGTTCACTTCTTTTACACTGAATTTGAATAGCAAACGCCTATTTAGATGAGCACATGAACTATAGTTTTCACTAAAGACACGCGAATCAACGAAATAAATGATCGAAACAAAGAAAATAATGAAGAATTTAGATAATTGGCATTCACGAAGAAAATGGCGTCATATCACTAGTCAAGGAACAAGGTACAATTTCGTCATTCAAAAACACGAGGCTACTACATAAAAGCAGCACCAAATATCAAATCATAGTAAGCAAAACGTTTTCTTTAAAAGAGTACTCACTTTGAATAAGAATTCCAAAGAAAATCATCCAAAAACTTTAAGGACTGATGACAAGGCACTCCACTCACCGTTTGCAAAACCAGACTAATTTATCACGTGACCACATTTATGTTACCATTGAAAAAAAGTGTACTCATAGTAGTTTTTAACTACTAATAATTTAATTAAACCAACGCACTAATGTATATTATGAATGCATCTATTGTTAAAAATAATATGTCACTATTAAACATTCGTTGATTCGCTTAATGTCAAAGCAAAGTTTAATTTTATTTTACTTTCGAAAGTAAGTTCGGAGTTAATTATTAATATTGAAAAGTAGTCATTACATAAGATACTTATGCTATAAAATAGCTAGACCTCATTGCAGATGATAGATAACACGGTTTTAAGATTTTTACTAAACTAACTTAAACGTAATAATATGTGATGAGATCATACTGTACAAACACATCCCAAACAAAGATGACTGGTAGATTAATAAATTTAACGGAGCAACATTGTCTTGGATTGTCGAAGTTTAGAAAAAAAAACCAACAAAATAAGTAATATAAGTATAAATAAATTTAAACCACTACCCATTACTACAAATATTGTTACTTTCATTTAAAAAGTCGGTTTAAATCACAGATGTTTAAATACTGCGATTGTTTGGTTTGTTGCTTTGTGAACATCTGCCAAGTGTCAATCATAGATAAAGGAAGAGAATGGATGTGGCACTTGACATATACAAATAACCAGTTATGTAAATACTATGCATTCCGACATCGAACACTCAAAAATAATGTTATCTCTTTTTAACTTAGTTCTATGTCCCTAAGTAAAAAGAGATGACAGTACGTCAGCCAGTGCAATAATGGCAACATTTATAATTTGACGTTCATACAAATACCTAACGTGCCTAAAGTCAGCCATGTGCAATTAGCTTGTCATGAGTATCAAGTATCTGATGTGTCAACCGTGCCGAATTCACTCAAAAAATGATTAATATCTTGTTTTCCGTATTATATATTGCCAAAAGTTACACATGGATTGAAAGAGAAACTACATCGTAATGTCTCTTAAGTGTAGTTTGCTAGAATGAGGTGCAAGAAACAGCGAAAATCAGAAATATTGAACATTTCATCGGTAAATTTAAGTTTTTGTTAAAATATTGGTCAGTTTTGTCATTATTGGGGGACAAATATGTAGTACATTATTATTAATCCATAGATCAAGATTAGTTCAAGATTATTATACGATTTGCCTTTTATTTACAATATTTTGAAAGTAAACAAACCGGAGAATTTGACAGCTAGGGTTGTTCTTAAAATATCGAAAATAACTTGGAAATTTCTCATTATGACAAATAATGTTAAAATAACATATTTTTTGTAATTGTATCATAAAGAACGTATATGGAATATGCCAAAGACAGCAAAGAACCATCTTTCACCATGGATTACTATTTTTAAGGATTTTGGGAAAAAGTGTACTGAGAAAGTTTCATTCCAAAATTATTTAAATAAAATAATATTGTTTCGAAATAAGTAATGACTAAAGTTTTATACCTACTAAAAATCATCTAAGACAGCAGCAAATATTTTAATTTGTTTACTTGACGACACGTAAACGTAGTTGATAGTGACCCTGCCCATGAAACCAACGGTCCTGGGTTCAAATCCCGGTAAGAGCGGATATTTGTTACGGTCTGATAATATAACAAGTCATATTTGTAAAAAAATGAAGGAGTTAAACACTGGTAATACACGATTATTTAAGATTATTGGCACTCTCACGCTGTGGCACTGTTTTGAATAAAAACAAAAGTAAATAATTATTGTTAATATTTTTGTTGCTTTTTATGATTCTTGTATTTGATCATTAAGAGAACTTAATGAGTCTTTTTTTATGAAAGGAATAACTAAGAAAGAAATTATAGTTTTGTTGCTTTGTACTTTTAATTATATTAACTCACTCGAACTATATTTACCTACTAAACCCGTGAAATACTTCATCTCTAGTCTTCATCATCGGTTCTACTTTACGAAATAAAGAAGCTAGGTTGACACGAACGCACTTCTACGCACGGTCGAAGCGTTGATATGACAGGTGGCTCGTGTCAAGATCTTGCCTGCGATGCATGGCGGCACGTGCGGTCATGTATACGATAGTACTACTTTGTTAGAATCTTGTACCACGCGCCGCGTCAACCACGCGTTCATGTGAACCTAGCCTAAAGCTTTTGGTATGCAAATGCTGAAAATAGCAAAATATGTCCGCAAATTTTGAGAAGTTCCGTCGTTAACTCATGGATTCCATCATCAGATCACTCCAACTTTTCTATGGGACCGTTTCCGACCTTTCCTTTCCTTTACGGTGGAAAGGGCCCACCGTGCTGGTTGTGCTCAAGACGACGTTTTGCAAGCCCTTCAGGTATCCCACTGCTACTGCATCTTTATACAGGACATGCGAAGTACTGAACGTACAGAACAGACGAGTTGAGAACCTCCCACCTATATGATTTGTTTATCGATAACTTTATTATTACTATCGAATCGGGGCAGCACTTAAACATGTGACAGTCCGCCATTTTATGTTTGCTATGGTAGTTTAGGTAGGCACGATTTTTCTGTAGGTATGCCAGATCCATTCTCTTTCTTTATCATTGGTGTCAATAGATTCGCTCGACTTGACGTATGACAACTTTGACATTGACGTTGACTGTTGAGTAAGCAAGCTCGTCTAGCCGTGGTCTAACCTAATAGAACTGTATGAAAAAAAATAGTTTTATAATATAAGTAGCTACTATTTGCTGTACATACATTATTAAGTTAATTTTAAGTTAAGTAACTTAATCACTATGCCGACGATATCAATTAAACGTGACTCGCTATTTGCTGCACTTGGCAAAACTTACAGTAAGAGTCATCCTACGTATTATATTCTCTGTATTTACAACCAAAGATTTAAACAAACTCATTTTTCCAGCCGATGAAGAGTTTCAAAACCTGTGTTTCGAATTCGGGTTGGAATTGGATGAAGTTGTAAGTATTACGTTAATACATAATTATATTAATTCCATTTCCGCTTCTGCCTGCTTCTGCCGACTTTATTCAAATTGTACCTAACTGAAAAAGTACTTAAATATTTTATCTTCTTTTTTGATAATTATATATATGTATGGGGTTTTCAAGAATAAATACTACCTATGAGCCAATATGGGTATTAGGGTTAATTTCACCTAGCTGGAGTGGCGGTACATACCTACAGATATAACAAATAGTTATACAACATCATAAAATGGTATTAATCGTGCTTGTTCAGTCAGTAAGCAGGATAAATCAACTTACTTGACAAAATAAGGGTAACTCATCACTTCATTGAATATACCATTTCAATGAATTTCACTTTGTTGAATGAATCATTCTATCAAACTTCATTTCATTGAATGCTATTTTCTGCTGAGACCTTAATGTTCTCGGGGTGTTTTAAAAATTAATTACGTAGGTTAGGTGAGGTTAGATGCTGAGAACTTAAATTTGCGATCGAATATGTAATTATTAAAAGTATTGATACTATTTACTTCCTATATTTCCAGACCACAGAAAAACAGATGTTAATTAAGGAACAGGGTGATCAGGCTGGGTCAGGAGTTTCAGAGGAAGTGCTGTACCGCATTGACATCCCTGCCAACAGATATGATTTACTCTGCCTTGAGGGGCTAGTCAATGGGATATTGGTCTTCCAGAAAAAGTAAGTTTTAAACAAGTGGAAAGTCCAGTTATAGTAGTCCAGTAGTCCAGAGTAGGCAGGCGGTCAATCAGTCTTCCAATTGGTTAGTGGCCTGGCAACGCTCGCATCATGCGTGAATCCTATCTTTTGTTTTCCCACAGAGTAGAATTGCATCCTGTACTTTAGTGATATTAAGTATTTCAGTTGATAATTCGTCCTCTCTTGATGCGTGTATCTCGGTGACACTCATTCTGTTTTCGTACCCTTCTATGCAATTGGATTTTCACATGTCAATAATCTACCTGTATTATTATTCCTTCTAAATTTAATAATTAATTATTAAACAGGTAACTAACGCAACCAATTTGTTTTGTAGCCTTTATAATTTTCTAGCAAACAACTGTAGTGTATCATTCTCTGACATTTGATCTACAGAATAATACTGTAAGCAAATCTGAGATATAGACATTCCTAAAAATTACACTGCAAATTAAGTAAAAGTTTGTTAAAGCATTAAATTCTGTAAAATACTTGAACTTGCATTATTAGGTCCTGTTATCGTAGCAGAAGATAAGACTCTCTGCCTATATTCTTTATCTACAACATACGTGTCAGTAAAGAAAAATTAATAAATTGTATAATTTCATAAATATTTTGAAGTATGCGTTGCGATCCGGACGCAACCTGCATTGGCATTACACCATCCATATCATCTTCATATCCACTCTGGTCTGAGGAGTAATTTTCATTCACCTCTGTCCATACTGTGTGTCCATGTCTTTGCTCAACACCAACTTTTTTCTTTACATGGTCCTAGTTTTTTAGTCTGCCTTTTTATCCTTTTTACAAACCCTTATTTAACATAACTTGTTAATTTATCAATATGTTTAGTTCATATCTTGTAAGAAAATCGTAAACAAGTGCCCGTTATTTGAATGGCCTGGCTGAAGAATTTGAATACATAAATGAACCCAATGGCAATATTATGTTATGGTGTCTATAAGTCGAGTCGTGATAGAGTCTAGAGAGAGAGATAATAATTGCTATTCTATTACAACTATATTTGAATATGTCCTGGCTTTAAAGCGAAGCTGCGTTTTTACTACAGCTTAGGTTTACGCGAATGAACTGGTGCCTCGTAAAACATATCTATGCCTACCCTATTTACATTCATACATACATAACATCATGCCTTCATTCCCAAAGTGGGGTAGGCAGAGCTACAGAAATACAACTCTAAAAATACTTGTTTATAATTCTGTAACCATATTTTGCACAATCAGGCCAAGAAGTTTACTAGTGTGTTGTGACAGGTTGCAAGCCCATCGCCTAATAGTACTATAAGCCCTTATTCCCTTAGTCGCCTCCTACGACCCACACAATCCACAGGAAGACTTGGAGTGGCACTATTCTAACCCGGCAACCACACAGGCACCCTATTTATTTACCGTTAAATGCGATTACATTGATATTTACAGAAAAGAGCCTCCAAAGTACGAAGCACTGAAGTATGATGATTGCCACGCACTGCACCTCACACCGAGCACGGCGCAGATCCGGCCGTTCGCGGTCGCCGCCGTGCTCAAAGGAATCACCTTCACCAAGGAGTCCTACGACAGTTTCATTGACTTACAGGTTAAATTAATGTCAGCTATGTCTAACCTAACCTAACCATGAACACGGCACTAGGTTTTTTTATGGCATGGGGAAGGAAGGCATCTGATGGTAAGTGGGATCTGTGACCCATAGATATTTGCATTCTCAAAGCTACACTCCAATCCTAAAACCACAAATGCGTTGCCAACCCTGAGGAGTAAGATTTGCCTGCCTTTATATGAAGGTATGTTGAGTTGCAGTGTATTTATAAATCAATAATAAAAAAAAATCTTTAAATGATTGTCTAATACTTTCGTAACATAAATAAAGCTGTAATGAACATGAACATGAACATGTCCTAAAACGTTTCTGACTCATTTTGAACATGCCTTTGAATGTTATAGGGTTTTAGGTTATGACTTTGTATATTATAATCTAATACATGAAATTTTCATGACTTCCGATAGCTATGAACATAAATAGTATGGGTACAAAAGTCGGACTTTCAGTAATCAAAACAATAAATGTATGGCAGTCATAGGAATCCCCTATTACATAAACAAAGTATAAAGACTGCAAGTTGTTGATCCTTAGCAGCAATGTTTAAGTCCATAATTTATTATAAAATAGCCATTCTCAAACCAACCAGCCAACCTTCAGTAATTGCAGAGGCACCAGAAGAAGAAGAATGTATTTAACTGAACCTTTAACTAAACTACAAGCAGATTCTTTTTAAAGTCCTGTATCTTATTTTGCTGTACATCAAATATGCATTCAAGCCTATTAACATGAGGGCGACACCATAACTGCCATTCGGCATCTTAAACCATAATGAACCATAAACATAACCTATTAAAGTTACATATTAATAAAATTGATTATTTATCACAACATAGTTACGATTAAACATGAGGGACGGCCTCGTTTCCACCAGTAAGAAAACTTCCAACAGAAATGTCTCGTAACTTGCAAGTGTATGTACCTTACTTACCACTTGGCTGTTGGACATTTCTCACAGCAATTTAGGCAGGCGTATTTGCGTATTACTTATTCTCAAGGAATCAAGTACAAATAGCTGCTTATTCACATTCATATTCATATTCATTTATTTGCATAACCATGGTATTACAAGGTGGTCTTAAAAAATAAAAGTACATACATGGACCCTACTAGGGCATCGCAAATTGTTTAAAAACTAAGTACAATTATAAAAGAAATGGTTTGAGAATTACTATCTAATATTGCGTTCTCTTATTAATTATTCTGTATCTATTATAATTCTATTTTCTTAATATTATTTATTAATAATCCATGAACTCTTGCACAGAGTACGGGCATTTACAAATAAGATATGTTTTTAATTTATTAACAAATGTTACATATTTTTCTTCCTTAGAGATATCTTTAGGAACCATATGTTTAAGTGAACGTAAGCCGCGATTTCTACTGCGTAAAAGCCATGCCGCTAACGTACTAACATAAGTGTTATATATATATAACATGCGTTCATTCTATACATTCTCAGGTTTCTGTTTCCAGGACAAGTTACACCAGAACATCTGCCGAAAGCGTACCCTGGTGGCGATCGGGACGCACGACCTGGACACGCTGCAGGGCCCGTTCGTGTACGACGCGCTGCCGCCAAGCGAGATCAAATTCAAGCCGCTCAACCAGCAGAAAGAAATGACGGCGCCGGAGCTCATGGAATTGTACTCAGTAAGTAATCCGACTGTATTGTGAAGTGTTTGTGTAAAAGCTTCGAAGTTGCATACGGGTCGTTTTCAAAAAAATTGTACATAGTTAAGGTTAATGAAAACAAAATCACGATCGCGTCCTTTGTATAACGAAAGTTAGTCATACAACCTGTATGGGTAACTTTCGTCACATAAAGGAATCAATTAAGTTTTGTTTTAATTAAAGCCCTTAACTATGTACAATTTTTTTGAAAACGACCCATACAGTAAAAAGGACGTACCAGGGACGGGGTCTGTGCACTTCCACAGCCTGATACTTGGCTGATATAACCCCTCGTATAGGTGAAAAACTTAAGTAAAGGACCAGGGCCTCTATTCAACTGCGTTATAACGATATCGTTTATGACCAGGGCCTCTATTCAACTGCGTTATAACGATATCGTTTTTGACCTGTTTCCGTATTGTCAACGTTATGATAACTCTTATGTCATTTACAATAATGGCGACTGTGACATAAACGATTCTTAAACGTGTCAAACACGATATCGTTTTAACGCACCTGAATAGAGGCCCTGTTTCCGTATTGTCATCGTTTTGATAACTCTTATGTCATTTACAATAATGGCGACTGTGACAAAAACGATTCTTAAACGTGTCAAACACGATATCGTTTTAACGCACCTGAATAGAGGCCCTGTTGTATGTGGTTGTGTACAAAACTAATATGGAACATATGTCAAATTTCAAATAAAGAATGTCAAGCGGTCTATATAGATGTGTTACAGCTACATACAACAGGGCCTCTATTCAACTGCTTTATAACGATATCGTTTTTGATCTGTTTCCGTATTGTCAACGTTTTGATAACTCTTATGTCATTTACAATAATGGCGACTGTGACATAAACGATACTTAAACGTGTCAAACACGATATCGTTTTAACGCACCTGAATAGAGGCCCAGGTCCTTTACGTAAGTTTTTCACCTATAATACGGTTTCTGTGTACTACAGAGTACTCTCATTTTCCACACACTCAGGTTGCAAATACTTAATGTGAAAACGGTAATTAGCAAGATTTCTGGAGTGGTTTTTTTTAAATGTCAAGTGCAGATACTTATTATAAAATATATACCCCCTTGCTAATAATAAACGTGGAATAAGCTTGGAATAGTTATGCCTACTTTGTCTTTATCTGTCATTTGAATTCCAGAGATAAGGACAAAGTATGGCATAACTATCCCAAGCTTATTCCACGTTTATTAGTAAGGGGGTTATTAGGGTTATAAATAAAATATGATTTGCTTACCAGTCGCGTAATATTTCAACTTTTTACGTGAACAATTTTATTTCATGTGTTTTATGACACTAATTCGTCTCTTCGTTTTTACGTTATTGAGATGACGTATTTTCATTTATCTGCACACTCTACCATTGACAATGTAATTTCATGTACTTATCTAAATACGACGTATTTGCTCAGTCCCATTCCGGTCGTGGTTTAGTAATATGATGTCGCACCTCACAAAACAAGTTGAACTGTAAATGTTAAGCTGGGTACGAATCTGAGCGGCTCAGCCTGGGGCATGCTCGCCCCGCGCGGCGAGCTGCTCGCGAGCCAAATTGTTGCACATAAACATGCGTGGGTGAGGCAGCGTGCTCGCCGACATTGCGCCTCGTTTAAAATGGCCTCTGACACGATGACAGCCGCGGACGCACACCGAGGCGCCTTTGAGCACGGTCTAAAGACCGACTCTCGATGGGTCGCCGCGCGCCGCTCGCCCGCTGCTCGCGCACAGCGCGTGAGCGCGTACGAATTTGAGCAAAATAGGTGAGCCATGCGTGCCTCAACCCGAGTCTGCTCTAATTCGTACTCACCTTTACAGAATCACGCCCAGTTGAAGCAGTACCTGGGCATCATCCGCGCCAGCCCCGTGTACCCGGTCATCAAGGACAAGCGCGGCGTGGTGCTGTCGCTGCCGCCCATCATCAACGGAGACCACTCCAAGATCACGCTCCACACAAAGAACGTGTTCATCGAGTGCACCGCCACAGACTTAAACAAGGTAATAGTTAAACCCCGGATTGACGGGGGCAAAAGCGTACCAGTGCTAGTGATCCATTAAATATAAATAAATAAATAAATAAATATCAGGGGACAATCTCACACAAATTGACCTAGTCCTAAACTAAGCTCCAGGCTTGTACAGTCAAGGTCATAAATATGTATACACTTTAGTACCTTGTCACTTTAATCGCTGTGACATTTTCATATGGCAGTTTAAACATGACGTTAAATAGACAAGGTACTAAAGTGTATACATATTTATGACCTTGACTGTACTATGGGTACTAGACAACGATAAACATACTTATATAGAGAAATAAATACTTAAATACATAGAAAACATCCAAGACACAGGAACAAATATTCGCGCTCATCACCCAAATATCTGCCCTTACCGGGATTTGAACCCAGGACCGCTGGCTTCGGAGGCAGGGTCACTCCCAACTAGGCCACCGTATCGACTAAGTTTGTCGACAACTTTTTTCGTGACATGGATACATTTCTTGCAAAAGCATGTAACTGATTACTTTAGTACCTTGTCGCTTTACTGTCACATAAGCAATGTCAAACAAGATTGTCTAATGTGTTAATGCGATAAAGTACAAAATTAGCTTGAAGTGACAAGATACTTTTGATCCTGACTGTGCCTTTTAACTTCTATATCTGAATGATCAGCTTTCTATGAAGATAAACTATATTTTTTCTTGCGAGGCATTTTTAACCGACTTAAAAAAAAAAACAAAATTGTTCTCAATTTGTCGGAATGCTAAAGAATATTGTTGTACTGAATTAATTGTTATTGTATGTAATTTCAATGGTTGTCAAAGTTCACTTGAGTCCAATGTCAATGTCAGATAACGGTTGTTTATAGTTGCGATAAGTATAAATAAAAGAGGTTTGCACATAATTAAAAGCCATTCAAACTTAGCCATTAGTTACTTATAAAAATAAACTTGATAAACTTAGCCGATAATTATTTAATGAAACACTCGGCCATTAGCACTGGTATATTTGCCCCCATCACTCCGGGGTTTGGTAATAATTAGATTCCATAGAAATATTTTCTTCTCTCCTCCACCTCTTTTTTTTTGCATCAAATTTGGGTCATTTTCCAAAATCAACACAATTTAAATAGGTCCCAATTCTAATAGCATTTTAAATTAAAATCCAGTAAATACAAAACGTCAGCTCGGTATGTTATTTATTTGTTACTGCTTTTGTTTGTCTTTGAGTAACTTTATTGAGTATTATTCTTTTACCAAACACGGGACTCCCGGGAGTGAGTGGGTGGGACACCAACCGGAGCTTGTCCCTGAATTCACACTATAGAAGTATGCTCCTACGGACAACCACCGGTTAGTGTAAGACTATTTAAGAAGGATGGGAACATTAATAATAGGTTATATTAATGAAATAATTTGGATTGGTGAACTACTAGGCTATTGATGAAACTATGATGTCTGCCTGGCCAATACTAAATACTTTGGTTAAATTGGCAGACGGTGACTCACCAACTCAATGGAATGGGCCTCCCAGAATAGCCGCAAATACATAGCAGCAGAGAGGCAACAGTTCCAGAGGGGCTAAGGGTGGAGAGGTACTTCTGGAAACGACCTCAAGGTGCCCACTCGCCACTTATGCAACTCATCCGCCCTTCGAGCATATTGCTCTTGCTACTTCGACCTTTGACTGGCCAATAAAGGCAAGCCAGAGGTGAGGGTCTGTTCCTCGTCATCATACACTCGAACAGTACCTTCCCTCGGGAGCACTCAGGACCATGGTGTCGCTTGAGTGTTATTATAAAATTAATAAATAAATGTGTTTTTCTGCTATGAGTTATTTCTCATTTTAGTTCATACATTAGCTTAGCACCTTAAGATAATCGGGTAGCACTGGTAGCAATGCAGGTTATCTGCCTTGTGTAGTTAGAATAATGTATGCAACTGTACATTTAAGCCTGAAAACACTCGTGTAATCTTATTTATTATGTATCAGGGTGATTCTTCGGAGTTTTAACCGCCGTCATTTTATTCCAGATATAATTAACACGTCTTTCATTAATTGACTAGAGATAGAAACTATCCCTAGCACTTTCTATTTACATCAAAATTTGCTCGTAGTTATCATTATTTTAGACAACAATGACGAGCGGTTGAAACGCCAAAAAATAGCCCATCAAATTTTTTGTCGACTGTAAAATTTACCAGCGCGAACACCTTGCAGAGCCGCGCCTCGCCGCAGTACTGCGTTCTACAGAGCATACGGAGCGTACCATCTGACGAATGTCGAAATTTTAAAAATTCAGATTAAATAAAACGGTTTTCTATTTGATAGGTTTTTACGAGTTCCTAATCGCAATGAATCTAATCACATGGTCCATTTAACCCATTAAATAAGGCCACGCAAGTTCACAATAAGCACTCAAATAAACCGACGTAAAATTACTGCCCTCCTAAGCAAATAAACAGTATATATTTCAAAATCCCGCTGTCATTACATGACAGTGTTGTTGTGTGAGGGACCTCAACTCTCGTGGAACTACCTATATGTCAGATTCAATTGTCAAAGTAGATTCAATCCTATCAGGTTGTGTTTGCTGCAGAAGTTTTATTCGAGATTCTGCTATTTGGCTTGGCGGGGCAAATTATTAGATCTCAATTCATCACCGGTTTTATGTGTTTTCAACATTAATTTATTTTATCTACATCCATATCATAACTTCCCTACAATATGTTCAGAAACGATAAGCAAATGGCCTATATTAAGAAACCAGTATCTGTGATTGCATCTTAATGTTCACTTTAAAGTGCCGGTAACCCACACTATAATTACATTCAAATTTCGAACATCTTCTTAAACGAATAAATCCTATTTGGTTGTGTTTATCGAGTTAATCGATATGTAATTTCATTCGATTGAAACATTCTTGTTCTATACAAAAAAAATATTTTAAATATGACAATTGATTTGGGAATCGAAATCGACTGGTCTAGATTGTCTATGAATTTAAAAAAAGTCAGCTATTCGAACTTTTGTTTCTTATAACGTGAAATAACAAGAAAATAACGCTTAACAAATTCGCTAAATCATTTTGCTATTTAATATTTGGTGAAAATGAGTAATGACGACAGTGCAGTGATACGAGTGTGGAAATGTGTGTGACACCACCTGAAATACGAGATGCCGCAACGACTATTTATTATAGCAGTTCTGCAAATTTAAATGAAAGCTCTGCTACTGTATCTGCGGAGAAAGTGCATTTTTCTCATTGCACCATACAAATTGTAGTAAATAATAATTATTATTATAAATAAAGTTTGTTTTTTTATTATTTGTGATTTATTTAAGCTTTGGTACTACAAACAAGTTAACAGTAACACTAACTTAACAAAAATACAGGCCATATCTGAACATAATTATAGAAAACTTATGATATGCATGTAGATAAAGTTTTGTATGTGGCTATACATAATTAGGCATTAAAACACTCGTGTGATCTTATTATGAAACTCGCCTTCGGCTCGTTTCATAAAACCACACTCGTGCTTTAATGCCTCTTATTATGCACCAGCCACATAAACTACTATTAAATGTTTTGTCACAACCTGCTTAGTTCACGCGACTGAGATATGTAACCGTTACACTGCCAATAAGCAGTATCTCTAATCCATGTTAGTAATGAGGTTGATATTGCTACAGGAGTTATATCTTTAATACTACCTAGCTTAGGAAGGCAGTGTAGCGTTACCGCTTCTACTGCAATTGCCCGTGTAATTAGCATTTGAATTTCATTGGTAGGCGCTTAATGTGTCTGTTTCGTTATAGACTACTAGAACTCGTCCCTATTTCTTACCGTTGGGGGCTGATTTTCGAATAATCTTTAGTGCACCCCTAAGGTACTGAATATTGCCTCCGAATTTGAATTCGTAGGTCCAGCGGTTTAGGCTATGCTTGGTCTGTCAGAAGAGTTTTATAAGTATTGATAGATTGGGTGAACTTGACAGGTTTTGGCACAGCAGGGTTTGAACATCCCTAGTCTCTTATGGAATAAGGGCTTAACTAATCTTCGTGCACACTTCATTGCAGGCGGAGGTGGTGCTCGACACGTTGGTGTGTATGTTCTCGCAGTACTGCAGCGAGGTTCGGCAGTGCAAAGTGTTCGCGCCGGACGGCACCTACGAGCTGTACCCTCGACTCGAAGAGCGCGAGGAGCGCGTCAATGTAGACAAGGCTAACAGCTACATCGGTATCAGGTAGGGGCATAAATTGCATGTGAGAGTGAAGGTATTCGTCCGCGTGGACTTGGCTAAAGGTGGGTACGAATTAGACCAGCCTCGGGTTGAGGCGCGCACGGCTCACCTATTTTGCTCAAATTCGTACGCGCTCACGCGCTGTGCGCGAGCAGCGGGCGAGCGGCGCGCGGCGACCCATCGAGAGTCGGTCTTTAGACCGTGCTCAAAGGCGCCTCGGTGTGCGTGTCTCGCGTAATTTGGACGTGTATCCGAGCTTGCTGCGGGCAGGACGACAAGTTCTGACTTGTCTCTGGGCGAAGCGCTTACAAATTTAATAAAGTTGCTGAGCCGTTCCACCATCGAGGCGAATTCGGCGAAATATAAACACAGCCGCGGCAGTCATCCTGTCCGACGCCATTATGAAATGTCGCCTCACCCGCGCATGTTTATGTGCGTCAATTTGGCTCGCCGCGCGGGGCGAGCATGCCTCAGGCTGAGCCGCTCAGATTCGTACCCAGCTTAACAGGTACATCGGCTCCAGTACTCATTGCAAGCAGACTGAGGCTAGACACATTGGTGTGTATGTTCTCGCAGTACTGCTTGAGGTGTGGCAGTGCAAAGTGTTCGCGCCGGAGGGCACCTACGAGCTTAGATGAAAACAGAAGAAATTTTAGGAAGATGTGTGACTAGGCGTGCGGGCTTGAGCACCTAATATAGGCGCTAAGTGCCTAATTTGAGTTAGTTGTGCGGCCGCCATCGATCAGTCATCACGTATTTGAGAGAGTAACACGATTGCATTTACGCATCCTGTCATCCGTCACGTCATTATTGCGAGATATATTGCCGTCTCACTTACGCAACGATGTCAGCCATCAATTTAACTCTTATGCTCCTTATTTCAAATATATGCCATTCTTTGCGAATATAAGCTATTACACACGAGCGTACGGAGCGTAACAGCTGACGAAAGTATGATGATAACCTATTCTTGGGTTTTAGGTTATTGCTAAGTAGCACTGTCTCACAGATTTCTAAACAACACAATTTGCCATTTTGCATTTTTAATAATTAACAACCTCGCGGGTTTGAAGTTAGCACGAGACTGAGCAGGCAGTGACGTCATGGAGTCACAGCAATAGTTTTTAAATCGATAAGTTGGCTAGATTTATTGTCCTACACTCCTAGCCTAAAGGCAAATCCATACCGAGTGAAATATTAGTCTATGGGCTAGACACGTTGGTATTTACTCGGAATACTGCCGCGAGGAAACGCAAGATTGCCGAGAGAAGTCAGTCCTTTTTGTTGAGGAACTACACATAGCTATAGTTGTACCCTCATACCCAGTTTTATATCGTGATACCCAGTGGGCGGGTGGAATGTCACATGGGCTTGTCACATAAAATACAGTTGCTTCAATTTTTAGGATCACTATTACCCAAAAAGTAAAAACCTCACTTAATATATTTTGATGGCGCTAATTGTTAGTAAAACCTGTTTTAACTTTGTTCAACAACGAAAAAATACTGGTAAATGGCAAAGTGTTTGTATCGATTTGGCTTTGTTGGTTTCCCAACAAATCGGCATATCGATCGGTTCAATGTTATCTACTCGAGTTGATCAAATGCCCTCCTCGGGCTTAAGAAGTAAAGATCTAGACTTATTGTTTTTTTTTTATTATCTTTGGTATTGATTGATAAACATAATTGTCATTCGCTAGCGAAACCGGGCCTAACCTGGCGGCGCTGCTGTCGCGCATGTGCCTGGCGACGACGCACGAGCCGGAGCGCGGCGCGCTGCGCGTGCGCGTGCCGCCGTCGCGCCACGACGTCATCCACGCCTGCGACCTGTACGAGGACATCGCCATCGCTTACGGGTAACTTTATTATATTATGAAACCATTCTAAACTCGTTGTCAATGGAACGTGTCACAATGTAAACAGACCGCCATATTGATATTGTTAATTCAACAAGGATAGGAAGCAGGGACCGGCCCGCTATCCCATTCAAGGGGTTTCGAATAGGTTTATAAGGATTTTACTTAGAAAAGCCGTTCGAAATGCTTTTTAAAGCGCTATTTATAAGGGTTATCTCATATCTGTGCTTTAGCTGTCAAGGTTGCCCTTATGTGAATGGTTAGTTTAACAAATAACTTAGTCATATATTTCGTTCCGAGAGGTTATTGTTTTAGTGGGGTATTCTATTGAGAGGTTAGTCTTTCAAAGGTTTTTATCGGTGAATGGGTGGGCGGGTCCCTGATAGGAAGGAAGGAAGGCACGGATTACTAATCAAGTGTGCACTTAAGTAAACCACACAGTTTTGTAATTTTATTTACCCTCGAGTGATATACAGAATAATAAAATTTAAGTATATTAAATCTAATTTGAATAAATTAAGATTTTAATTTTAAAATAAAACTATTTCATACATTTTTAAAAACGTTAAAACGTTTTTAAAAACGCCGTTCGTCAAGGTTGTCATGTCATGACAATTCAAAAAGAAAAACATTGAATAACTTTGATTGTACGAGTGTTTGGTTGTTTGGAATTAGTTATCCTGGTTGTTAAAAGTAAAAAACGCGGCATACAATAACATTTTATAAATTTCTATTCAATCTTTCGCAGCCGCTGCCTTTGTTAAATAATAACTAACTAATAACTCATTTTGGCTTGACCTGGGCCCGTAGCATGGTCGCCTTTATCGATGTGAATAAACGTGGATATCGTATCCGTCACTCTCGCACTGACATACTGGTCAGAAAGTGACAGATCTGTTATCCACATCGATAATGGCGACCATGCTATGGGCCTTGGAACGCTAAAATTTGCGAGCTGTTTTTATAACAGAAAAATATATTACCACTAGTTATAACCACTCTATAACGTGCTCTCACATAAGGTATCTCCATTCGATTTCCGTTCAGCCGTTTTAGCGTAAATAATAATTTGTTACTCACACACTGTAAACTTTCGGTATTATATTAGTAGGTACTAGCGACCCGCTCTAGCTTTGCTTCGGGTTAAAGTATTATACTTAAACCTTTGAACGCCAACGATGCCTAAATTAGTCATGAGTTGTCGTGCCGACACAGGTACAGTTGAAAAGAGACGTTATTTCGTTAAATTTTGCATAACTTTTGATACATGTTTGGCGTGTGAGGGACGCATTTGTTTGACTTTCGTTGCGTAGTTTTAATGATCTAAGCATACACAGGGACTGACAGCGAGAAGCGACTTTGTTTTATACTATGTAGTGTTGTATTGTGAATGAGCCTTAAATAGCCGTAGAGTAAACTAGAATTATCTATGGTGCGAGTCTACAGGTAAGCAGGTACCTATGTTGTTGTACCAAGACACCAAAATATTAAATACTCAATGACCAGTACTCAATCGTTTTATTGAATGCAGTGTCGGTGTGTGTGCGCGCGCAGGTACAACCGCATCCCGCGGCGCGCGGCGGGCGGGGCGGGCGCGGGCGCGCAGGCGGCGCTCAGCAAGCTCGCCGAGCAGCTGCGCCAAGAGTGCGCGCACGCCGGGTACACCGAGGCGCTCACTTTCACGCTCGTACGTGCTTACAACACAATCACGTCACCTTGTTCGTTCACTTCATATTATCTATTATCATTTATCACTTCAGGTACACTTTCGATCAATCCTTGTCTTGGGATATTCTAAAATGGGTATTTTTCAAAGAAATTGTACCTAATTAAGGACTGAAATTAAGCAACGGTACCTTTTACATGTGAGCAACGAAAATTATCAAATCATTTATATAGTTCATTTTCGTTACTCACATGTAAAAACACAAAACAATACAAATTCATTCATAGATAAAAAAGGTACAATTTCATTGATAGATTCCCAATTCTCCAGTAAATATAGAATAGAAGCAAATAAAAGTCCAACTTTCGAATATCTGTGAAAGAAAATATAACATAATCCACAGCTAAATATAAAGTTAAATAATAAGTACCTACCTGGAAGAGCTCGGATTTTAAAACAAATCCCAAAAACTTCATAGGTCGATTAAAGCCGTTTTCGAGAACTTAATATAAACGTTTGTACGTTTGTATACAAATCTTCGTCGGAAATTAGATCTAATGTGCAACAAACACAATAAATTGCTTCACTTTTTTATATATTTCAATTCTTTCACATCAATAATTGTGGTTGCGTTATATATCTTCAACATTTCAGTTCAATCTGACACGCCACACAATTTAAAGCGAAACTAGGTACGTTTGCTGTTTATTTTAGTGCCTTGTCACAGTACGTTTGTACGTTCTAAATTACAATATACCGACAGGTACTTCTAGTTTGACCGAACTTCTAATATTTAATTTAAACTATCCTATTCAGTGTTCCCGCGAAGACATATCCTCGAAGCTCGGCGTCCCGCTGTCGCAAGAGCCCGCGGTCCTCATCGCCAACCCCAAGACCCTGGAGTTCCAGGTGGCCCGCACCCGCCTGCTGCCAGGCCTGCTGAAGACGCTAGCCGCCAACAAGCGGCTGCCGCTGCCGCTGAGGCTCTTCGAGATCAGCGACGTAGTGCTACAGGATGAGAATGCTGGTAAGTTGGTCTCGAACGATTCTGATTGATGAACTGCTAGAACTGTTTAGTTTTAGTTCCGTACCCAAAGGGTAAAACGGGACCTTTTTTAATAGTTTTTTACTTATGATTTTAAAAGACTTTTTTTAATGTTTGTTTTTCTGGATGTATTCAAGCGATTTGCTTTCAAATTTGAAATGGTATTCTTTAGATAGATTTGCATCCCCACCCACAAAAAGGAATACTAGTTATCGTACAAAAAAAAGGAAAAAAAATTTTTTTTTTTATGTGACTGGCCATACATTGGCCAACTACTTGCCTAAATATAAAAAAATCCAGGCGATACTTGCTACAAAAAAACAGCAGAATGTGTGGCCAAGTTGTGAATTCAATCGGTGTTATTCAATCGCTTTGTTCAGGAGTCAATGTACGCCCTCGCCGTAAATATGTCATTTTGCTCCCTTGTGACACAATGCACTATTTCGAAACAGACAGTGAGATTACCCTTTCCTGCACAAAGAACCCTCGTACGTAGCTTAAAGAGTAATGTCCCGCAGAGAGCGGCGCGCGCAACGAGAGGCGCGTGTGCGCGGTGCACTGCGGGCGCGCGGCCGGCTTCCAGCTCGTGCACGGCTTGCTGGACCGCCTCATGCTGCTGCTGCGCGCGCCGCGCGGGCCCGCCGGGTACTGGCTCCGGCCCAGCGACGGTAACTTACAATTATCTTCAAACAACCTATTCGCCGCCATTGAATTGATACAAAAGTCGCCCTCACACGCCAATGACAGCTGCAAACCGCAGCTAATTTCAACCCTGCGTCACAAATACTCGGGCCTATTTGTCACTGTATCTGTGACACCTATAAGCGTCGATGGCGTGGTAGGCTCTACAGTACACGACGCCTTTAGGTGTTCTTGGCGTTCAACGGGTTTAACTGTTGTGGCGGCTCTACAATTTTATTTATACTTTTCGCAAAATTTGGCCGGTCAGGTCATAAATAATTATGCTATCTCTTTCACACCTGTACGGCTTATGGAGCGGGCCAAGTAGCAATAGAGCCGGTAGCGTTACGCATAAAAAGGAATGTCAATAAAGTAATGAAACAAAATTTCAAAATTGCAAAATTCTTCTTCTTTTGTAGGTTCATAGACAAACTTCGTATAACGAATGAGTTAGGCATTGTGATGTTTACCCTTTTATGTTATAGAATATTTTGTTATCAATTATTCCTAATGACTTAAATAGAACTATCAATCATACGTACCTACTATAATTACTAATGCATTTCTCATATCTACTTACCTAATCACGTATTTAGCTAATTATTTAAGAAATATCTTAAACATAAAGTATTATTCATTAGATAACTTTAAAATCAATATCAATAACAATTCAAAATATAATGATTATATCGACGTTTACATTATAAGTTATCGACATGTTAACAAAACGGTAGCCGACGTTTATTGCCCTACCGGCCAGATAGTTTTGCGGATAGTATAGTAGGGGAGTATTTGCTTAGGGATAGTACCTACATACTTAAAACCCGTATCAATTGAACTTGCAAAAGATGTAAACAAATTAGTACTGTTTGACACATAACCTCAAATATTCACCAAGTGTGTTTGTATTAATAATAACGTAAGTATAATGAATAGTTATTTCATCTTGAACTTCATATGAAAATAATGATCTAGTGTACATATAAATCATTGCAATGACCTCAATTGATCTTTAAAACTACTACGTGATTATCATGTAGGTAATCATGGTGATTTGGTTAGTTTGGTTTTGTTTACATATTTTGCAAGTTCAATTGACACAGACTTTAGTATCTACATTGAGAAAGTAGAACAATTCTCTCGGCATTTCTTGAGAATACGATAATTCTAAAATGGTTTAATGAAAAAAATAATTCCGCATTTATATCCTAAATAACCAATATAACCGTCGATCTGTTTGTAAATTATGAAATAAAACGTTGAGAATTACACTATGACAAGATAAACTCAAACAAAAACAAAATAAAAACTTAATTACTCCCCATTATTCGGGGATCAAACACAAACGCCACTTCACTGAGCAAAGTGATCCAGCGTCCGACGCACCCGACAAGGATAAATTGTGGTGGACAGCGGTTTCAGACGCCGGAATTTAATTTATTTCAGCGTTCAATAAGTTCTTTGACGGATTTGACCGCATGGAATAGTGCATAAAATATTTTAAAACTACTTACCACTACTGGTTTACTACTTTTACTCAATTTGACTGCATCTCAATTAAACTTTTATTTAATAGAACTGAATATCTTTTTCTATTCTAGAAACATTCTGTTCAGACGATTCTATTTCTGATATGCAAAATCTTATCTTACTACTACACTCAGGAGCAATGAAAACGGGTTATAGGTGAAAAACTTAAGTGAATGATCTGTTGTATGTAGGTGTAACACATCTGTATAGACCGTTCGACATGATATATTGGAAATTTGACGTAAGCTCCATATTACTTTTGTAAAGAACTACATACAAAAGGTCCTTTACTTAAGTTTCTCACCATTACTTTCTATGGAAATTCTGTACTAAGTGACCCGCTTTCATCGCTCTTGACTGTATTATAAATGCAAAAGTTTGGATGGGGGGACGTATGTATGTTTGTAACTCAATCACGCCAGAACGGCCGAGCCGATCTAGATGAAAGTTGGCACAGAGATAGATTACAGTCTGGAATAGGATATAGACTACTTTTTATCCCGAAAAATTAGACTGTCCTGAAGGAATAGCCATAAACGACTTTTACTCGTTGGAGTCGCGAATTGGATACTTTGCTCGTAAATATAAGAATAGCCAGACTTGTTGAATATCGTTTCAGACCCCGCTTACTTCCCGGGCCGCAGCGCCGAAGTGATGCTGTGCGAGCGGGTCCTGGGGCGCGTGGGCGTGCTGCACCCGCACACGCTGGCCGCCTTCGACCTCTCCAACCCCTGCTCCGCGCTGGAGTTCAACCTGGAACCCTTCCTCTAGTCTTACAACCACAATAAAC
Organism: Acleris holmiana; assembly: GCA_949316455.1. Taxonomy (NCBI): domain Eukaryota; kingdom Metazoa; phylum Arthropoda; class Insecta; order Lepidoptera; family Tortricidae; genus Acleris; species Acleris holmiana. Next base: position 16,006,661 of record OX438771.1, on the reverse strand, counting down.
CACTTCTGATCATCCCCGAATTATCATTGCCGATTCTCAAATTCCTTTATCATTAGTATGCGTGCTATCTAACAAATACGTGGCTTACGTGGATTATAACTTCCGTATAACTTAAACGGAATGCGTCAGCGTTTTTTATTAGACTAAGCGATTAATGTCACGAATGAAACGAAATAGTTGAAAATACATTTTATTCTGTGTAAATGGACGATAGAATAGCACAAACAAGTGAAGAATCTAGAAATCACATAGTGTTTACCTAAGCGATATAATACTATATTCTACAAAGATCTACCAAGTATCTTATTTTAAATTATACGAGGTTGGGCTTTAGTGTGAACACAAAGACCCAAATACATTATAATATGAAATAAATAATAAAAATACAAATATTATCTCGATAAGGCACTTCAATTTTAATTGACAATGTTTTCGAAACAATAAAAAAGGCGGAAAATAAATAACTAAAATTAACGGTTACTAAGTAAGAGGTGTAGACACCTTTAATACTTCTCGATTATCAGAATACTGTCTAGTTCATTACGGTTACCGATTAAGTAACATTAAGTGATTTCAATCATCACCAGCACAACCTCCAGTTTCAATAGTTTAATTTGATTCAATTTCGATGTCTGATAACAAGATACCCACAAGGTAAACACACAAATAAAATGTTATTGCAAAATCGCCTGGCTGTATACATTTTGAATTAAATCAGTGAGAATCACATCATTGGTGATTTGTTTTATAGTTTTGTCGTTCAAAGGCCCTTATAAAATACACAGGAGTTACCCATTCCATCGCAGCATTATAAAACTATCAAGGATTTTGAGTCAAATTTTAAGTACTAAATGAGTTTGTCCCTCTGGTCGCTTACATCCATGACAAAATCCGCGACGCTTCTTCTCTTCTGCCCCATTAAATTAGCTGTCCCTCAAGTTAGGCTTAGCTCATACAGTACTGTTTTTTCAATCCACGATAGGGTGAATAGAGATTCGCAGAGTGAATAGAACACAAAAAAAAAAATCATAACCTGTTACTAATAAAAACAATTATTAAATTGACAAGTTTATTGCAAAATTATGTTCAAATCGCAGCCTTATAATTAGTAGAATATGCTTCATTTTAGGCTGTATTTCTATTCACCCTATTTTACTGTACTCTCTCACTACCTTTGTTTCATACATTGACACAGCCATTCGACGTCAATTCAACTAACGAGGCGTTCCGTCGTGGATTGAAAACACAACAGTTCCTTAAAGTTATCGGCAGTTGTCGTTTTTCTATGAAACAAGTCACAAATACACTATGGGTTGTGAGTGCAAGCATGACAGCGATAGCCAGTCATACGCTATTAAGAAGCTGGGAGTACTGTATGTCAGCAATATATTTAAAATGAACTAATAGCGCCATAAGGTTAAGAGCTGTGATGAATTAAACAAATGCGATCAACCATACTTATAAACGCTATTGCTGGCGAGGGCGAAAAGATAGCAAAACGAAACTGAAAAGCAACTAATTGAGGTTTTAGGTTGTATACATATTAATAAAATGTATTGAACACAGCTCTGAACTTAGCCTACGTAACAATACGCTTCTGCTGCCCTAAGCAAAATCGAAACGCAAGAATGACAAATGTTGGGCGATTGTTTCCATAAAATTAATTAGGTTTGGATATATTAATTCCTTTATGAAATGCACTTATAGTTTTGAAAATGGGGTCTTATGCCTGTTACATAATAGTTATTAGTTTATATGAGATTCTGGCAGTTTAATAAATTAAGAAAAAATATTAATTTCAATAAGATTCTTACACTCTCCCCTTAAAAATTTAAATTCTCAAATTATTTAATGAATTTTGCTAAGAGCAGCCACCTTATACCACCTAAAGTAATAATCCATTATATGGCATATTTATTATGTTTACAAAACAGCTTACATGAATTTTCCACTTAATATAAGCAAATAAACACACAAAAATCCATGACAACTTATTTATATCAAAACTTGGCCAGTTACCAAGCTCGTTGAGAGAGAAAATTATTTAATCTAAAAGTAATTGTATACGAAACATTTTTTCTAGCTCTGCCCTGTTGAAGTCAGGTGCATTTATAAATGGGCACAAATAGAATGACATTTCCTTGAGATTGGGTGCACTAGTCTTGATCGCCTTAGCAACCTGCATGGTTACATGATGACATCTAGAGAGACTCAAGTAGGTCAAGCTTGGGAATAGATTGTTCGAGAAATATCCAAGTAAAGCACTGGTTGAAAAATACCCATGACGCAATTTGAGTGAATGTAAATTCTTGAGTCTGTAAAAGTGCAGTAAACTGGAATCAAACAGTGTTTTGCAAGTCATAATATGGAGGACGTGTAGGGTCTTGCAACTGGATATATATTGGATTATATCATCATTCAAAGTATCTCCATAAATGTGCAATGCTCGCAGGCTTGACTGCTTGGTCCTGAGCAGGGTTTCTAGGAAGTCAGCGGGGATGTTCTTCATCTTCTCCATATTGATGCTGACCAGCTGCCTGCACTGCAGCATACTGTACAAGCTGCTCGGTGTAAGAGCAAAGTTGGACAGTATCAGAGTCTCGAGAAACTTCAAATTTTCAAATGGTAAATGGTAAACAAAGTTTCCATTTGCATTCTCAGGATTTTGTACTATGAGTGAATTGCGGAAACTTAAAAACTTCAAGTTAGGCCAATTACCCAAATCATCAAATATACAACTATCAACCTGGGATATACTAATCTCTAGATGAGTCAAGTTAGGGCAATATCTTATGAGGGAAGCTCTCACTTGAGGATATAATTTAAAATACTGTAATTTTACATTTTTTAAATACTTTGCTACAAAAGGCACAATATTTTCACTTATTCTCACATAGTTTTTCATGCATACTGTGAGGCGAGTGTTATCCCAAACGCAGGGTGTCAAGCAGAGTTGTTGCCATCTCGCACAAACTTTAGCCACTGCTATTAGTGATTCAAAATCTATCATAGAAAAAATATATATTAGCAGCTCATTGGGCAGGTTGTTTATAGTTAAGGTGCTGCTACTTTGTGAGACCCCCGCCATCTCTAGGTGTACCATCCTTACAGGCAGCTCGCAATTTTACAATCCTGAAAGCATTTTTGTATATTTTATGACAGACTATTTTAGACAGATGCTAAATTTGTGTATGATTGTTAACAATATTATAGCCGAACTATAACTACGCCAGGTCGTTTAATAATGGTAAAACCAGTAAGTGAAATGTGTATACACGGGCAGGTAACAGAAAGGTCATGAACCTTGAACAACGGCAGCAAATAGGAGTACGAAAACACCCGCTTTTATTACGTGCACTCCGAAAATCCGTAAACAAATAATTTGTACAAAACGTAACATACCTTGTGATCACCTTGCTTCTTATTCGAGAAATTAGTACTGTTTGCTTTATTAAAATCATAATTTATGTAAACTTTGCTTCTAAATATAGACACGATGCTCATAATGAATCAAAACCGCACCCACAGAAATACATTTCATTCAATAGTATATTATATTTTTCATTTTAAAAAAATTAAACAAAGATTCGATTTTTTTAAATGAAATAATTAAAAATAACTTTCATCTTCAGTTCATTTTTTTTTAATGACGTTCCACTGCTTTTGACAGACGTGAGCGTTTAGTTACGACTTGCTTGTTGTTATTGAACAGTTAAACCTCTGCCCGTTATTATACACACGAGAAACAGTATGAGTGAAAAAATATAATTTTAATTGGAATTACTCAATTAATTTTGATAAATGTATATTTAGAACTTTGATTTAGTAACAGAACCATCACGATGAGAATTTCATTTTCACTGAAGAAATTAAACGCAGCGTCTTAAAATTATTTTATACAGTTTCAATGAAATACCTTATTATTTATTTTATTCTAATATTCAATTCAAACGCAATAAAGAGGTTAGACAGAAATGGGGCTCTCTAATCAAAGAACAGGCGGGAGGTATGTCGCCGCCGGTGTAGACACGGGCGGTAAATAGCCAGCCGTCGGGGGTGGAGGTGCCGGCGGAGCAGCCGTGCTGCGTGGGGATGGGAAGGCGGGAGCCGACGGTGACGGGCTCGGGAGGAAGTATCCAGCGCCCGGTTCCGGCGCGGGAGGCGGCGGTGATGGGCTCGGCGGAGCAGGCGACGTCGGACGCGATGCATCCGGCGGTAAATACGAAACTGACGGGATCGGAGGCCGGGGGGTCGGGCTGGACGGAGCAGGTGACGTCGGTCTCGACGGAGCCGGCGGTAAGTATGAATCTGACGGGATCGGAGCCCCGGTGGTCGGGTTCGGACCGGCCGTCGGGCTGGTGTACCCGCCCGAGTAGCCCCCGCCGCCCGTCGACGCACCTCCTTGTTGTATCGAGCCGACCGGTGGCAGATATTCTGGGGCATTAGTAGAAACGGTTCCCGGTGTGGGGCTCGGGCTAGGGGCTGGTGAGGTTGGCGTGTTGTAGGAATATCCCGCGCTGCCCCCTCCGCCGCCAGCTCCGCCGCCGCCGCCATCTCCGCCGCCGCCACCACCGCCGCCGTACCCACCGACGCCGCCGCTGTATCCGCCGGCCCCGCTGTCCCCGCCGCCACCACCGTACCCGCCGCCGCTGCCGCCGTCGCCACCGCCGCCGCTTCCGCCGCTGCTTCCTCCAGCTGCGCCGTAGCCTCCGCCCGTCAATGAAGCGGTGCCGACGGTGGTGCCGACAGTAGAGCCGCCGATGTTAACCGTGTCCCCGCCCGCAGGCACCGGGTACGCGTAAAACATCTGCTGAGCGCCTTGTCCTCGCGTCCTGTCAACATTCGGGGCTTGAGTGCCTTGCGAGGGAGCGGCTGTCGGCCGCGAGGGCAGATCGAAGGAGACGCTAGGCCTGCTGTAAACGTACCCGGCCTGCCTCTTCACTCGGACATCATCGAAGGCAGTCGCGGCGCTCGAGAGCAGAAAGGACGTCCAAAAACATTTGAGGACTAATTTGAGTGTTGATGCAGTCATTGTAACGGCAACATTTGTGTAGTGAAACCACAGCAAAAGACGAAGTGCACCGCGTTGAGCCCTTTTTATAATAGTTTTTGAGGAAGTTATCAGAAGTACCTAGGTTGTGAAACACCGTCATCTGACAGTCAACCCTAAAATACTTGCGTGGTGCGAGAAATACTAAGTCATGCACGTGGTTTCAATTGTTAATCTCGAAATGGAGCCTAGTTTTGTATAAGATTTTATTTAACTTTATTGTTATGTTGGTTTGTCAGTAAATAGGTAATCCAATATTGCTGATCTCATGATAGAGTCTGAAGGTGGCAATAGGATCTACGCTGTAGGTTGGACTTAACGTAGATCCACCGAGTTTGGATTCGTTAGTTAGGCGTCGATAAGCAGATGATAACATTGATAACGCTGCAAAAAAAGCTTGTCTCAAAAAATAATAATTCATAAATCGACCCTCGATTACTACTTACTCGCATTCTAAGTACTCGAACTCACGGTCTACGGGAGCCGCCAGTTACCTACATCACAAGTACCTACACCTACCTACTCATTAAAATGTTCTTTAAAGGGAATCTAAGGGATGGTACAAAATCTAGAAGTAACTACCTAACTGGGCATTTATTGCAATGTTATGTATGTAGGTATACCTAGTTACCGAGTAATTTGAGGTCTTATTAACTTAATTATCAGCAAGGAAGTAAGGGATCAAATTACAAGTAATACCTACATACAATATTGATAAAGAAGTAATGAATATTGAGAAGTGTATTAACAACGTGCTATTAAGCACACAGACACACTTACGAGACTTCAAACAGTGGTATTTACAAATAAGTGATATCTAAAATATACAGCTGTAGTCGCTGTTCGAACAAAAAACCCTAAGCATTTGAGGGTTTTATTATCTCAGAACCATTTTGTGGTTAGGTTAAAATTGCAAACGAGAAAGTAATTTAGCCTCCGGTCCCCGGGCAGATTCACAGAAAGACGCCGCACCACTTACGTTCAATTATGCCAAGGATGCGTAAATGCGAACAAAGCAAGATTACTCATCGCACATCTCGACCCATTGCGAGAATGAGCTCGGTAAAATGCTTCAAGTGGAAACTACGTTGGAATAACATCTACGTCACACCTGATCGTTGATTGATAATAATATTGTATACAAGATTTCGATTGCACAGTGAAAGGAGCCCGCTGCCACCTCGCCGACGCTTAGCCCGGTCTTATGCAAGCCACACCGCTCCGCCGTAGTTCAGGTTTTTATCTCATTTGATAAAGACGTAGCGCAGCCGTGTTGTAATTAGAAAACAAGTGGATCAATCAGGGTTAGTACATCATCACCTGAACATTTCATCTAACATATATTTGTTGCATGCTAGCTCATAATATTTGACATGTTCGCGAAGTTTTTTAATTCTCCGGTGGCCTGTGGGATGGAATTTTAACTGCAGAATAACCTAGTCCTGTTATTGTCAATGTCGCTTCTAATGTACTTATGTACCAACGCATACGTAATGCTGAACAAGGAATTCAGTTTACAATGCACTTGTTGTTAGTACAAACACGCGTATTAGGGATTTACCGAAGTGATTCGTAGTTATTAAATAACTTTTTGTACTTGAAGTACTTCGTAATAATTTGCCAACTTGTTTTAGCATTTTGTCTGTGATACTTAGAGGTAAGTGATGATTAATTGTTAATATTCAAGTTTTGACGATGCATTATAAACTTGTTGCATTAAACGAGCACGCAGTAATGCGGAAGTGACCCGATAGCAAATCCGGAGGGCCTTGAAAAGTTGAGACTGGTCTACTAATGAATAGTCGCGTTATCCAATTGCAGTAAACCTACTGAGTACGTGCTTTTGTTAGGTCATTATTTGGTAGGTATCATTGTTAACTAGCTGAATCATTGCTATTCGTTATTTTTCGTTAATTTTCCTCTTTAAAATATTTTACAAAGTGTAACTATCGCATCTAAAACGGCTGTTTTACTATACTGTAGGTATAGTAAAACTTCTTTTTTCTTGTTTATTACTTGTTTCATTTAATGCATGGTTTTTTGCGCCTTACCGCTCTACGTAGAACCTACTACCTGCTATTTTTTTTATGGCATGGGTGAGTGGATTCACAAGACACTTTTTTTATGAAAATGTTCATTTAACACCGTCTGCTACATACCATGTAGTTATACATTTAATATGGTCATTACAACCAATATGGCTTGGATGTACTTATTGAATAAAGTTAAAACTCTCGTTCCTTTTCATTACGATTCTCACTAGAAGACAAAAAGTATACAACAAACGATACAGTTCAACTCATGGTGCATCAAGGGAAAAAACGGAATCGTGAAAGCACTCATTCCAAAACTTTTACCTTTTCCCTTAAAAGGTAAAAGTTTTGAAATGAGTGAGTAAACAATGCCGGGTTAGAGCTTTCCTCTAACAAGGCTCTAATCCGTCATTGTTTACAGAATCGTACAACTTAAGATTGCATCCTTTAGTCGAAGGTACAATTTTTGCACCTTATTTCAATGTAATAATAAGGTAAAAAAAGTGTAAACGTATTTTTTACGTCAACTATCTATATTGCTAGTATCGCTATCACTGCGACGGCGCGCCCCACTTACTACTAAATTTTTCGTACATCGACCCTACTTTGCATTGTCAACTTGAGTGGCGGAGTGTGTCATCGTGGGTAGAAAACATCTTAGAGTAAGTAACTACATTATGTGCCGTCAGATTTTTATTAAAACTATAAAAACTCAATCAACTTGAACGATCTTGTATCAACATCGTTAGGAAATCGTAGACGAGCTCACAGCCCAGACTGTCTTGTCCTAAGCGCTAAGAACCCGCGTTTGTGGGTATACAAACAATAAGGTGGGCTTTAGCGTTGGTTGGTGGTATATCCGGATCAATAACATCATCATCTTACCTGCCTCCAAGCAGTGTACGCATTGTTGTCTCCACGTAAGGACATAAGAAAACCGTTAAACAAAATGACGGCGTAGAGGCGTTCCATCTTAGTCCTCAAAATTGGCAACGCATTTGCATTGATAGTAAACTTGGATGTTGTCAGCAGGATGGTGCTAAAGCTGTACGTGGTGTCGGACGGGCCGCCATCGCTCTCGGTGCGGCAGGCTTTGACTCTCCTGGAGATCCCGTGCGAGCAGGTGCCCGTAGACTTCGGGGCGGGGGACCACATGACCGCCGAGTACGCGCTGGTGAGAACCATCCCCATGACATCATGTTGGCAGAATTTGGCAAACTTTAACTCCAACAACATTGCATGGAAGTTCCGTTAACTTGGGATTTTAGGATTTAATATACCTACAGTGCGAATATAGCTTTTAAAACGGCCTTTGGCTTTGTACTTCTCTCTCACACGCTCTCATACGGTCTTATGCGAGTCTTGCCGACTTTACCCAATCCTGAAACACAAGACCTGTTGCACTATAGTTTACATGCGTTTTTTCCGCTATCTACTTATCCACGGCCATTCGAATGGGAAAAGGCGCTGATCATAACTACTTGCTGCCAGGGAATAAAGTCTCTTACTATTCGGGTTTAACTGCCTAAGTTTAAATCATGTTTCCATACAAGAAATCGAAAATGTCAGGATGATAATCCTAAAATTGCCAGGCAAGTATGAAATTATATACTCGAAAATTTCAATTCGGTTTAAACGTAAACGGGCGCGTCAGTAAGAGTTTCTCATATCTATCTTCTTATCTTGGTAATCGGTTTTAACAACTTGGCACAAGTGTAACAAGTCCGATGATAGTGTAAATCAATGGTTATAAGACCTACGTCTAGCAGTTGTAGTATTTCGGTTGACACGGTGATGAAAAAGAATTTTACCAACTTTCAGATGAACCCGCAGAAAGAGATCCCGGTGCTAGACGACGATGGGTTCTTCCTGAGCGAGAGCAATGCCATCCTCCAGTACATTTGCGACAAGTATAGCCCCGGGACGCCGCTGTACCCTCAGGACACTCGGATCAGGTCAGTAAAACTTGCAAAGTTATGTGACGACCGTCATTGTGACGGTGTGCGCGGACGCACACTTCTATAATCCCGAGTCCTGTGAGGGATCGACTTTACACCGCTAGGAAGGGATCCTAATTTATGGGTTTTATAGAAACAGCTAGTTTTACCCAAACCAACACCTTTAATATCGTAATATTTTGCACAACACCGTTCACTTTATCTAAATCACTCGCAGATGTTTATAGATGGTTCATGTAACCATGGCTGGAATCTATATTATCTGATACAGGGCGGGAGTGAAGCTCTGAATAGTGGTTGTAACAGAGAGAGAAATAAATTCCTTGCGAACGATGCGAACAAATAGTGTAAGAAAACGAATATCCGTGTAAAACTCGTATGAGCAGTAATTCTGGTCAGAAACTCAGAATATTATGAAGTGCTAATGGACCAATTGCCTAAATTGGGTAAGAGGATACAGCGACGATGATGTCATTAGTTTGTAAAAACTAATTCCCTATCGTTACGACACGGATGCAGACCACAGTACGGACTCTAGATTTCACGAAAACTATAGTCAAAATCAATGAAAACGGGTCACTGAGTATTAGAATTTCCATAGAAAGTGACCCATTTTCATTGCTCTTGAGTGTAGATAAGATGATAATATTTCGATACTCTTATATAACTAATGAATCGTTTAATTAGGTAGGTAGGTCCATACTTTTGAACCCCCCTCAGTCTTTCGAAATCATATTTAAAATTAAGACGTCTCGTGCGTGTGTACCTAGTTACTCAACATATTTACCTAGAACCTTAACCAGTTTCGTACATTTTAGAAAAAATCCACGTGACCCCTATTCTCTAGCCAACTTCAGGCGAATTAACACGTCCTATTCCGATGTATGAATATTTAAACGGTCTGATTATCAGGGTTGTCGTAATAATTACAGAGTTCATAATTAGCCTGTTGAATTGGATGACCTTTGAGGGCATGAACTTTTTTGCAAATAGTTATTAGGTACTGGACCTCTATTCTAAAGAGTAAAACCATGTTGCCTTTATGGCATGTTAACGTATTGTCAACATTACGATCGCTCTTATTTACTTCACAGCAACGGCGGAATAATATTATGACATGGCAAAACCAATATTGTTGTACCTAATAGAATAGAGAACCTGATACGTAGAAAAAATTGATTTAGGTACAATTTTTTATTTAGCTCACTCGTACACCTACTTCGTTAAGCGTCTACGTCTTTCGGTTCAAATATTGCCAGTGTATTTGAACCAGGGCTGGGATTCTAGACGGTAATAACAATATCGTCTTTGACGTGTTTCCGTATTGTCAATGTTTTGATAACTCTTATGTCGTTTACAATAATGGCGACCGAGTCATAAACGATTCTAAAGCACGTCAAACGCGATATCGTTATAACGCAGTAGAGTAGAGGCCCTGTATAGTATCGTAATGTTAGTCGTAAAAATAGAGTCACATGTCAAAAGTAATATGGTTTTGCAGCGTAGAATAGCGCCCACTTTTTAGTTGGTCGAACCAAAAAGATATTAATTACATTGTTTTGTATTTGGCAATTAACTGCATACCTTTTCATACTTGGAGAAGTCAAATAGCCTCTAGGGTCATGGTGGAATTAATGAGGAGGAAGTCCGCGATATTTTTAGCTTTAGCTTTAAAGTGCTAATTTTTGTTAGACTCAAGTGTCCCCCCCCCCACCTACAGCCAAAACTACAAATATTAAAAATCTGAAAAAAAATCTTCAATGAAAGAACATATAAAGAATATTCAAGGAAAACTACCACGACTAAGTAGACATCATTGGTTCTTGAGATACAGGCGATTTCAGTGTTTAAGTACATATACCTACTAAAATCATCTAAGACGGCACCAATTGACATGAATAGAAAATTAGTTATTACTTGTTGATTTTTATGTTTGTAGTAAGTTCTTAACGGCTTCGGAACCCTACACTGAGCATGGTCCGACATGCTCTAGCCCGGTTTATTTTCACCATGTTGTTTTTTTTACCTTAAGGTTATATTTTCTCGCTGCTGAGGTAAGAAATTGTATATGCTACACGAGACCAAAGTTATTTGCACCTCGTGTCTTTGAATCCCCGCTGCACTCGGGATTCTGACCTAGAATCCTTCGCTTCCACGGAATTAAAAATTAACACTCGCAGCAAAAACGAACTCTTTTGTTGCACAAATACCTACTTTTTACTAAAGTTTTGACCAAATCTAATTTTATAACACACAAATATTTGGTTCGCTTTACTTACATGGATAAACTTTAAACAGCCGCTTGTTTATTTTAGATAGTGCTATCTACATCTGGTTATTCTCGTCAAAAGTATTTTGTTAACGTGCGATGTCTTTACAGGCGACAATGTGTGGACATCTTGCTCTAGTAAAGGAAGTTAAAGTAAGACAGTTGTAGATCTCTATCTTGATCCCCTTACTTAACATGTACCCTCCATTTAAATTGTACGTACTGAATGTGTTAATCTATCAGAAATACAACTATTATAGCCAAGACTTGGCAAAGACATTTCAATAATGCATAAAGATTATGTTATGTGTGGGCGTCATCCACCAAATCCTACAAATACTGTATTTTGGATGTAGTTTTAAAGTCCACAAAACAAAATCTTGTAATATGTAAAAACAGGCCAAGTGCGAGTCGGTCTCGCAAAAAACGCCAAAAACTCACGTTTGTTGAATATTTATTTTAATTTAATTACTTCTTTTCAAGTGAATATACAACTAAATATTCTGTGAATATTTCGGGTTATTCTTATCCTTTAACCTAGACATCCCAGGTACCTATATAAGTAGCAAAATTTCCATATGCCTGGGTTGGACGAAGGGATGGAAAATAGGAATAACCCAATATTTCAAGTGCAAAAAAATCACGCTTGTTGTGTAGGAGCCCCCTTTAAATTTTTACTTTATTCTGTTTTTAGTATTTGTTGTTATAGCGGCAACAGAAATACATCAACTGTGAAAATTTAAACTGTCTAGCTATCACGGTTCATGAGATACAGCCTGGTGACCGACAGACAAACAGTGGAGTATTAGAAATAGAGTCCGGATTTTACCCTTTGGGTTCGGAACCCTAAAAACATCAACTTCCTTATAGGTACTTATTGCTTGTCCACTTTCCTATATTTTAGACTTCTGAACTTCACGGCTTTCCTACATTTCACTCTGGTCCGGGTAGACCAGGTAGGTATGTATGATTGAATGTCATAAAGTGATGATGACAATGTAAAGGGAGATTATGTATGTTATGGGGGTGTGGTTCGTGACGCCTCGGTCAAACTGGACATATCGGCTCAAGACTCGTCAAACGTCGCCTCAGCCACCCACCGATCGCTGTCAATACACGAGCTCCGTTTAAATTGTAAAATGACCGATTTTAGCGTTAAAGTGTGCAAAAATAAGAATTCAAACGTACATTTAAAATCTAGGGGCATAACATACAACCGGTAAAGTTAATTTTCAAGCATTATTTCTATTTATAAATGAATATTAATGTTTGTATGGATTTCCGAGCGTAAGGATGTGGACGTGATTTCGACTATCGATAAATGGCTTGTTCTACAGCGACCGATACAATTAAACGTTTTATTAGTTTAAGTTATTTATCGTCATAACACGCATAAAACACAAGGAAAATAGTTGTGAAAAAATTTCACGTACGACTAAATATATAAAGTTTACACTGTAAGTGCGTTTCCTAAATTTCGGTTGTAAATACTTATTCAAATCTGGTTTCTGTTCAACTGTAGGTATTGCAGATTTATCCATTGATTCGATTTTACATATGTTGTCTGTCTATCCGTCTGTATCGAAGTCATTTTTTTCATGTAGCAGTTTTATCCGGTTTTTTAGTACCTAAACCATGAGCATTTAATATCATCAAATTTTAATTTGACACCTAAATAAGAAGCCTAAAGAAGAAGATTGTAAAATTTGTTTAAAAATTGAATTTTCAAGTTTCTTGCATTTGGGATTCAAATTTCAATTCAAATTCAAGCATTTATTAGTGACAAACAATTAGATTTATTATTTATTTTATTATTTTGCTTGATAAAGTTTAGAGCAAGACGTATTGTGAGGAAAATCTCAATTAAAGGAAACAGCCATGATGAGAGCTTATTGAATCGTTTAGGAACGCGCACCGCTACTAGTAAATGACGTCATACATAATCCTTGAGCGCTGGGCGCGTCGTCTTACGACGCTTGAAAGTAAAAAATTCAATACCTCGGAAACTGTTAAACGTATCGAAATGAATTGTACACAGATATTTTTTGTTTTTAATAAAGAATACATGTCATGAGCCAAATTCCTAAGCTTGTTAACATTCTATAATATTATTTTTCTATTCTAACATTAATAAATGAAAAAAGTTTAAATGATTAATTTTTACTACCCTGATAGTAAAAAATAATAATTAACCTACCGTCAAATATATTAACGTTCTCAACAAGTTTTATATGGTTATCGATATAATTTTGAAAGAGATATGGTCACGTTCTTACTTGAGTAGCAGAAAAATGGCGCACACTGCTCGTAAAAACAATCACTCGATGTCACTGTGATAGAAGTCTTTAAGAGCTGATCATAAGAATTACTGTCTTAGCGCCATCTAGCGCTGAATAACAATGCTATTACTCTTCGCTAGATGGCAGCTAAGTAAACTAGTAAGCGCTACCTTACGTTGAGTAGCTGAACTACGATGGAAAAAACGCGACCTTTCAACATTTTTAGACCTTGCTAAAATAACATAAAGCTTAATTTTGTCTTACTATCAAAATTATGTTACGACGTTTTAAGTTCGTAAACTTAACCAATTATGAGAAGGTTGGTTATGTAGTATTTCATAGAGTGTAAGCGTAAGCCGCACACATTTAATAAAGTGGCGACACCGGGTCACGAATGAATTTGCACTCATGACGTCATGACATATCTCCCTTGTTCTATGATCTGAGTGAAAACCGCATCAAAATCCGTTGCGTGGTTTAGAGGAGTAGCTGATATACAGACAGGCAGATGCGGAAAGCGACTTTGTTTTATACTATCCAACAATAATAATAAAGATTTCCCCTTGTGGTTGCCTTGTTAAAATAGTGCCACTCCATGTCTTCCCGTGGATGTTGTAAGAGGCGACTAAGGGAGTAAGGGCTAGTAGTACTGTTAGGCGACGCGCTTGCAAACTGTCACTAATAGGTAGGTACACTGGTAAACTTCTTGGCCTGATTGTGCAAAATGTGGTCACAGAATTATAAACAAGCCATTTTTCTTTTTTAGAGTTATCGGTGTTTCTGTAGCTCTGCCTACCCTCTTTGGGAATGAAGGCGTGGCGATATGTGTGTAGGTATGTATGTAAAATAATAATAAAGAAGATTGTCACAGTTATTGTAAATATATAATCATATGAAAGAATAGTGTCAAAATTAATCTTTAGTTTTCTGACAGCCTGAGACAATGTTTTATGGTAGCCCAACAATAGGCTACTTGCCTCATATTAAATTTGGCTTAATAAATTAATATTTTCTGTAGTATTAGACTTAAGAAACCAATATTTATCGATTTCAGATATTAAAAGTGTAAGATGGCTGCGTATTTTTTATTTAAAAATTGTTCATTTTTATTTTTTATTTTGAACTCTGAAAACGCTGTCGGACTTGTTGTGACGTCATAGGACTCTAAGCAAACTTCATGTCGGTTCTTATACGAGTGAAATTCGTAATGGTATATTCTGTAAGTATTCTGTGCTGTGACATGACATTGACATTTATGACTAGTCGTAGTCGTTTTAACATTAGTAAAAACCTAATCTATGTATTATTGTTACTGCTTTCTAGTTTTATTGATAAGAGCAATCGTGGATGTTGGATTCGTGAATGCAGATAGCACAAACTTACCAAGAATCGACACATTGATGGTCGGTATTTTTTTTGCCTTGAATCCAGATCTGCTCTGCCGAGCTTATTATTATTGAAGATAAAAGTTTCTGTAGAAACTGAATAACTTATTAAGTAAATACTAACATCAAAGTGATCTTCGCAAAAAAACAAAAATTGTTTCAGTCGATAAAGTCAGGATCCTTTTTAGCAAGCTTTAGCCATGTATTTCGCATATTTATTTCACTGGGCATTCTAATCCATAATTTCCCCGGGGGTCGTAATTGATGTGTTCTTGCATTCTCGGAATATACAATAACGTTAATTACTATATTTTCCATGTAAACTGGTGGAAGTCATGGTTTTTATTAATAAAAGTATCGAGGTTTCGAAAATGATAAATTGTTTGACGAGAGCATATGTCAAATGCTCTCGTCGAATGTCAAATGTTTGTTTTCGGCCCGTATGACGTCACAGCACAGATAATCTATAGACAAATATGGCTGTAAGCGTTTTCGCCTGTTAACGAAAACTAAACTTTTAAAATAAAGTTTTGCGGTTTTGTAGGTCCTAAAAAAATATGGGAATATTTTTTTTCATCTAATCGGACAATAATTAATAACTTGAGACCTACTTTAAAATAGAGTCAACTAGCCTATTAACGTCAATGACTTTACTAAATAAGACTGTTTAAATATTTAGTTACTTAGTAGGTAGGTATTGTATACATTTTAAGATTCAAATTAAATAAAGTTTTATGAGATTCAATGATCATGCAGTCAAACTGTATTCCAATTGCAATATTGTAACCATTTGTTTCGTTAATAAGTAAATGAAAGTAATAAAATAATAATGGATTTTTTGTTTCAGGGCGGTCGTAAACCACCGGCTGTGCTTCAACCTTTCAACCTACTATGCCAACATATCGGCATATACCGTAAGTTCATTCATCCTTTGTTACATGTTCCTTCGGTATTGTATGCAAAACGATCACGGAAATGACGACGTGGGTTGACATGACACTGGCCATTGGTATTCGAGACAGCTAGAAGCTTGTGTTTGAGCGCATGGTTAACCTGACCTTCCTCAATACATAGGTAGCGTCTGACGGACTGAGAAGGTATTTAGCTCGATTCTACATATATTATGTCGTTTAAGCTTAAAACTGAAATCAAAGCAAAAAATAAAAAAAATCTGACCAAAGTATAGCAAACCTTGAAGCAGTTGTTTTATATCGAGAACAACATGAAAATGGAATCTTGGATTCCCGTCTCGGGGTCATACACTACACGCGTAGTTAAGTATTTCCTCAACAATGTTTCTTCTTCAACTGACAAACCGTTTGATTTTGTTGCATAATTTTTGGATAAAAACCAAATTTAGACAAGGCAGGTGCCGTGTCGTTCAAGCTGATGTCAAATAAAAATAGGCCTCAAAGTTTTTTTAGTTTTGTGTACAAAATAATCATTGTCAAAGAACTATTTACCTCCGTATGCCTCATCACTTTTCTTTTGCAGATGGCGCCGATATTCTTCGACTACGAGCGCACGCCCCTAGGTCTGAAGAAGGTCCACCTGGCCCTGGAGGTTCTCAACACGTACCTGGCCCGCGCCGGTACCACGCACGCGGCAGCGGACCACCTAACCATCGCGGACTTCCCCCTCATTAATTCCACCATGACCCTAGAGGCTATTGGGTTTGATTTCTCCAAGTATGAAAAGGTATGCAGTTAATTGCCTAATAGAAACAATGTAATTAATATCTTTTTGGTTCGACCAACTAAAAAGAGGGCGCTATTCTACGCGGTAAAACCATATTACTTTTGACATGTGACTCTATTTTTAACATTACGATACTATACAGGGCCTCTATTCTCTGCGTTATAACGATATCGCGTTTGACGTGTTTTAGAATCGTATATGTCGCAGTCGCCATTATTGTAAATGACATAAGAGTTATCAATAAGTTGACAATACGGAAACACGTCAAAGACGATATCGTTATTACCGTGCAGAATCCCAGCCCAGGGCCTCTATTCAACTGCGTTATAATAACGATATCGTTTTTGACCTGTTTTCGTATTGTCAACGTTTTGATAACTCTTATGTCATTTACAATAATGGCGACTGACATAAACGATTCTTAAACGTGTCAAACACGATATCGTTTTAACGCACCTGAATAGAGGCCCAGTGCTTCTATTTTCTAAATGTCGTCGCACTTGCATCTGACAGTACATTTGTCACTCGTGTATCATAGAAAAACGTAGCTTGTCGGGATACATTAAGGAAATAGAAGGTCTGTAATATGTGAAAACGTCATGATCCAAACAAAAAATACATCATCGGGGTGAGTTAGCTCTTGACTTTACCCTACTCGAGACCGAAGAGTGAGGACAGGGTTGACGATGAAGCGAACCTTTCTGGAAGCTACCTATTATCTTTACTTTTAAGGACACCTTATGAGAAAACTGCTTGCCACTAAAGTATATCGTATTTCCAACTAGCCACCACGACTATTTTTTTGACTTGCCAAGCCAAGCAAGTATTTAGTCTAAGATTTTGTATGAACTTATTTAAAACTGTATAAGAACATCATAAGGAAGGCAAAATTACCCATTCTTCTCAAATAAAACACAGGTACATAAAGTAACAAGATTTTTTATAATATATTTACAGGTCAGCACATGGTACGAGGATTTCAAGAAGGACTATCCAGAGCTGTGGAAGATTTCTGAAGATGCCATGAAAGAGATCCAGCATTTCGCAGCGAATCCCCCGGACCTGAGCCACATGGACCACCCGATTCATCCGATCCGTAAAATTAAGAAATAGGTTATGAATGTCATGATGCTTTCTGCTGTGATGTTCGCTATCCGGAGACGCACCTCTTCATGTATCCTAGACATGCGTTGGAGCAACATTGTGCGTGCGCGTAGCACTGTAAATAAGAATATAAATGTAAGACGATAAACAATCTATCATTTTATATACAACAGACATATAGACTACGATTACGTTCGCCATTCAGTCGGCTAGCACGTCTACCAGTCACTGTCTAATTAGAACGGTCAGAAAAAGAAAGGTTGTCTATCTAGCGGGCGACATAACTCGCGCGCCTTCATGTGCTAGCCGTGCAGTTACTAATATTGAGCGTGCTTAGAACGCTGCAATTTTAAATATGTGTCACAGAACTTAAGGCAATTTGTTTGATCGGGGCTGGAATTCTACAAGGTAATAACGATATCGTTTTGGACCTGTTTCCGTATTGTCAACGTTTTGATAACTCTTATGTCATTTACAATAATGGCGACTGTGACATAACATAAACGATTCTTAAACGTGTCAAACACGATATCGTTTTTACGCACCTGAATAGAGGCCCTGGGGGTGATTCTCTCAACACTGCGCTGCGTCGATGTAAATCTTTCGTGAATTTTGGACAACCTTTATCGGTAGATGTTTACTTACTGATCAGTTATCAAACAACGGGCCCTATTGAGTTTAACATTTTGTATATACTTAGGTAAATACTTGTCGTGAAACAACGTGAAATATTCTCAGACGTATAGTGCCCGGGCGATAACAAGTTAATTCTGACATATTGCGCAACCATGGAGTTTCTGAATAATTGATTATTCAAAATATTTACAGCAGAAAAACATTGCAACACTTATTTGTTGCGTGTGAAGGAATCAAGTAATAGTAATAACCGCATTGTTTTACTGCCGTCAACAATATCATCAATACTTGGAAACTTCATGGTTGTGCGATATGTCAGGGACTTCGGCCGATCTTCGGCCAGCAACATAAGTATACGTGTAAAGCTCTTCTGTGACTGGCTGACCGAGATGGACAAAGGATAGTCTAAACTGCTGATCGTATGGAATTGGGAATATTACTTGGGGACTAAGTCAGGCGTCCTCTAGAATGATTTACGTTATGCATTCTGCTTCACTAATTTAATATTATATCCTGCGAGTTATGTTCAATTGATAAAACGCAGCTACTTCCCGCACCAGCGGTCGCTCGAGAGAGGGAGCCCCGGACGCCATGCTCCATGCAAAATTGTTTAGCAGGAGAACTAAAGGCTGGTTTACAATGCAGTAGGTAATTAAACATGAATAGCTGACAACTGTTTATGCTATTTCTTTATTACCCATTGTACAAGCCAAGAGTATAGCTTGGAACTGGGTCAATTTTTGTATGATTGTCCTTCTCTTTTTTAACAAGCTTTTGATCAACTTGCAATGTAGTTTACCGGGGAAAAACATGCGACGAAGATTTGAACCACTTCCGGGGAACCGATTGAAACTGTAACTGTAACCTCGATGACAATACAATAATATAGTACCATCGAGCTGATCTGATGATGGAGTTGAAATCTGGCGACACGTCTCAAAAATGAAGATGAAACTTATATGTATACTTACAAATTGTCCTACTTCAACACATTGCTTAGCTGAGTTTGTCTCAGCTACGAGTACGTTTTCTTCGGGCACTTCTGGTAAATTAACCGTGTTGAGTCCAACCTCATCATCCTTAGGCACAGGCACGTCCTTTGTGGAGATGTCATCTTCACTACTAGCCCTTATTATGTTGCCGCTCACATTTGCCGCGACAAACAAAACGGCGAGAATACTAATTTTACAGAAGCAGTGCATTGTTAGGAGTTGTCCGGTAGACTGAAGATTTCGCAGTTGGCGGCGACCTTATGGCTGATATATACGGCTAGAGGTGTCGACACGATGAGTTACGAGCTCACCAACACCCGCATCAATAAAGAAGATAAGCAGTTGTCCCAGTAAACAAACTTCACAGGGGGATTTGTTTATAGGCTAGATACCTAGGCTTTAATTGGGTATTTCAATACCGAACTTTTTGATATTAAATAAAACATTGTGTGCCCGTGATTTTAGTCTTAAGCGCAGAACTTTTGAACCCAGTCGCTTTAAAGTAGGTAACGTTATTAATGGCCTAATTTACGAAAAGTGAAAGTGAAACATACATAAACATTCATTGTTTTTTGGAAAAGAAGTTTAAGCTTTGTCAATAAAACGATGTTATGTTGGTACACAATTGGTTTATTGAATGCGTATTCCGATGATCCATAGATTATTCAATAACAAATTACAACAATACGATCTCTTTAGGTTATTGGCGCTGTAGGGACCCCGAGACGCACCTCGCCATAAATCCAAGACAAGCATTTGAGCAACAATCTTTACTTGTACGACACTGAAAATAAACAAGTATTATAAATAAATTAAACCAATTTCGACAAGCATTCGAGCCACAATCTTTACTTGTTAGACAATTTAGTCGTAGATCGTTAATCATCTAGTAATATTTCAGTAGGTATTTAATAATGTAAACTCCTCAGCCACATGATGACCTTTTTAGTGCCCTTGACGTCGACGACGCAAATTGTACGGGGTGCGTATAGGTATTTGTTTATTGCTAGGGTGTTCAAAATGTTCAAAGAAACTCACAAACTCTCCAATTTCGGCACAGCCCGTCGGGTCGCCCTCGCCACCGACAAATTCAGCATTCTTATCCAACCCTGGTCCTGTTTTCATCTCGCTGTAATCCTCCAGCAGGTAACCGTTCCATTTGGAGACGGATTGATGTATCCTTATTAAGTAGCCGCTCACATTGGTCCCGATGAACAATATAGCAAGGATACTAATTGACCAGAAGCAATGCATTGTTTTAAATTGTCCTTATATAGTTGATGATGATTTGGTTAAAAGTCGGGATACCGATTTATGGACATGAAACCTCTAAGTTTCAAATATTTTGTGTTTATAAGTTTATCATTATTGAGTTGGTTTTACCACTACATCTAATGACCGCATAACTCAAGTGATTTAGCTTTAAGGATAACGGGTTGTTTAACTTTATATAAACAGGAAAACATTTCAACTGATGCAGGACCATACGAGACAATTTAAAATACTATATTTGCTTTGGAAATAAAACTGTTATTGTTCCTACTTGTCCCTATCCAGTTATTGTACAAAATATCTGAATTATATACCATACCAGCTGCATATTATACGCATAATAGGTGCCTATTCTATCAATGACAATTTATCTATGTAGGACACCAACATAACATAACCTTGTGTTGGTCCCGCACTGGGCCAATCATTTGTAATAGATTTTACTTTATTCAAACCAACTGCAAAAAAACCTTGTGACTCATACGTCCCGGTTGTAAAATACTCAATGGCCTCGATAATTAGTACCAGAAAACAAGGCGGATTTTTAAAGGCTAACATATTTGCATAAGTAGGTACCTACAACAATAGAGAACATGCATGATGATCAGAATTACTGAAATTAGAATAAAATAATTGATTTAGGAGAAAATGTAAAAAAACATACAATAAATTACTAATTATTATTATTATTATTTAGTAATACACTAAATTTTGACCCGTTTAATTAGATTCTATGTAGAACCAAAACTTGTCAAAGTTTAAAACTTCTTTTGATGTTCAGATTGTTTTTTTCGGCTTCCTCATTTTATTTAAGTAATATTTTAATGCAACGATATTGGCTTAAACACAGTAATTTTCGAAATATATATAAATTTCTTTATAAGATCCTTATATTTTAAACATGGAACAACAGCTGTGACGTCATTCCTGTCGTCGATTTTGCATAGAGTGAGTGAAATTTTGCAAGGGGTCTGAACTATGACTTTTTAAAACTTGTAATGTAAAAATTACACGACAATTGTTGTGCGCATACAGTTTTTCCTTTCTTTCATAGCACTTTCCAGAGAACGTAAGAAAAAAATGTATGCATGTTCCTTATTTTGTGTATGCCGTAGGGAAGGTAAACGAGCACACAGGCCACCTGATAGTACGTTGGATCTGAAACCCTAAGACTGTAAATATGTTGCCAGCCTTGAGGACCAGGATGGACCTAGATTCTGTGCTGATAAGTAGTAATTTTACCGGTTGTCTTATACACCGAACATATTAATGCGCACCATGCTGCTTTGTGAGTGGATAGGGGATAAGATGATCGTATCGGTCTGGACGAACCCTGCACGAGGTCCTACCACCACTAAAAAAATATGTACATGTGCACTAGGATTCATCGTATTTAATGACCTAACACGCAACTAAAATATATTATGGATCATCCTGTAGCTTCGGCTTATTGATACTAACAATAAAATACCCTTGGAATATATATAATCGGAATAGCTCTTATCGGTTATGTAAATTGCAACACCCAAACAAACAAACACCAAGAACATCGATTGCGCATTAAATTGATACTGGCATCGTTATCTGTTTTACTTAGTCAACATCATCCTGCCATACAACAATATCACTGGTGGTAAGACTTTCTTCAAAAAATCCCTTCCGGCTGATTTGACACTACTCCCGAAACACTCTAGTCGTTAATAGACCCTAATTTCAAAATCACCTTCTCTCAAAAACCTCTTTTTTCTATGTACACTACTCTCAATACAACCCAAATTCAAGTGGACTGCGTCCCATTACGAATGAGTGTCAAAATACTCTATTCCCAAAATACTCTAAACGGGCTACACCTAACAGTGGCGAAATAACCTAATGTCATAATCGCTCATTCACAATACCCTCTAATACCAAAATACCCTAAAATTCCTTTTTGGTGAATTAATGCGACTTTATAATTGATTTAAACAAAAGGAGGTTCGCAAATTAGGTTTATCCCTGAAATCGAGGTTGACCTTTGACTGCCAAGGGTGACGGTAGCAAATTTTCATTAGTGTAGAAATAAAATAAAAAAGTATTATTGTAGTTTTTTGTCAAATTGAAATAGTAACCGTGCCTGCCAACCTGCCAAAAACCTTCCTTACAGTATTTAATTAAATGAAAATTTCTTGAAGTGGAACACTCCACTACTTTTATATTAGGTACTTACTGATTAATACAAAGATTGAACACAGTGTAAAAAAAAACAGTATTGGCTAAAATTGTTTAATTGTGATAGACAGACCAGTCGGATACGAGGAAAATATACTTAGTTTTTGCCATTTTGGCTACAGAACGTTTAAAAACATCTCAATATATAAAGCCGAGGGCAGACGAATTGACGGATCGACAACACGGCGAAACTATAAAGTTTGCTTTTTGACCGAGGAACCCTAAATGTCAGGGATAAACCTAATATGCGAACCTCCTTTTGTTTAAATCAATTAAAAATTCGCATTAATTCACGAAAATGGAATTTTAGGGTATTTTGGGACTGGAGGGTTTTGTGAATAATCGATTATGACATTAGGTTATTTCGCCACTGTTAGGTGTAGCCCTTTTAGGGTATTTTGGGAATAGAGTATTTTGACACTCAATCGTAATGGGACGCAGTCCACTTGAATTTGGGTTGTATTGAGAGTAGTGTACATAGAAAAAAGAGGTTTTTGAGAGGTGATTTTGAAATTAGGGTCTATTAACGACTAGAGTGTTTCGGGAGTAGTGTCAAATCAGCCGGAAGGTTTTTAACTTTGATTTCCACTTTCTTTTCGCCCCGACGACCCTCAACGCCACCACATCATCGGACCTTTGATTTCACCTACTGTTTAATGCATAAGGTCCAAAGGCGAGCAACCTTATGTTCTGAGAGTATACTTAGTGAAGTACCTAGTACGTATTTTTTGTCAGTTGCTATTAAACGTTTAGTGACACGAAAAGGATTCAACCACAATTTAAACATTTGAAACCCTTTTAACGAATCTTGAGTTCTATTTCGATCAGAAAGATGTAAACTTTCAATAGTACATTTTGCGTCAAGGAACGTTAGAAGGGGATTACTAACGAGAGTATTAATTAGAAGCTTTTAATGTCTCGAGTTTGTAATCCCCAAGGGGATCCCCTACTCGTACCGTATATTTTATATAAATTGGTTTGTAGCCAAGTTTTGAATATAGGAAATTAACCTTGGCTGATTTTAAACCTCCTTAGTCTCAAAGTCTCAAATGACGTACGACTGGGTTCCATTGTTCCATATTATAAACTAAACTCATAACTCCTTCGTGATTCCCGCTGGAGGGAAATCGCTAGAACTGCTCTATACGCCTGCGTCTATAAAAAAATCCTAGGAAATGTGATGAAAAAAATATTTTTGATTACATTATAATTGAATATGTCGTTTGCTTTTAGCAGATGTTAGTAAAAGGAACTTAAACTCATATGAAAACCAGCACAGCAAATTTATTAACGTTTTACGAACGCTCTTTAATTAAGATTCACAATACAAAAGTCTGATTAATTTAAATTCACAATACAACTTTTAAATACGCCGATAAAAAAATAACTTGAGACTAAACCATGCCTGAGAACAATCTTGAGAGTACTCCTCAGGACGAGTCTTAGAATCGAAAAGGTAGGTTGGGGAAGTTCATATTGGCTGATGGTCTCTGCGTGGCCCTTGGCGTGGTGGACCTCGGTTTGGCTTGCTGCGGCATGAGCCCCCCTAAGCTCCCCAAGGACCCAAGCGGGTTATTGGGGATGTTCGTGGGCAATTGTATGGGCAGCCCCCCGTGCAGATTCAACAAGTTGCCGATCAGGTTTTTGCACAGCGCCCCAGTCAACCTGTCGGCTATGTTGCCCCAAATACCCATTTGGCAGTATCTGAAAGAAAAAACAACGCTAAACTGTGAATTTGCTGAATTAACAAAAGTTTTGTTTCGGTATTTGCCAACGTATTGTCATTATTTATTAGGAACATCTGTGAACCACGCATTATCATTTACACTTACGCAATCAGCACAATCATAATCATAAAAATATAGTAAGAGGTAAATATACAAATCAATTCGAAAATTAGGTTATTTTAGATTTTGGCAAGTTGTGCTAAAACCGAAAGCTTTCGCATATTTCAACGAACCTGAAGTCTTTGTCGGTGGTGACATCCTCCTTGATCTTCAAGAACTGCTCGTTGCCGCTGGAGAAAGGTGAGAACCCTGAGACCTGAGAGCCTTGGTCATTGACCCCGTGGGCGAACTTGGAGATAAGCTGGACGAAGTTGTCGCGCGCGCGGGCGTCAGAGCCCGAAACGTCACCTCCGACAGACTGACCATTGCTGTCCAGGGGCTCGAAGATGTAGGCTAGCTCATCGCCGTGGGAGGGACCAGAGCGCTCTTTCGGTCCTGTGGTCTGAGGAGCTGAATCTTCTGTGGAAAGAAGTATATGATTATGGCAACGACAGTCCTTAGAAATTTACGAATCTCAACTCAATTATTCTAGTGCTCGAATGTACTATCTCGGGCCCTTGTCTATTTTGTTTGCCGATCATTCTTAATTTTAACTGTAACTTTGTGGTCATATTAACGAAGTTATTTTGCACTTACTGTAATAAATTTCTAGTAACGTAGAAATAACTTGTCTTGCCTTGGTTTCACTCTCTCGTGGGTGGTTCGATTATCAAACCAACTACTAAAGTTATCTACTAAAACAAGGGATTTAGTTAATTGCCTTAACGAATTAAAGTTTCAAAAAATAGCTAGGCCTGCACTGGTTAACGATACATTCTTATGCGATAAGTTCGAGTAGCCAATGTCATACTCACATGGATTTTCTTGGTCGCTTTAACGTCAGGTGTGAACTGTCACACTAAACGTGTAACGAGTGAAAGCGACACGGTACAACTGTGATCATGTACTTAATATGTGCACTATACCAGCGAGAGGCACGCCGGGCAGGAAGTGGGAGCCCCTGGTGAGGTTCCCGGCGTGCTCGAAGCTGTAGAGGAAGGCGGGCCCGCCCGCGCTCCACTGCTTCACGCTCTGGTACGCGGGGAAGTTGAATAGGGCGTCGCCTGAAACGAACAAACACACAGTAAGCAATCAGCATCGTATATAATTATCGATATACTTAGTAGTATGTGTTTAGCTGGGTGTGTAATGTTTATTAATAATAATAATTTTCATTTTACAAAATGTGTAATATAAAAATGCAGACAAATAAAATGAAAAATGCCTCGAATCATAATTATGAGTGTGTATAATAACGAAATGCATAACGCACTTGTAATAGTCATTTTGTATAATGTTTAAATACATAACGTATGTTTAATATAATAACGCATAACGCTGAATAATTATAAACGCCTGTGAAATTGGCAAATGCAATAAACTGAATATTAATCTTACAAGTTTTTATGGAAGGTAGGTACCAATGCTAATTTAATAAGACCAAAAGTGGGTATTTCGTTATAGATTTTATTAAAACATCTATTAGTTCAGCTTTTCTTTTATTTTAATGTTAAGTATATACACCGTGTTTTTTGTTGATTTACGATAACTTTAAGGGCACGTTCTTCAAGTCAAATTAAGCTAATTTCCCGAAGACAGACATATGATAACTCGTACGGTTATAAAGATATTCAATTATTAAAATTAATCAGTTAATCACGTTAAACTAATGTAAAAGGCTCTTAATTGATACCTAACAATTTTCTTTTAATTACCTATTATGAGTAAAGAGTTTTCAATTGTTAGGTCGTGCACCTGTCAAGTGTTATCTTTACCTGTGTGTGTGTAAGTCACGCTGACTTGACGTATGGGTCGTTTTCAAAAAAAATGTACATAGTTAAGGGCTTAATGAAAACAAAATCACGATCGCGTCCTTTGTATAACGAAAGTTAGTCATACAACCTGTATGGGTAGCTTTCGTCACACAAAGGAATCAATTAAGTTTTGTTTTAATTAAAGCCCTTAACTATGTACAATTTTTTTGAAAACGACCCGTATTTGACACTAACTATGAGTTAACTCTAAAGACCCTTTTAGAATGATTGAAGACACAACATTTAATTACTTTGTTCTAAACATTTTTTTTTTTTGCAATATTTTAAAATCTAATGTACCACGTAGTTTCTATACGTGTACCTAACAATATGCCGAAGTTATCGTAAATCAAAAAAAACACGGTGTATATGGATGGATAGTTTTCTAGTGATAGTATTTGGTTAAGATTGTTTTATGTTAAGTGGGTATAGTGACTGAAATGAACTTTCACTTTTATTGCCTACTTAAGTACCCAAATATCTCGAAACGTTATTTAAAAAAAATAAAAAAAAACATTCGTATATAATAAAACAAATAATTTCTTATTTAAAATTTCTAATGATAAACTAAAATTAAATGCTACAAATACTTAAGTATCCCAAAACTCAGACCGCTATAACTTCAGCCGTTTCACAGAAATAGAGTACCTACCTATAAGTCCTACAACAAAGTCATTTTAGTCCCTGTCCATTCAGAATTTGGTACGGAACCCTAAAAAAAGGTAGGTAAGAGTATATTATATAAATATTTAATTTATTTCCCAATAAATCCTGATATTTCCATAAATATATGCTGCATGCCCGACAACGTCCAAAATATCTGACATGTCAGGAATATCCTGACATCCGGTAAACCTATTTGAAAAGGGTATTTTAGGGTTTGGTACCCAATTATTTTTTAGCCGAGAAGCATAGGGCGTAACATGCGTAATGATGCGTATAATGATCAGATGAGGGCACAAAACGTTATTCGCTATAAAATTACATTATGATTTATGAGTACACTTATGAGTTTGATTGAGAATACTTAGATCACAAGCAACTGCAGCTGCAGCGCCTGCATCTAGATATTGGCGTAAAAAAAAACTAACTATTGTTACACTAACCTTATACTTCATTTGTTAGTGGTGCCTACAAGACGCCGCTTGTGACCTAAGTATTCTCAATCAAACTCATACGTGTACTCATATCATAGGACTTATAGGTAGGTACTCTATTTCTGTGAAACGGCTGAAGCTATAGCGGTCTGAGTTTTGGGATACTTAAGTATTTATAGTATTTAGTTTATCATTAGAAATTTTAAATAAGAAATTATTTGTATTATTATATACGAATGTTTTTTTTATTGTTTTTTAAATAATGTTTCGAGATATTTGGGTACTTAAGTAGGCAATAAAAGTGAAAGTTAATTTCAATCACTATACCCACTTAACATAAAACAATCTTAACCAAATACTATCACTAGAAAACTATCCATCCATATACATACTTAACAATAAAATAAAAGAAAAGCTGAACTAATAGATGTTTTCATAAAATATATTATTTATCTATTCACTTAAAAGAGCAGTAGTAATTTGTGAGAAGAATGCTGCATCAGGCCTTTATTGGTGTTCTAATATTTTAAACATAGACCTTTATTATTCAGGGTTAAAGAGATATTGCGATTGATACGTTTTAGGATTGTTTTTAACTCGGCCACCATTACTGTCAAGTTTGTTACATCAAGCATTACCCACCTTCCTACTATAGGTACTTTTTTTTGGCATCCCTCGCAATGCAAGGATGTTTTAACTAAAATCTGGGTATTTATGAGGATCCAATGTATCTGGCAACCCTATTTATAGGTGATAATAATACCAAACCGAAGGGCCCCTTACTACCTGCAACGGCGAGGGATGGCGAAATAATACACCCGACCCTTACAAACAAGGGCGCGCTTTGAAAGGGCGCCCCTTTTGATGTTCCCCTCGGAGTAATGTTATGAACAGACCTTCAATTTCAATTTCATGTTTGCAGATAGGCAACATAATGCATTTCTTTAAAAAAATATCTTAGTGCGTTAACACGTTATGACAACTAATGAGAACTTAAGAAGTTTGATAGTCATGCATATATGACGACGGCGTTGCCATTTGTGTTTGGGTTAGTTTCCGTCAAGGCGACACGTGGTTTACTTTAATTTTTAATTACGATCAATAAAACAGATGGTGTGTTTTAATGGTACCTTGGAACCGGCTCTCAACGTAACTATTCTTAGTAATTGTAACCTCCGACCTTGGCACAGCCTAGACATAGCTAAGAGTACCTACAGGATTTTCAGCCAAAGATTTTAAAATATATATCTGGGTCGATTAGGATTGGGACACAGGACACTAATGCAGGTGTCTATCATTTCATCGAAACACGTTTTAACAAATGTATTATTTTATCGAATTTCATTTTTTCGAACGCTATTTTCTAACTATATACTAACTTAAACATGTAACCTAACCTAAACTATTTTTTTTACCATGAAAACATTATGGTTTCAGCAGAAAATAGCGTTCGATGAAATTAAATTCGATGAAATAATACATTTGATAAAGTGTTGAGTTACCGGATTTTTCGTACGCAGCCGACGCGATATAGATCGTCAGCTTACTATCTCTTCTCCTCCTCCTCCTCCTCCTATAAATTAACGTTAGGCATCTTGGTTAACCCCCAGGTCCCAGTACGTTACCTGTGGCTTCAGCAATTTGCAGCAGCCCGTCGGCCGCGTTGAACGAGCTGTCGAACAGAGTCTCGTAGTAGTTGGCAAGAGGAAGACCCG
This sequence comes from Acleris holmiana, assembly GCA_949316455.1. Classification (NCBI taxonomy): domain Eukaryota; kingdom Metazoa; phylum Arthropoda; class Insecta; order Lepidoptera; family Tortricidae; genus Acleris; species Acleris holmiana. The sequence goes on along the minus strand of OX438771.1, from coordinate 15,977,325 downwards.
CGGGCAGCGACCCTGTTTAATGTCGCAATGTTACTAGAGGAATGGTTTATGTCAGATAAAGTATCGACCACACCGGTACTCAAAATATGTTAACGAACCGTAAACGCAGTGACGTGACGGGACTTACGCTTCATGTTTTTAACGCTTACGGGTCATACACAGATTTAGGTTATCGTCTTTCTTGTGGACACACCGTCCACGTAACCTCGATCCGTCGACAACGGTGTGTAAGTTAATGTTTTAAGGCCTAATTTTCTGGCTAAGCCCATTCCCGCATAAACGGCGTCAGGGCTGCTTTAGACCTATCAAAAAAAACCATAACTTATTATGCACACAAACGTTTAACTATTGACCACAGGAAAGACAACTATTGTTTTTAAGAGTGCGTATGACCCATACCGTCCACGCCAACCAAGACGAGTTTATTAATACGGCCCTTAGGGCCCTTAGAGCCGTATTAGGGAGCGACCACACCTACGCGGACTGGGTCGTATACTAATTACATGGCGTCAAATTTGACGAACCGTTAATTTACGCACCGGTGCTCAGGTGTGGTCGCTCCCTTAATATACTCTTCTTGGCTGAGACACCCGTCACAAATTCAAATTCATTTATTTATAATAAGTAAGTGACTATTGGACAAGTTACGACAAAAAATACACCCAATAAGCCACATTTATTTAATATGCTCAGAACTTTGTCATTATAAATGTCATTGAATTAATCGTTCTTGTCATTCTATATTCAATTTAAAGATTACTATGTCAAGGCACTTGCATAACCTTTTTCTTTGGGTTCCTATAAGGTTAGGTGGAGCCAGTGCGACAAACCATATAGGAGATATTGTTGGTTTGACGCACTTACCCAGTAGACGTATTTACTCCACCTGGCCTTACATATCTCGGCATTGTGAGCTTTCTCTTTACCAGCCACGTTGGGGATGAGACCCCGCACGTCGGAGACCACGCCGCGCAGCCCGCCGACCACGTCGTTCTTGATGAAGTTCTCCACATCCCGCAGCTTGCTGCTCAGGAAACCCGCGTACTTTCCTGCCGATACAAGATTTGTTTTACTATAGTGGTTGCTGTTAGCTTTCTAGTAGGAGCTTTTATTTGCATGAGCGAATGAATGACAACTGAACTAAAATATTAATAAACTATCTGTATACTAAGTTATCAAGGCCTTACAACAGCTTTAATGACCAACGTCCTTTATTCTATTTTAATGGGCGTAGGTACTCAAGTTAGATTCTGTGATAGTGATAGCTATCGATTGCAAAATTAATGTAAGTAAGTATATGGAATATAGTAATGTTGTGGTTACCATGTGAAAGATAAATTAAATTGGACCGAAGAGGAACAAACAAGAGACCATTCACCGGGTATGCAAGTTTTTTTGACATTTAACCTAGACCTAAATAATAGACACATTGCCTACCTGCCTGCCTTACAACTCTTACAAGTGCATTTTGAGAACTTAAACAACTACCAAAATTTAAAAATGTGCAGGTCGATTTTGTCAATTCTACCTGTACAATCGTTTTTAACGTTGTTTAGAGAATTCAAGTTCTCTAGGTCCACTGATCTGGTGGCTTTGGTTACCGGAGACAGCGCGCGCAGTCTCGGCTGACACGACGCCGGTAAGCAGTGGCACGCGTTTGGTCTTCCTGCCCAGGGCTTCAGCCGGCTGCTCCTCCACCAGCGGCGGCAGCGCGCGCAGGTCATCCGCGCCTTCCACGCGTGCGCCCGCACCTGAAGGACATGACAAGAATGGCTGAACACATTACACATCGTAGAAAATTTCCTTCTCATTGTTTTTGCAAGGAAAACGAGCCGAACAACATAGGATAAATTAATGACAGCGTTCGTTATGTATAGCGGTATGAAAAGTATTCTCACATTTTGGACCAGATCAGAATTAAATAGGGTTGACAAGTGACGTTGATCGTCGATCAACAATGAAGCACTCGATTCAAGTAAACTCAATAAAAGTGACTAGAACTAACCTTTAGCCCGCAGTATGCTCGCCACTAGTACTATTATTTAAAAACATATAAGTACATTTTAACTACCTTGTCTTCCAGAAACCTCCTCTAAGAATCTTTCAGTGTCAACCATGTTCATTGTCAAATCTGAATCAGCCTGCAAACATAAACACGGTGTTATTCTTGATACTAACCCGATACCAGTACAAATAGTCTCCTATTCTTTACCACTTTTACCTTAATGATCTTTTCTCCAGGCATATTCCTTAAACAAGCTAACAGCCTCTCTGGTGGTGATTCGGGGCAGTTAGTGCTATTAGCCAGCGCCTTAGCGTGCTTGGCTGGGTCTGACCGCACCGCACCTGGGGAGAGCGGTGTCCCAGACAAGGCTATGACGCCTCTAGCCGCTCGCCCTTCGGAAGACATCGCCAGCAGAGACGCAGCACTGCCCCCGGAGCCCTGACCCATGACGACGACCCTTTTCGGATCACCACCGAAGAATTCGATGTAATCGTTGATCTGAAATTGAAAAGAAGTTTCTACAGTGCGTTAATTGGAACTTTTGGAAGCGTGCACAAAACCACGCTAGATCTCCTGATGTAGTTATAATTACATTAGGTGCTTTAGCATGCACAATTGCACACAGTGTACTAGATCACTCAAGCAGAATGTGGCCTTAGATACAGATGAACTTTTACTGAAATATCCGTTTCGACTTAAAGTAAGTACGCGAATAGTAATCTGTTTCTCATCTTCTACGTTGTATGAGTACTTCACATATGAGTTTTGAAAAAGGTTGATTACCCAAGCCATGACCGCTCGCATGTCGAAGAGCCCTGCATTCCCAGAGGCGTCCTGCTGGCCGGTGCTCAGGTAACCGAGCGAGCCCAGCCGGTATTGCCCCGACACGATGATCGTATCCTTCTGGGCCAGGTGTTGACCCTGAAACGTATCATCAAATCAGCTGAAAGACATCCAATACCGGTTATAGCTATTCCAAGAATATCAAAGACGGTCGTTATTGTGCTACGGTTTCGGCGGTTTTCTGCGATCTTCTCCAGATCGTCGATCCTCTGGTTGTGTGTGAAAACACATACCGGAGTAAGTATAAGTCATTAATAGACAATTAGGTATTACTTAATCTTATATGTACGTCGAACAAAAACTTACGCCATAAGCAGATGTGGATCCCGTTCGATAATTGCCTCCGTGGATGAAGAAGATTACAGGGCAGCCTACAAACAAAATAACATTCGTTATAATTATAGTACAATTTTAAAAATTCTGGTATTGTTAAAAATTTAAATAAATTGTTAAGAAGTTTGCAGACAGAGTCATCGTTTAAGCACGAATCGAACATAAAAGCATTAGCTTGACTTAATCTGCGACAATATTTTATAATTACGAGTATTAAGAAAAGAGAAAAAAAATTGGCTCGGTTGAAACAAGATAACTCTCTCTCCGATGTCCGAAGACGTCATTTCATAGGTGATCAGTTACAACCTAGAATATGAATGGAAGTAGCTTCTAAGGAAACCTAGGTGGAGCGTCATACCCTGTTCATCTCCGGGCATCTTGGGTGAGAACACGTTGAGGCACAGGCAGTCCTCCTGCCCGATGACGCGGGCAGGGTTGGCATGGTCCGGCTGCATACACGGGGGGCAGTAGCTTGTGGCGTTGACGTCGCCGGCCAGCATGCGGCGCACGGGCCGCTGGAAGCGACGGGGACCCACTGGTGCTTCCGCATACCTGCCACGTCAGGAGACGATTAACTTTGAACTCGGCATGCTGAGATTAATCATGGAAAGGACGGGCAAATTATGGAAACCCCGTGTCACCCTACATGGTTTTAATTTCGGACAGCTATGAAAGCGGTGTGATAATACATTTTGACTTGTCGTTCAGCACTGCATTCGTAGGGTCGTCCAAGATGTAACATTGTAAAAACTGTTGGTAGACCAAACAAATAAATATAAATGTAAGCGTCAGTTCATCAGCATGACGCTGACCGGAACTGGCTTATCACAGCTTCCTTGGTCTCGTTTGACATTGGAAGCAACTACACTTTTATCATGTAGGTAGTCTGTGTCATGTTCACGACAAATAAAAACTAAAAATAATACTAACGGGACGCAAGAGCAAAGCTAAATTTAATGCCAACATTTCGACGTCAAATGATAATTGATCTTTCGTCGGTGCATAGCGTACCAATGGTACAAAAGATTTTCTTTCTTAAACTTGATTACAGTTAGATAATTAAAGTTACGTCGGATTTTGGTCAAAGCACTTCAATGAGTCCGTCCGGACCACTACCACCATATTATTATTTATTATCCTTTCATCTACCACCAAGTGGCGTCAACCAGCAGTATTCACACTGCTGTGTATATAGCATTCCATCTTAGTCCTCGCTTAGTCCAAGCTAGTTCCAGCTTAAGGACCGTATCGTTAATTATGGAAACAAGTTTGAATTGCTCTAAAAAAAAAGTTACTATATTTTGTCTTTTCTATCATATGTCAATCTGTTGAGCATACAGTCAAGTGTTAAAACTTACTATAAAAAATTGTATAATTCGTATACATTGCAAGATGAAGGGTCTCTCAGAGAAAAAACGACATTCAATTGTGACCAAATACTATAAAGAATCAGGTATAACTGTGAGAAAGATTGCTTCAGAAGAAAGGGTTAGCCTGAAAGCTGTTTACAATACGATAAAAAGGTTTAGTATGAATAATAATTTAAAAGATTTACCTGGTCGAGGTAGAAAACGAGGCCCTTCATGTCCTAATTTGGACAAAAAGATATGCGAATATTTTTCTCAAAAAAAGAGATATCGATTCGGGATTTTGCGAAAAAATGTCGTACTTCTATTGCAATGGTTCAGCGTGCCAAGGAACGTAACTTGCTTGTAACGTATAAAAAGCAAAAACAGCCTAAACGCAGCAAAACCCAGGAGTCTTCTGTCAAAACTCGGGCTCGGAAATTGTACGACCAAATTTTAACTAAAAATGAACAATGTATTATAATGGACGATGAAACCTATGACAAACTTGACTATAAAACCCTACCCGGACCGCAGTTTAACACCGTAATAAAAGGTACGAAGGTCTCTAAAGACGACAAATCCATTTTTTGCAAGAAATTTGGGAAAAAAGTGATGGTTTGGCAAGCTATTTGTTAATGCGGCATGAAAATGTCTCCGTTTTTCGTAACGGGAAACTTAAATTCGGATGTGTACAAGAAGGAATGCCTTCAAAAACGGGTACTACCACTCATTCGAAAGCACAGGAGTCGTACATTATTCTGGCCTGATTTAGCTGCGTGTCACTATGCTCGCCATGTGTTGAACTGGTATCGAGAGAATAATGTCGAATTTGTCGCGAAATCATTAAATCCCCCGAATTGCCCTGAGATCAGGCCCATCGAGAAATTTTGGGCTCTGATGAAGGCAAAGCTACGAAAACAAGCTAAACCAACAGATAACATGGACCAATTAAAAAAAGACTGGATCCGTACCCACAAAACTTTCAAAACAGTCGATGTCCAAGGGCTAATGAAGAGCATCAAAAGCAAAGTGAGAAAATTGGCAAAGGGGATCAATAAATAACTAAAAGTAGTTTTTATGGTTCACTTTGAAGATCTAAGAATCGCGTAGTTTAAGTTTTTTTTTGTAATAAAAAGTATTTATACAGATTACACCATTTTATTTGTTTCCATAATTAACGATACGGTCCTTAGTGTTACGCATCAGCTCCCCAGTGTTGACAACGCATTTGCAGTCTGAGGATTGCAGTCTTGAGAATGCAATGTAGTTCTCAGACCCCACGTATCATCAGCTTCCACCGGCCCCGTACGGATTCCGTTTAGCTTACAACGGTCACTTCGAGGGGTTTGCTCGCAGTCCTCTTACACTCGTATTTATAGACAAGAAAAGTAATTACTTGAGTAATAGTAACTACTAATAATGTATTTAAATCTTACCTAATTCCCATAAAACTATAGTATCCAAGCCTCTCGTTCTTGATTCCTTCAAGGCGGGCACTCCGTCCGTGCTTCTGAACGAAGACCACAGCGGCGTCCGGCTCTGGAGCCGCCGCGGGGGCTCCGCCGACCACCGCCCCCACGGGCACCAGCACAGCTCCTAGCAGCCCTAGCAGGCACAGCAGCATCGTGATTCGAGGTCGACGGTCCTCGCCCAACTGAGGGTCGCGCGGATGCTGTTATCTCGACTGGACCGGGGTAGATTAGCCATCCGGTGCAAAGGATCGGGATATCCCAAATTCGACGACACTTTAGCCTAGTTGGTAGTGGTTCTGCCTACGAAGCCAGCGATCCGGGTTCTTTTGTTTTGATGAGCGCGAGTAACTAATGTCAGTATTTAATTGAAACAAATATTTTTCCTTTGTGTAACGAAGATTAACCATACGATTGTATGACTAATTTTCGTAACACAAAGGAAAAATAATTTGTTTCAATTAAGCTTTGCCATCAATTAGGTCCTTAACTATGTACAATATTTTTGCAATTCACCACCCATTATACCCACTCTTTGGCGACAGCGGTGACACGATGTTTACACTATTAAAGTATCACAGTAGTACTTATGGGTCATACGCACTCTTAAAAACAATAGTCGTCTTTCCTTGTGGTCAATAGTTAAACATTTGTGTGCATATAAGTTATGTTTTTTATGATATGTCTAAAGCAGCCCTGACGCCGTTTATGCGGGAATGGGCTTAGCCAGAAAATTAGGCCTTAAAAACGTTAACTTACGGTGTGTCCACAAGAAAGACGATGGATAAACCTAAATCTGTGTATGACCCTTATACATGGAAGTCTGCTTGTTATTAAAAGTTAACAATTTAATAGTCCGCCCACTCCCATACATCACACTCAAATCGTCAGATTATTTAAATGCACATTTTTCAGTATGTAGGCACCTAATGTAATTATTAATACCTGAGCCCTGTTTTATTAAGCTACAAGTAGGGCTTGCAAATATTCGATAGATTCAGATATTCGAATATTCTACTTTGAATTTGAATGTATTCGAATAATTGGAATATTCGAATATACTGAAAATTAAAGAAAAATACAGGCTTTGATGCTCATTTTCACTTATTATCAGTCTGAAAGCTCAAAAAATCAACAAGAATATTTTAAATAAATAAAAAGTATTTGGTTGTATAGAATGAATAAAAAATAACTAGAATTTAAATATTATTATGTTAAAAACAACTACAGAAGTTACGAACAGCAACGATTTAGTATCAATACAAATATTATGCAGGTACTTACTTCAATTGAACAACGACAGAATCAACAATAAAACGGTCATAAATAAAAATATAAAATAAAAAATATACCTACGCGTCGACTTGAGAACCTCCTCCGTTTTTTTCGTCGGTTAAAAAAAAGATCGGCGGCGGCGCCGGCGCGGCGGCGTAATCGGCGTAAAATTGGCGTGAGGTATAGTGTAAAAAAATATATGTAATCGGCGTAAAATCGGCGTGAGGTATAGTGTAAAAAAATATATATATTTTTTTACACTATACCTCACGCCGATTTTACGCCGATTACGCCGCCATTACCTATAGGTATATGGGAATGAAGAGATAATTACCTTAGGTATATAATTCACAAAAAGAAGAAAAATAATCATTGTCTTTAAGTGTGTTAAACCTAGGATTCCTCATTTATTTATTACTAGCGACCCGCCCTCGCTTCGCTCCGGATTAAAGTATTATACATATAAACCTTTCTCTTCAATCACTCTATCTATTAAAACCTCATCAAAATCCGTTGCGTAGTTTTAAAGATTTAAGCATACATGGGGATATAGGGACAGAAAAAGCGACTTTGTTTTATACTATGTAGTGATCTACATCATTATTATATCTCATCTCATTTATTAACAACTAGCGGCCCGCCAGCGGCTTCGCCCCGCTGCAAATTTCTGACATTCCCGGAAATAATTAGATTTTTTCTCGCCGTAAAAACCATCCTTGGACTTCAAAGAACATTTAAAAAAAATAATTGTTTAAATTGGTCCAGGCGTTTTTGAGTTATGCGGTTACCAACACATTTTGCGATTCATTTTTATATTATAGATTACTAGTTTTTGCCCAAACTTGCGGTCGCGTTGACTACCTACCTGCAAGCCAGGTAGAGGCATTGGTTCTGCCGCGGCGAGCTAGGATAATAATACGAAAGAGTAAGTATATTACTTATCTCACATCCACGGTTTAAAAAATGGTGAGTGAATAAAATAAATATCAGGGGACAATTTCACACAAATTGACCTAGTCCCAAACTAAGCTCTAGGCTTGCACTATGGGTACTAGACAACTATAAACATACTATTATAAGTAGGTACCTATTCAATTTAAACAAAGATTATTTAGATAATTATATAACATTGTGTATAATTAATAATATATTTGATACAAGCTTTTGCTTGCGACTCCGTCCGCGTAGAAGTCCACTAAAAAGTAGTTGGGTACCCCATGTCATGTCCTTCCTCAAGGTTCAAGCTAAGTATATCTACTTATACAAAATTTCAACCGAGATTGGTTTAGCGGTTTAACAGTGAAACCGTTACAAACAGACAAAGTTATAGCCCCTATAAATAAAAATAGACTTTAAAAAAATACCTTGTACCTACCTACCTACTAGTATATCTATTCTGTGATAATTATGACTGAATACAAGATTTTCGTAGGTAGGTAGGTACCTGTAGGTAGTTTTTTAGTAGATGTTACATTTTGAACACCATACTTAAACCTTTTAAAAAATATTGTTAATAAATATTTTTCCCTTACACATATTTTTCCCAAATTTTGTAAAATACGTCTATAGTGGACCAAAAAAAGTCCAATTTTAATTTGGAATATTATTTATATAAAACCTGATTACAACATTTTCCCCAACACATTATTTATTTTTTAGTCTTGTAACACCATTGTGGAATTATAGTTTATACAATTTAAAACTGTAAGTAAACTACATAAGACACAGTTTTGTTTAAATAACGATATTCCAGTTACTCGACTATTGCTATCTCATTTCTGAAGTGTAGAACGCTGACTTTAGCGTTGGGTTTTTTAATGTGAATTGGATGCTCGTATTACATAAACAAAACTAAACTGTTTGTCAATTAAATTATCTCAACCTACTAAATATATTATAAAAGCGCTGTTCTATAATAACTTTAGAATAATATCTCTCTTAGAAACACGCAATTTTATAGAATAAACAAAGATTGTAAAAAGTTAGTTGATTGTCTAAAAGTAGAGCGAAGCGAAAACTTTTAAACGGTATATATAACTTAATTTTTCAATTCAGGCGTTTTAGTGTAACTATGTAGTAGATATTTACATTGAATGTCTCATGTAAACCAGTATCATGTAGCTGACAGCCGTGGCCGTGGCCTCCGTTGTGAGGGAGTATCCCTGGGAAGTCTGAGGAAGGATAAAACAAAACAAAAGAAGAATGCTGCCATATTTTCTAGCTGAAAAAGTCAGTGTTGCCGTATGACAAATCTCAGCGCGAGCAGAATTTCCGTTCGTTAGCCAGTGTGTTTCAATTTCAACGGCATTTCTGGCGTGCTGGGTGAAGTACGGGCTGGACGCAGCAAAGCCAGTTGCTCATTACACGCTGCTTTGTTCGTTATGTTTAACCATCGTCAATAGCGGGCAGTGGCGCCAATATGTTGCCTTCTATCTAATAAATTCTTCATTTCTTTACACTTCCTTATATTTTAATCATTAAGTTATGTTCCATTAAAATGATTACTAGTTCTCAATTAAGACACCTTCGACTAACATAAAGCAGCAGCACGGCTAGCATATGATGGCACGCGAGTTATGTCGCCCGCGAGATAGACTACCTGTCTTTCTTTGACCATTCTAATTAGATAATGACGGGTAGCCTATCTCGCGCGCCGTCATGTGATAGCCTTGCAGGAAAGTAAAGCGCCCACGTGTGTCGAGCTCGTGTGTTCTTAATTTAATGATAATTAATAAGTTTACACCAGCTCGCCGCAACACTATATTTTACACTTTTTACCCGAACTTTTAACGTCTTGTTCGCGCCAATCGCTATAACGCCTATAACAGTTGCCGTTAGCTTTTTATTGGTGTCTGTATGACAGAGTTGCTTATATTGCTATATTGTTGGGTCTATTGAAATATTAAATAGATACAAATGACCACAACACATTTCATAACACAAAAATTAAAAAAAACGATATAATCAACATAATAAGTTGTATTGTAATGTATTTATTGTAGTTAAGTACCACATATCATTAAGTTAAACAAATACATCAGTATGCAAATATTTCAACTCCGCATAGTTGAAGTTTTCTTAAACATTAATAAGTATTTTAAAATTCATTGTCATTTTGAGCTTATTGAAAAATACAAGTACTTATTTTGATTATTTCAATCTTTTCACTTTCAGTACATCCGAATAAATATGTTTTTATCATCTTTGTTATGATGTCGGTTGTACTGTTCGCTCTAACATATTACTAGAAAAATTAAAATAATAAAAATAACCATTTCCCTCTTAAGCGATGCCGTTGGTAAAATAACAACATTGTCTTTTTGACATGCCAATAAGGTTCAATGTCTATTATTTATTTATTTAACAGTTTATAATGTCTCACTGCTGGGCAAAGGCCTCCTAGCCTTCCTTCCACGTAGCCCTATTTTTCTCCCACCAGTCTTGATTAAAGGCATCAAGCTCATCCCGCCAACATCACCTTGATCTGCCGCGACGCCGATTCTATCGCGTGGTACACACTTAAGCCTAAAATTTATCCAGCATGCGACAGACATGCCCAGCCCATTCCCACTTGAGCTTTGCTTTTGTTTGAGCTACATCAGCTATTTTAGTTTTTGAGCGTAGTATTGTATTCCTTATGCGGTCCGTTAAATGACTCCCGAAATACTACGCTCAATGGCTTTCTGACAAACCTTGAAGGCAGATTTCTGAATATTTGTCAAAGACCAAGTCTGTGCTCCGTAGGTGAGGATGGCAAGAATACACATGTCCATGAGTTTACGCACAGAACTACGCTTGACGTTGGAAGGTTTCCCTTCATGTGTTCCTTCATTCTTCTGTGTGTCTTCCGACCTCCTCGTCTCCTCCTTATCAATGTCTAAACTTGTATAATTACTCTCCGGCATTACTTTGCATGCTGACCTATTATGTGATATAATCATAATCATAGTCTTATTTTATTCGTAAATTTTATATTACACGTCAGCTTGCTTGCATAATGTTAATTTAATTTCTTACTTAAGTAAAAGATGGCGCTTGCCAATATTTATTAACGACAGTTACTATTTCATAAGAATAAAGGAAATAAATAAATTACTTGCCTAAAATTAACTTTAAATTATATCCACTAATTGCGCGGGAAAATAATGATTACTTTACATTACTTTGATTTTTGTAATCTAAATTTGCGCTAGTTTGTCAAAAAACACGTTCACGATTTTAACTGTCAGAAGACTTGTCCTCTCGCTTTTCCCTAGGTGACTAAACGAGGGTCAGTGCATGCACAATGTGCTTAATTTCTTCCCACTGAACAGCTAGTCTAGTAGTATACTTACATTGAAATCTACGAGTAACTTGCGCAATATAAAACGAAATAAAATTAAAAACATTGCGGTACAAATACCACGGTGTACTAGGAAAAATTAAACATTAATTCAAAAACATTACCCTTCTTCGGCAGTGAGTTACTTAAAATCGCTTTTATTGCGTCGCAAATATTCCAGTCACATTTCTCCCGAATAATAAATTTACCTTATCACATTTTTCCATGTTAAGATTTTATCTTTAAAGTCACACATTTTCTGATTTTAATCTTTTAATCACATTTTTTATTGTTATTACAAAGCTAAGTTACAATATAATAGGTAGGTTATGTTAGATTTGCAACAGCCCCGACACTATTAAAAAGATAATTTGAAATGTGCTACCATGCAACTCGGAAAAAACTACAATGTAATAATCCGCGACTTTAAAATGATTGATGGGATAAAATTCGACCAAGCAAGTAAAATCATGAATAAGGTAAAACGTGACTAGATTTTTTATAACGCGAAATAGATCTGGCTACTTAATTGAATGAAATTGGATAAAAATACCTAATTGAAACAAAAAGTAAACAAAATAACAGTAAGAAATAAAATCAGTGTCCTCGTGAGGCTACAACGCCGCTGTCATGAGCGCGACAAAAGTAAATTTTTACTTCTGTATCTAGCAAAATATAGTGTTTTATTTATACTTTTTCAATGTGTTTTTGTAATTATGCTGTGACACGCCTATTTATTTTATTATTTACTTACAATTTGTAGAGATAGAGTAAAATTTATTTTTCGTCCCAAGTTGTGGAATCTCCCCACTCCTGTGACGACACAGCGTACGTCGCGTTTGCGTCATCATAACGTGAACAGCTCTCAAACGGGGAGGACGTGGGATGAACAACTGTGCAGTGCATATTTAGAAACATTGTATTTTTTTCAAATGTTTCTAATATCGGGATAAAAGTACAAAGTATTAGGATAGGTAAATATCAACATATCCGTTACGGCGGTCGCTGTTATCTGCCCGATTTCATTGTGTTTTAGTGTTAATTATTAATTATTAATTATTGTTGCAGGTGTCAAGTAAAAACGTCGCCATCATGGCGTCGGACGAGCAATTTTCATTATGTTGGAACAATTTCCACGCAAATATGTCGGCAGGCTTTCATGGCCTGCTGTCGCGTGGAGATTTAGTTGACGTCACACTAGCTGCTGAGGGCAGGCTACTGCAGGCTCACAAATTAGTCCTATCAGTATGTTCTCCCTATTTTCAAGAAATGTTCAAAATGAACCCAACTCAACATCCTATAGGTATGTACTACAACTGCGGATTTTATATTGTGAAGTTATGATGGAATTTTTGAATGCTAATTAATCTGTCCTCTTGTTTCAGTATTTTTAAAAGATGTTAGTCATTCAGCGTTAAGGGATTTACTACAGTTTATGTACCAAGGTGAAGTTAATGTTAAGCAAGAAGAGTTAGCGTCGTTTATTAGTACTGCGGAACAACTTCAAGTGAAAGGTCTAACCGGAAATCAGAATGAAGACAGTTCCACACCATCCAAACCAAAGCCGACCTCGCGGCCAGGCCCGAGGTCGTCACAGCAAAGGCAGTCTGTTATGACTAAGATAGAGACTGATTTAGATTCTAAGCCCTCCTCAACTCCAGTAGCAATTAAGCGACCAAATAGGCCATCAATAGCATCAAACAATTCGTCATCTTCTCAATCTGGACCTGTCAAACGGAAATGCGTGGATCCTCTCGAAGCTGGGCCCTCTGGATCGGCTAAAGAGGAATTCGTTACAATACCTGATGAAGATGAAAACAATGCAGTGGCACCCAAAATGGAACCGGAATTTGTTAACGAAAGTATGTGGGATGATGATGATGATGGCACTAACAATGATGAAACAAATTTCGGTGAAGATGACTCTAACATGGAAATGACTGGTAAATATTTGTTCCTATGGTTCTTGTTTTTCTCGTTGTTTCAGTGAATAATTGTTTTTGTTTAATTTCAGGCTTTGATGGATCTACGACAGGCGATGGCAACATAACTGGAGGCGGCGAAGGAGGCGCTGTAGGCGACGCGCAAGGTAGGTTTGCTAACTCCTGTTGAAGGGCAGCTCATCCACAGCTTACGGTTGTGTATGGCCTGTCGCGACTTGGTGGTTAGATAGAACCCAAGATGACTTGAGCAGTCTTTGTTCTAGTTCGTTCTATCAATTTTACTGAGTTGCTTGGGTTTTATCTCCATTACTTAGTTGTAGAATGAAATTTGTAAGTTAGACTTAAGTAGAAGTAGCTAGTAAAACGTATGTTGCCGGTTGCAGATATAATTTTCAGTTAACTATACTTAATGAAGTATAGTTTACGGAAATATGTAATAAAAGGTAACTTGTTCGGTAAAGGTAACTGGTATATAGGTAAAGGTACAGGTACTATCTGGTAACTCTTGGTAAGGAATCTTTATTCTGAGGTTAATGGTAATTGATGCACTCTATTTTTGTCCGTTTTCACTGAATCTGCTTGGTTCGGTAGGTTGATACGGCAAAGGTTAGGTGCTACCGTTAGCTAGGTAAGTATGGAGTCATTGGTAAAATGGTATTGACGCGGAGGCTTATGGCCGTTCATCAAAAGCCTGACTTGACTACAAGTAGTCGAGTATTCTACCTGTATTACTAGTTGTGGGCGTTTGATAATGGCCATAGTCTTAGGTACTGGTGTAGCTGAAAATGGTAAGGTTTTGATCTGGTATGTGCTTTATAGTGCAACATTTAAAATAACTTTAATGGTACGGCTATAGAGCGTAGTGTATAATTTCCCAGTACTCTAGTATGCGCGAAAAGGTGATTCGTTGAATATTTGAATACTGGGATTGTGTTTGCCCACATTCGTACTGTATGGTTACCTAGCGGCGATTGCTGGCCGAACATCTTCCTGACTTCTCGGTGCGCTTGCAGAAAAACTGCTAGGTGCATAGCGCTTATGCAGATAGTATGATTGCTGCTAGTGCATTGTCGAGTCTAGAACTGGCTTAAAGGTGCAGTGGATACCACACCCGTATGTTCGTCAAAATGGTATGCAGAACGAACGTAACGTATGTGTGATTCGCTTTAGGGTGAAAGTAAACTAGCGTAGTTAGGTCATTGCCCGTGGTCCACCTAATTAGTTCACCTATGGATTGCGGAGACTAAACTGGTTAAAACTTATAGGATTTAGATGTTAGTTCTTCAGGGGGCCCGAAGGACCAAAATACCTCGGAAATATGATCTCCGCGGCAGTCTAGCTCCATCGACTCTGTTACGGTGTGCTAAGATGTCTACCTATTTTTAGTACTCTGTAACAGTCGATGGAGCAAGGCTATCGCGGAGTTCCTATTTATGAGGTATTTTGGCTCTTCGGGCCCCCCTAAAAAACTAACATAACCTAAACCTACCTATAGGTTAAGGTTAGTCCACCTAGTTATACTATTAGTTATATCGTATAACTATATGGACTAAGGGCCGGTACAGACGGAAAGCATTTAAACTGCAAAATGGCAGCAAGAGTGCAGTTGAAGTAAAGTTACTAAGTAAAAGTAACATCAACTGCATCAGAACTGTACTCGAACTGCCATTTTGCAGTTCAAATGCTGTCGGTCTGTACCGGCCCTAACCCATAGGTTTTAACCAGTTTAGTCTCTGCAATCCACAGAGGTGAACTAATTGGGTGGACCACGGGCAATTACCTGTTTTGTGTCGCGTGTTTTCGGTCTTGTAGTTTCTGCTGCATTGGGTACCATCCTACTAAAATACTATTTGGTTCACGCAGCGACACGAAATAATTTTGACTTTTAAATGCAGTAGAAATAACGCGAGAAAAAGACCCGCGATTCTGCCAAAAACACGCTTGTAGCTGCTTCACTGATCTCTTTTTCAGATTACCAGTGTTTTTTCAGCGCGTATAAGCTCGTTTCGAAGTAAGCGGCCTGCACGACCGCCACGTTACTCTTATTCCAGAGGTTTAAGGCAGGTTAAGATGTCAATTGAAGACTGAAAATTCGGGGCAAGTTGGTGCTAACCCGATACTTTATGTAATTTGAGTCTTAGAGCGCTACTCTAACGGCCGAACCCTATATTCAAACCGCGGACAGATAGCCATACTTCGGATTAAAATTTGACACATTTTGTATGGGCAAATGTCAAATTTCAAGTAAGCCTTATCTATCCGCGGTTTGAATATAAGGTTCGGCCGTAAATCAATTTACATCGTCAGTATCGGGTTAGCTCTCTAATTTGTGAGTATGTAATTGACCTGGTCTAAACCTGCGTTTACGCTCAAGGCTCGTGTGTGGCCAAACTCGTATACGAAAACTCCCTTAACCCTTTGAACGCCAACGACAACTAAAGTGGTCATGAGCTGTCGTGCCTACCACGCCACCGACCATTTTATAGGTCACAGGTACAGTTTAAGAGTCGATATTTCATATCAATTGAGTTAAATTTTGCATAACCTTTAATACATAGTTGGCGCGTGAGTAACGCATTTGAATTTGACGTAAGGCGATCAAAAGGTTAACCATGTCTACGCCTTTGACGGATACCGCACCACTGGTTCAACGCGAACGACGGATATATCAGTTATGGTTGACAACGTAAAATAGACCCGAGTGTGCGAGGTAAGGTTGACACTAACTGGTGTCTAGCTGTTATTGGCGTGAGTGACGATTTTTGGTATGACTACGTTGAAAAGGGTAGGTGCTGCGGTTCGATATTATTCCGGACCCACCGTGCCACCGCCCGTTTGCGAAGTGGTACTGTGAGTATTTCTATCAATGTGCTATTCCATTTGTGGCGACAATGCTGCTTGCGGCCGCAGCCGACCGCAGCGACACTGCTGTTTTGTATGGTGTTCTATGAAATAGGTTCCGAGCGCGGCGACACTGATGCTCTGCCACCGCACTTAAGAGAAAACCATACAAAGTGCCGCTGCGGTCGGTCGCGACCGCAAGTGGCATTGCCACCACTAAGGGAATGGCATTTACCATTGAAAAAAAACATGAAATGAAGTTAAAAGAAACTCCTAACGATTAACACGTCCAGCGCCGGTGACACAACGTCTGTGATCAAAAAATTCCGACTCCTATGCCGGTGACACATATGTTGTGTTTTTATTTTCAAGCCTTTTTCTCGATAAATTTCCAATTAAAAAAGAAATAATTCAATGTACAGTTATGTTATTGAAATATTAATCGAATTCCGCTTTGGTTTTAGAATCTGTAAGTTTTGTAGATTTCATAAAAGTTACCCTTAAACAATGCCGATGACACAAATCTGTGTCATTTTTCGACACAAATCGGCGGTTCTCAAAATTTGCATTAGGACTTTCAATACTATGCATTCCACTGCCTTATGGAAATAGTCAACACCTTTACCTGCCGTTGGCATATAAAATTAATAAATAAACATAAATAAATGTTACGGGACAATCTTACACAAATCAACCCAGGCCCACGGTAAGCTCAATAAGGCTTGTGTTGTGGATGGTGTCCCCTTGTTTTACAGACAGAAAATTTACAGAATTTTGTTTCACAGAAAATGTTTCATATACTATTCGGTTCTAGTATTTTTGTTTCGAATATATTTTTTTAAAACTATTTATTTGAAAGAAACAAATTCCACAGAAAATCAATTCAATGAATTTTATAATTTAATTTTTTCATTAAACAAACCTATCAAACAATATAATTATTTTTAACGATACCTTCTTTTACAGAATATTTTTTCATAGACCGTATCACTTCGTAGAATTTTCATTTTTTTTTAGAAATTAGATTTCTAAGTAATGAAAATTCTGCGAAGTAATACGTTCTATGAAATAATGTTCTGTAAAAGAAGAGGACACTAACGACAACAGTATACAAAGTCGTGGGAAACTCAATATTCTGTGAATAATTTTTGTGAAACACTATTCTACGAAATTACTATTTGGAGAGTAAGGGTACACCAATAATAACAAAATCAATTACAACATAATACAAATTATCTTTAAGTATAAGGGTTATAAGCTAAATACTACAGTATGATATAAATATGAGTGAGCGACCATGACCTCTCTGGGCAGAACCGACTTGAATAGGTTAGGTTAGAAGGCTAAGGCGGGAGCGAAGCGAAGCAAGCTCCCGCCTTGCCTTCGAGGTTATTTTTTTTTACATCTCTTGAATAAACTATGCGAAAAAAATTGCAATGAAAATACGAGAAAAAAATTACATGACATGAAATTCTAAACAACTTCTGTCTGTAAAATAACGTACACTGTAAAATGATTTTATAGTTCTTAAGTTATATATTAACTAAATAACATGAGAACAAAGAATATGTAATTTGCTATTTTATGATATGAAAAAAGAAACATTGAAATTTATTTGAAATAAAAATCGATGATTTAAATGTCTTCAAAGTAATTATTCTATAAATTGACTATTCTATGAAATGATAATACGAGAAAAAATGTACAAGAAATGAAATTCTAAACAACTTCTGTCTGTAAAATAACGTACAACCGTTGTGGATACTGGGCGACGATATATATAATAGACAAATACATATAGATACTTATATACGTATATAACAAGCATAACTCAGGAACAAATATTTGTGATAAACACTCAAATAAATGCCCTGACCGGGATCAAACCCGTGACCTCCAACTTCGTAGGCAGAGTCTCTACCAACTGGGCTACGGAGGCCGTTAAGGAGGCATATGTTATTTTGTCTTTAGTACCTATATAACAATTTATTTTCAGTAGATTAGCACTAAAGTTTGAGAAACACTGAATGATAAACTAATTACTTACGGTTTTCTTCCATTTAGTGAGTTTTCAAATATTTTGCAGTATTTTTTCCAGCACTAGCACTATTCGACTACACGTTAGAAAGAGGACTGACGCCGCAAATAAAAATAAACGCATTTTAATATTTTACCTATAAACTATGCCAGTTACACGTATTTGTGTCCATGTAATTCGTACTCCTATGCCAGTGACACAAATACGTGACCACGATAATTTCACCCGGCATTGCCCAGGGCTCAGTGAACCACTGCCGGCGCCGAACGTGTTAAGGTATCGCTAGGAATCTGGAATACGGATGATGTTTGTAACACTGGCACCAAAATATACATGGCTATGTAGGGGCTCTATTCTACTGTGTGAAACCTTATAGCTTCTAACATGCTATTGTTTTTGATTATCGCCATTACTGTCAAGTGAATAAGAGCTATCGTGACAATATGATAACATGTCAAAAGCAATATAGTTATAGTAGAATGTAGCCTATTATGTGCATAATCATGCATCTTATTTAGTCTGAGAAGTTCGTATTTGTCTTGCCTTCTCAATAAGCTTATCGATATGGGTATGGTATGGTATTGGTATAAGGTATGTGGGTATTTATAAAGCTTATTGAAAAAGCCAGATACTTTTCCGACCAAAAAACGTATGTGTGTTTCATTTAAGGGTGAAGCCAATCGAGCGTGATTTTTTTGTTTTGTGCGAGCTGCGTAGTTTCGATCGCATAATTTCTGCTTAATTCGGTTACATCACACGGCGAAGGAAAATGAGTTGTACTTTGTATAAGGCTGAAATTACACCACTCAAAATTCGAAAAAGTTGCGCTCGTCTGGCTTTACCCTTATACTTCTCTGCGGAATTAAACACCCCTGCAAATCATATTGTTCTGTTGCTGTTCATTAATAATCAGTATGGAAAAAACGTGCAGTATTATACCATGAACATGGTGTAAGAGCTCGTACGTATTTGCGGTCAACCGCCCTGGCTCATGTTTGTTGGTACCTTTACCGTGTTTACGCTAGTCTGTGACCGAAAATGGGATGCGGTCGAATATGGCTAAACCGAGCAATGAATATTGACCGAGCGCGAATCACGTGGGCCGCTGATCTCTTGTGCCCAGCTCAGATTCTGTTTGATTTGGACATGTTAGGTCACGTGAACATGAAATGGCACCCGACTACTAAAACTATTGGCAGAATGGCATGTTTTTTTTTGTATCCTCTGAAGCTAGTGTGGTATGATATTTATTTTAGCATTGCTGCGTGTCGCTGTTTTTGTATGCATTAAGGTAAAAGTATAAATACTGTAATAGTGACTTATTTTATTATAAATATTATAATACATTCTTAAAGCCCAAGCAACAGCAGGACAATTCTGAATTCTCTTCGTAATTTTTGGGGAAGTAATGATTATAGCCAAATCGTTAATTTTCTGTAGGAGACAAGTTATTATTAGGAATACGCCAACGCATAAAAGTAAAGTAGTTCAGTTTCAAAACCATAAGCATCCTTGATTTTAATGCAATGCATTTGCTCACAACGAAGGATTCCGTTTTGACAATAAGAACTACTACTTGAGTTTACTAACTTAATTGACAGATGGCGCTAGAAGTTTCAAAATCAATCGGGTCGTGCTTTAAGGCATTTGCATAATGAGTATTTCCAGTACTATTTATGTAATTATATATCTGTCTGCTAATTATTTCATTGTAGAACTACTTCGTAGGGTATAATATTGTGGCACTGCCCACTGTAAGATATCTTGTTAAGAAACTAGATGGCGCTAGTAGGCACTCTGCTGAGATGAGATATTTTAGCATGCGTCGCCGACTCACCGTAAGCGTAAGTAAGCTCATACAAATACTGCTACACTCGTTCTATATGCATTATCCACTACTAATACTTGTAGGTATATGCTACTACAATGTTATAAATTTGATTGGATGTTTCTCTCAATCACGCAAAAACTGCTGACATTTGATTCACAAATAGTCCATATGACATCACAAATAGTCCATATGATATCACAAATAGTTCATGGGGAAATTGATACTTCCCAAAGTAAAACAGTAATTGAGTTCTAAGTGGTTAAAAAACTTATCCGTCCCTATGTATTATTTCAAAACGCTGGTAACATACATATAAGTCAATGGTCTGATTACAGAGATGCGTTCTTGGTGTACCTATCTATTTCAATTTAAGCTTCTAAATTATTTTTACTATCGAACGGGCAATTGAATAGAATAGAAATAATTTATTTCACGCATACAGTAACATAGCCTTGACTTGCCCATTACATTCTGTCCAGGTAGTCCTTCAGTGATAGCGATTGGGTCACTCTGTCTGTACTGCATTGGCTTGTAATGCCTTCTCGTTCGCTCGTATCTGTCATCAATTCATCACTCGAATGCAACCGATTTCTCCCTAATTCGAAAAGAAGAGTGCCGTAACACCTAAAAATTTAGAGACCTCGGAACCCGGTTCTACTGAATGGATCGTAAAACCTTTTCGATTGCTTTGTTGAAAGCTTTTATAAAAAAGTTTATCCATCGATTTGCCGATCTACGTTACAATAATTTATAGCAACATTATTATGTTTGGTTCCGGTAACCTCAGGGAGGAAATATGGCCGATTAAAAAATGACCGCGTTTTGATTATGATTTATTCCTATACTGTTATGCTCTACTCACTGGACACTGGCGAAATCACTGCGGAATATCGCGGCGGATTGCCATTAATAAAAAAAGAAGAACATTATTTTTTAATAAGAAAAACAAAGAAAAAAAATATTGTGGTAAAGATTTAAATTTTATACACGGTTAATATTTGTAGTAGGTATAATAACTTTTATATTTAAAGCTAAAAATGCCTACTATAGACAAATTTTAATAAGGCGCGTTGGTCAAATTCGTATACATATCGGAACAAAGATCGGCAAATATAAATGGGTACACATTTTAGTGTTAGTGTTAAAAACATATTACCTAAAAGTTTTACAAAAATCTGTTTAGGGGGCCTGGCTTCCGAGATAGGTACCTAGCTATAAACTTTACAACACTCCACTAGAACGTATTTTTATTTCAAGACAGGATGTATGACTTCACCGGAAAGGTTTTGTTCAAGCTCATTTCAGCTAGCACAATACGAGTACTTACCAGAAAGCCTACTATAAACATCGAAGTAATACCAGGGCCTCTATTATCCGGGGTAAACCTTATTTCCTTTGACGTGTTAAACTGAAGCGAGACAAGCGTAATTTTTTGAGTTGTGAGTCGCTTAATTTTGGTCGCGTAATGTCAGCCTCATCCAAAAGTCCAACTCATTTTGCATCGCCGTGTGAATAAAACAGTAGTTTTGTATGAAACCGAATGTAGCAGAAATTACGCGATCGAAATTACGCAGCCCACAACTCAAAAATTACGCTCGTCTGGCTTCACCCTTATGGTATTGTATTTATTTCTGCCGCCATTACTGTCAAGTATATAAGAGCTATCGTTACGTTGACCATACGGTAACACGTGAAAAGCAATATGGTTTTACAGTGTTGAAGAGAGGCCCTTAATAATTGTCGCAATCTCGTTTTGAGAGACAAATATACTGTCAGTTACTTTGCCATTGCATAAGTAATATGTGATAGCGATTGCCAACCCAATGCCGCGCTATTACGAGTAAGAAGCTGGGATGATAAGAAGTAATATTTAAGAAAAAAAATGGTATGCTTGTGTCCAATTAGTGTGCGTGTGAACTGCGCACAGAAAGGTACGAATGATGTGTAAACCGCAGTTAAGGTAACATTGAAGCGATTAGGGGCAGACTCGTGGTCACACCACATCTAATCACTTCATCGGATATTCGTCAGAAATCAATTTTATTCCGCTAAAGTACCGGTCAGAAACAGGAGCCCTGCAAAGCTCCGTCGAAAAGCAGTGGTGTGACAACCTGGTGTGACCACGAGTCAGACTCCATGCTTAATATTTTTTAATTGCCGAAGGACACTTGAAATTACTAATTTAAAGGGTTTATGAGCAATTCCTCAAAGGAGATTATATAACTCAAATGAGAGAGAGCTTGCGCAGTGACTAGGTAAGAAAACTGAACCAACACCTTTTAGGTGTTTCCCCGTGGTCAAACTATATTTGCCAAACCGCACGACGAGTACACCAAGATTTGATCACCAAATACGAATCCTTTCTTTCCCTAGGCACTACTGCGTGGCACAACTGACCAATGATTTCTATTTCAAAATCAAATTTAATAGAGTCGACGGAGCTCTGCTATCGCAGAGCTCCTATTTCTGGGTAGTTTGGCCCTCCGGGCCTGCTGAAGAACTAACATAACCTAAACCTACCTCATATTTATGATACAGATTTTGGTCAGTTGTGCCGTTTAGTTGTGTCATTGGGAAGTCGCTATACGAATCATGGTTGAAAAAGTAGGTAGGTTAGGCTCGTTAGTTATCTTCAGATGGCCGAAGGCCAAAACCACCCAGAAGCAGGAGCCCCGGCCTCAGCCGGGGCTCCGTCTAAGGTCAGTTTGGCAAAATAGTTTGACCGCGGGGAAACACCCCACCTTTTAGCTATTAGGGAGCTAGGTAGAGAGAAAAGTGAAACCTCTATAAATGTAGAAGTATAAGAGAGCCTTTATGTACATAAAACTTTTCAGAGCATTTTCTACGCCTTATCAATCCTGTTTTCGTGTAAACAAGCAAATGTCAATACAGTGTCAATCACCTTAGGCTTACTTCTACAATCTGTTTCATGGGTTTGAAACAAGACGTGACATGCAGAGGGGCTATTGTCTAACGCACTCGCAATCGCAACCGGCTTCAAAGTGGAGCAATTGTATTCATATTGTATGCAGACGAGCGTTCGATTTTCAAAATGAAAACGATCGTGATTGCGAGTGCGTTAGACAATAAGCCCTCAGGTTAGTCCACCTAGTTTATACTATTAGTTATACGATATAACAAAATGGTCAAAAAAAATCCAATTAGTTATACTGCTCAGTATGTGTTAAGTAGGTAGGTTAGGTTAGGTTCGTTCTTATATCGGGCCCAGAGGTCCAAAACAACCCAGAAACAGGAGCTCTGCGGAGCAGAGAACTATTAGTATAACTAGATGGACTAACCCAGACAGTCAGCTGACAGAGGAGACAGCAATACACATCCTCTGCTCAGGTGGACCACTATTACGCAACAACCTAGTGTGACATATCACGGACCCACCAGAGATACAATTCCTCGCAGCCTTCAGCATCTGGAAATGCCGGACACAACGGACCTTTGCGGTGAGATCTAAACTAAGATAAGGGGGCCAATTTTTGAAGCTCACCAAAGAAAAAATACTAACTTTAAAATCATTATGTGCAGCGATTTAATATACCTACGATAACAGTAACAGTGTTCGCATTGTTGTGTTCCGGTGTGGGGATAAGACAACCGGTGAAATGACTAGCATAGAGGCATTCCATCCTAGTCCTCAGGGTTGGCAACGCATTTGAGCTTTTAGGATCATAGTCTTGAGAATTCAAATGTCTATGGGTCTCAGATTCCAATTACCATCAGGTGGCCTGAGCGCTCGTGTGCCTTTCCCTTAAGAAAAAAAAAAAAAAAGAGCGGTCCCACCTTTTGGTTTTGAAGTCATAAGTCATACTAAATTCAAAAGGTAGGTCCGCTCGTACATTAATTCGCTGCACAAATTGATTTTCAAGTTAGTAATTTTTCGTCGGTAAGCTTCAAAAATTGCTCCCTGTAGGTAAAAATTGTCAAAGCGGCACACAAGGCCCCTCACATGTCATATCAGTTTAGTGGCGGATGTAAATAGCAAAAGTTAAAAGTAAAAATTTGACTATTATTAACACAATAGTAATCAAAACTTTTTTTTATTATATTTAACAACAATTACGAATTGAGCTTATAACAACTAATAATTTTAGAGATACATACACTAATGGCCGCACTTTGGAGTTAGTTAATGACGGTCGTTCCGTGCAATTCCCGTGACGATTTACAAGTTTGAATAAGGAACGCGTCAATTTGTGTCCAAAATATCTCTGAGTACGGCGGTAAGTCCCTATTTTGAAAACCGAAATTCTAGACGGTGGTCTTTATCTCTTTCTCTAAATTTTATCTGGAGATGAGTATAAGAGAGAGGGGAGAGAGGGCATCCCACGTTTATAAGTTCGTGATTCCTATAATCATTATGTTACATGAAACTATAAAGACCGAAATACATCGTGCTTTCGTCTGATAATTATAATAAATATTACTAGGGCGATGAAACTATTACAAGTAGGATATAGAATGCAATATAATGTAATCGGACGATACAATAAGAGGTGCCCAATTTTAATATTAAGTTAATATCTAAAATCTCACATAAATGTAACGTAACTTCTAAACGACAAAAGCGTAGCGCGGAACGTTCACGATCTATCTATTGGCTTATCTGTGGCCGTTTACGCCGTGAGATCTATGGTTGCAATTGTGTCACTCGATGATTGTTTACTAATTCGGGGAATATTAATGCATTAATCAGCATTTGTGAATGATATTATGGCTTTAATAAGTGCAAAATGAATATTCAGTATTCTAAAGTTAAATGTTGTTTCAGTGCTTAAAAATGTTTGATGATTTTTGATCAGCGTTATCGTTTCAGCCTTGAGCGTGTTTACGTCAAATGTTTTAAATTATTAAATGTTTTGAAGTGATCTTTTTGTGGTAACAGTGAATAGTGTAAGTGCTGCATTAACAAGTGTGCCCATGGAGATATTGGTTTGTTTTCTACATCGCTTGCTATCTGGAGATAGTCGACAAGTAAGTTATCACGACATGTAAACGACTGCAAGTTGTCATCTCCGCTACCTTAGGTAGCGTGGATAATTTGAAAGAAATTGAATATAAATTAAAATGAATAGCGCCAAAAGATTTCTCTATGATGATACTTCTCTATTCTGAGGGATTATTTTCGTTTATTACGCGCACTTTTTTGTAGCTTGTAAACATAACCTACAAATTTCGTCGTCGAGTCGTGTATTTACTTCATGGCATAAATATAATGTATTTCGGAACCC
The DNA here is from genome assembly GCA_949316455.1 of Acleris holmiana. Lineage (NCBI taxonomy): Eukaryota > Metazoa > Arthropoda > Insecta > Lepidoptera > Tortricidae > Acleris > Acleris holmiana. The sequence goes on along the minus strand of OX438771.1, from coordinate 15,951,834 downwards.
AGTAACAGTATTTTCGTTTTGAAATGTTCTCTTAGTAATTATTTTTAATGAGTATAAAAATGCATCGCCATGCATGCGTATTTTTTTGTTTTTCATTTTGTTGTACTACAAATAATAATTATGTCAAAAATAGTCTTGATAAACGTTGTAAATAATGAAATATATTGGATATTGGTATAAAATAATACTATATTAAAACATGACTTACCTTATGTTTATACATCTTGACACCCAAAATTCAATGCAACTCCATAAAAGTTTAAAGCAAAATAGTGGCTATAACAATATTGAACACAGATAGGCCAGAATAGATCTTCATTTCGAGTTGATGTACTGTATATAATCAAACGCAAACATTTTTCATTATGCTGCATTATGCACAGCTAATGATAATGAAGGGTGTTTTTTTGACCTGGGTTGCCAAATCTTTGATTTGCTGAGGATTTTCCATCAAAATTCTTAGCATTAATCCTTTTTTCAATATGGTAAGATCAACCTTTTTGAATCTAATTTTAACTTTTTAAAGTTGATAGAACAAAGTTTGCAATTACATAGTTATTCTTACTTTGTTTTACTAGTGTTAACTTTATATCTCAATTTACTCTAAACTAAAGTATGCCCTAAGTACAGATCCGCACTGCACGGTTGTACATTGTTTTACAGAAACTCATTTCATAGAATGTATCACCTCGCAGAATTTTAATTTCATAGAAAGCTAATTTCTGCTTTTACCTTCCTGTTTTAACCTAACCTACGTAACTCATGCTTAAGATAATCTGAAAACATTAAGGTTTCAGCAGAAATTAGCTTCCTATGAAATGAATATTCTGGAGCTTACCCATTCTATGAAATGAGTTACTCTAAAACAAGGGAACTCTGCCCTGCACACATATTTAAGACCAGTTTTTTGCTGAAATAGTTATGTTGTTTGACACACACAAACCCCACTTAGGGACTATAGCCCATACTCTCTCATCCTGAGCAGGCTTGTGCTCCACAATGAAATATACAGGCATCAGCCCACATAGTCACCAGTAACATTATATCAACCAATATTGAGCCCAAAAATATGTGACACATCTATATTACTAGAGGCATTATAGGATGTTATTACCAGCATATTGGCATAACAGTAGCAACAGATATTTTTAAGGGCAATGTTGTCTATATTATGTTATATCTTGCTTGTTACTGCAAAAAGAACATGCCTTTGCTGTACCTATTTGTGATACCACTCTATCTCTATTTCTACATAGATTGTAATGAAATGTTTAAAATATCCAGGCACTGCTAGTTAATTTAAACCGTTTTTCAAAATACTGTATTTTTTATTCAAAAAACCTTTTTAAAGTCAAATACATTTATTAAGATTCTTAACTTCTATTTAACACCTATTAACTGTACCTAATTTGTTAGAGCCTTGCATACATATTATAATGAGAAAATATTTGCATTTTTGAATGTTTGTAACAAATGAACTCAAAAAGTAGGTACTGGATCCAATTCAAAAATTCCTTCACCATTATGTTACAGTGCTACATTATCACAGAATAACATAAGGTATGTTTTAATTTCTAAGCATATGGAATTGCTGGCAACAGCTATCTCTTATTAAAGGTATCAAGACAAGTTGGTATCCAAGTTATCTAGGAAACATAGTCATTGAAATTGTCAAACAAACAATTATTTTCCTTCCTGATGCTCACCATACTACAAAGGTGAGATTTTTAAAAGAAGGAATGACATACATTTATTCGAGACAAACATCAACTAATAACAGGTATTATTTTTTTGAGTGGGAATTTGAATCTACTACCAAGGGAATAAAGTTTGGTTACCTTTGCTCTTAAATGCCATTTTCATATTTAACCATGTAAAAATTCACTAATACACTAGTAGGGTCATTCTACTTTTAAGCGCAGGTTGATTTTTTGACAAGTGCTCTTCAAATAATATTTTTATAAAAAATTTAAAAAGCTCGGTTTTGATATTTAATATTGAAATAGTTACACAACTTGGCTTATATTTAAAATTATCACTACACTTAAAAAGTCACTATAATTAACTTTAAAGTAGGTAACATAGTCGTCACGCATGTCCCCGCCATTTGTATGGAAAAAGTGTATTTACCGCTGTGTTACCAACTTTTCCTGATAAAATATCAATAAATTTAAAGTGTTTTGTTTTGAACTATTAAATTTAGTTGTTCCAGTTTCAATATAAGTCAAATTTACGTGAAAAAATGTCTAAAAATGGGTCATTCTCAGTTAAGAGGTAATAGCTTACTGATAACACTTGGCATGACAAAAAAAATTGAAATTTGATTTAATTTTTTTACAGATTTATCAAAACAACTTGTTTTTTAATATGTGCTAGGTGACCAGTCAATTTTTCATTTTTTTATCATTTTACAGAAAGCCAGGGGAGAGACTTTTATGAAAAAAAATCATAAAATATAAATAAATGCATATATTAAATGTTTGTCAGATTTTTATAAATCTATTAGATGATGTATATGCATTTTCTAATGTTTTTTTTTTTTTATTATTCTTTTTTACCTCAGAAAATAGTGTTTGTTGAGCACAGTCTAGTCCCTCCCCTGGCCTTTTGAAAAACAAGAAAAAAATAAAAAATTGACGGATTATTTTGCAGATCTGAATAATGGAAAGTGAAATTAAGTGTAATAGTTAATTTAAATCAATATTTATACGTTTGCTGAACATTTTTGCAAATGTTGTGCCAGGGGAGAGAAAGCCAGGGGAGAGACTTTTCAGTAAGAAAATCGATAATATCTCAAAAGTATTTAATATTAGTTAATAAAATGAAGATTGTCTGTTATCTATAAGTAAATTAAAGTCAATATAAATATATAATTAAGTATTTAGAAAAATTAATCCAGAAATAAAGCTGACCAGGGGAGAGACTATTTCACCAGATACCATCAAAATTGATGAACAAAGGGATCAATACGAGTGACAAAATGTGGAAAAAAGATCATTATTACAACGTTGGCTTATATTTGTGGATCAAATGAATTATGATTAGCATTAATATTACAATAATTAAGATCGCAAATACAATATTTTTTAGATTATAAGAATGCCAGGGGAAGAGACGCAAATTCCGGCGACAAAATGTATCGTGAATATATTCTATTAAAATAAAAAAAAATATTTACTTCGGTTACATCATTACAATCATTTTTTATATTATTTTCTAATACAGACTAACTTAAAATGTTTCCATGGCTTTAAGATCACGTAAACTTACTGATTTACTGTAAATACTAGCTGGGGACAGGCCAGGGGAGAGAAGTTTTGCATGTTTGAGGTGAAATTGTGACAAAACTAAGTTAATTAATTATTTGAAATTGATTGTCCATAAAGTTGAGCACTTATATTAAGAGATTGTGATATAATATTCTTTTAATTTTCAATAGAAGTATGATTATTTATCCGGGACATCGTTTTTACCTCTTAACTGAGAATGACCCAAATGCCTTTAATTTTACCAATGATTATTATGCGCTAAAAAGTAGAATGACCCAGTAAACTTCTTGGGCTGATTGTGCGAAATGTAGTTACAGAATTATAATAATAATAATAATAATAAAAAAGCAAAAAAAAGTAAAAAAGTATATTTAGCATTGTTGGTATTTTTGTAGCTCGGCCTACCCACTCTGGGAATGAAGGTGTGATTTTATGTATGTAAACAAATAAATATGAACTTTATGAACATTAAAATATAGTTTGAACTAAATTGCGTAATGTATCTCCTACAGAACACCGAGTCACACTAGCTAAATATAAACTTCTTTCTTCTATACGGTTCCGAAGCCGTTAAGTACTACAAACATAAAAATCAACAAGTAATAACTAATTTTCTATTTAAAGTCAATTAGTGCCAAAAGATGATTTTAGTAGGTATAAACACTTTAATCGCCTATATCTCCAGAACCAATGATGTCTACTTAGTCATGATAGTTTTCCTTTAAAATTCGTTATATGTCCTTTCATTTAACATTTTTTTCTGATTTTTAGCATTTGTAGTTTCGGCTGTAGGGGGGACGGGGACGGACGAACATTCAAGTCTAACAAAAATTTGCGCTTTAAAGCTTAATATTTTATAAACGGTTTGGTTAATCAAAAAACTGTTTTTACAACCCAGTAATATTTTTGAAAGACCTATCCAACAATACCCCACATAATAAACAAGTAATTACAAATTTTCTATTTAGTCATTTGGTGAAGTCTTAAATGATTTTAGTAGGCATAAACACATGATAGTTTTCCTTTTAAATTTGTTAAATGCGCTTTCATTGAAGATTTTTTTAGATTTTTAGTATTTGTAGTTAGACTAACAAAAATTTGCGCAAAGCTTAATAATTCATAAACAGATCCCTTGATCGAAAAATTGTTATCACAAACCCATAATATTTTTGAAAGACCTATCCAACGACATCCCACACTATGGGGTAGATGAGAGAAAAAAAACATCCCCACGTTTCCATAAAAAAAAATAAAAAAAATATTGTACCATTTTGTAGGAAAAAACAGATGTTTCGAACTTAAGTCAATCATATTATTAGGTTATACCTAGTAGGTATAAAATAGAAAAATCATCGATGAACATTGGGAGGTATAAAATCACAATGACGTTAGGAAACCAGAGTTGGACTCGCGCACGGCAATATTTATTTTATTCTGTTTTTAGTATTTGTTGTTATTGTTTTAGTATATGTTGCGGCAACAGAAATACATCATCTGTGAAAATTTCAACTGTTTAGCTATCATGGTTCATGAGATACAACCTAGTGACAAGACGGACAGAGGAGTCTTAGTAATAGGGTTCCCGTTTTACCTTTTGGGTACAGAACTCGAAAAAGTTAAAATTTGAATATAAAGACAAAGACTATGTATGTATGTACAAAGATATTACAAATATAATAGAATGTGTTTAAAAAACGTTTTATTTGCTTCTAAATCTTTTGCAACAGTAAATCAACATGATTATAAATATACCCGATAGTTGTTTTGGCGAATGGTTTTGAAGAGTCTCGACCAACACCTTAAGAAACTCTCTCTAGATGGCTGGATCAAGGGCCAGATACAGAAAGCAGTACCTACTCGTCGACACGGCACGTATTTGTGAGGAGGTTGCTTTCTCTGCAGCCCTTCCCACCGGTATTTGTTTATTTATATTTATTTAATTATTATTTTTATATGAGTATTGTTATTTTACTTTTATATCTTAATATTTAGTGCAATGAACTTAACTTATCGATTTGAAATAAATATCCTAATATAAATAACTATACATCAAAACCATGTTAAATATAAATTCAATATAAATCATTTTATAACATTTGTACAAAGAACATTTACAACAGATAATAGTTGCAATATGTTAAAAATAATCTAATCCAGAAGCTAAATAACGTAAATTGCTAGTATGATCATATTTTTGCTGCGGTATGTTAGGGATAAATACGTGTGTATTTAGAAAAAAAGTCAAACAAAAAAGTAATTTAAAATAAAATATCTAATTCGCAATTTCAAGGCGTTCCTAGATAATTTAATAATTAGATATCCATTTTATTACAACTAGAACTTTCAGTTAAGTCGGTATTAATTTCGGCCCAGTGTTTGTGTATACATACTCGTATATAGGTACTCTATATTTAAACTAGCTCTAACATTAATTGATATTAAAAACTTATCGCTATTTATGCTGTTTTTTTTGCCTACTCCAATATCTACTTCATTATCTTGTGAGTTCCTCATTTATTAATTATTTTCCTTTCTTTAGTTTTAGGATCAATAAACAGCAACGTAAAAAGTGAACTACATTTTATTCAGACGAAAAGTGGGCACCTCCAATTAATACACGAATCTTACATCTTTGTGACTGACAGTGTGCGCAGTGGTCGGACTTTCTGGAGGTGCATGGAGTACGGCAAGAGGTGTAGAGCCAGGATCACCTCCAAGAACAATGTGCTGAGAGTCACTAACCCTATCCACAACCATATAGAGAATCACTTAGATAAGATTACCCGCAAATATAATCAAGGTGAAGTGGTAACCTGCCCATCAGTTTAGATTTGACATTAGGAAAACTTACGAAGGAAAACTGTTGTATTATGTTTGTTGGATGAGTGTGACCTTTCATTTTATGTTGTCCATGTTGTACAGTCGAGTACTAAGGTATGTGTACTCTTTTGGACCTTATCCTGAGTTGTACCTATAACTAAGGTGAAAAAGTGTATCCATATCTTTGTTCCTGGTTGTATTAGACGAGCCATGAATTCATGTAATTTAATGAATTCCTATATGGTGGAAATCATTGTTAAAAATTGTAAATTAATGTTTCTTCCAGGGCGCATTTTTCGAACTCCTTTCCTTTAAAATATTACAAAGAAAAGTAAAGTGATAATTTTCACAGTTATGTAAATTTATTTGGGAATTGGAAAATGCGGTTATTAAATAAAAAAAATAAAATAGATTTTTGATTTCAAGAAGACTTGATGTTTAAATAGTCAATCCAAAGATTATTTTCAATTTTGGGCTAATAAAAATTTAATTAAAACCATGCCATATTATTTAATTTAAAAATTTGTGATTATTACAAACATAGATTGAGGTTATAGGTATATGATATGATGCATAAGTGCTGAATTAAGAGGATTGTGAAGCAAATAATAATCATACAAAATGCGATAACGTTTTTCTCCCCTTAAACGTTATTCCATTTTTGAATATATTTTAGATAATTATGAAAAACGATGTCTCTACGTTTTCCTTTCTAAGAAAATATTTATTAGAAAGGAAAAAAATAAGCAAAAGCGGAAAACGTACAGACCTCGTTTTTCATAATATCTACAACATATTAAAAAATCGTGGAATTCGGATTAGATTTAGGGGGTGAGAAACGTTATCGCCCGGAGCTAAATGTGTAAGGATTATTTTTGACAGCTACGCGATTTAAGCATCGCTTCACGATCCTCTTAAGTTTGGGAATAAGCATCATGGAGGTCCATTTCAAGCTTTATTCTCAATGAACTGAATGAAAAAATATATGTAAACCTAGTAATTTTAACCAGCATTGTGATCGACTAGGGATAAGATAATTTAGGTTTTAAATAAAGTAATTTAAGAATCGCAGTTTACTTTCCTTTGGGATCAACGACTGGTCTAATTTACGTTGGACTGACTTTAGGTTTTATCACACCAATCGATCGATAAATTCATCGCTGCGAGTCGACGTAAGCGTAGGTTTGTGCAGCACCTTCGTGTACGCACTTAAGACAATGAAGTAGGCAAGAAAATAAATGTCTAAATAATCAATATTAGTGTCACAATTACTAATGGCGGCTGGGTACGCTACGGAGCTGCAGCGTGTGCAGCTTTTTGCAGCACGCGTGGCGTCGACGTGCACGCAAACGTGCGTGGAACCCGGGGGAGGGGTGCTGCACACGTCTAGCGCGTACGTCGACGCGCAGGTGCTGCACACGCAACTGGTGTGGCTCGGCGTTAAAACCACAACGTGTACAGGCACAGTTGTAAATAAATACAAGAGAGCTGCGCTTAATCACGCGCAGCACCGAGCTGTACGATCTTGTCTGGTTCTCCATCTCACAACGAATGCCCATTAGATACGCCATCACTGCACGAATCGAAGCGACGCAGCATGCAGCCGGTTTGTATCAGGAGAGCTGCATTGCGTGCGACACGCATTATGCGCACGTGTACGTCACGCAAGCGGTTTGACATATTGTTTGAGGATTCATTCTATACAACGCGCAGGCATCCGGTGTGGCTCGGCCTTTATATTGCAACTTCGATCGATTGGTGTAATACCTAACCGTAACCAATGTCGTTATAGGCAGTTATAAACAGATTATTGAACCCAAGTGGGTTAACCCGTGGAGCGCCATGGCATATATATGTGTATTACAATATCAACCTTAATTCGAATCACTCTGATTTCCAAATTCAAATATCGTTACGAACACATGGTGTTCATAGGGCGCTCCACGGGTTAAAGATGACCAAGTGTGACACGGAACCGAGTATTAGTTATCCCTTAATAGGGCCCCGTAGAAGTAAAAAATCTAGACCAAAATACAGTGATGGAATCGCAAGTCTCTAAAGAGTAATAATAGATGATGTTATATTTGAGTAAAGTACAATTGAAATTGCATCATAAAACGTAGGTAGTAAAGTTTAATTTCAGCTTATTGTAATGTGGTAAATATATGCCCACTGCCCTATTAAGGGTTAAGTCAGCAGAAACTATTATCGTAGTGTAGGTACAATGTGGGCATACGCGTACATTAGGTTCGTGTTTCAGATTGTGGTCTAACATAACGTTACGGTTATCGTTCGCCCAACCTCAGCCATTTTTGTAGCCTTTTTTTTTAAATTGATCAGCTTCGAGATTTTTCGCGTTGGCTTTACTAGAGCCGTAAAATTTCCTCTACCTTCGGCGGTCTATTGCTTAGTTTGTGTTGCGCAGTGTCGGAGGTGCGTTACACGGTGACGCGGCGCGGCGCACCGTCGCTTCTGCTGGAGGGGTTCGGGTTCGTAGCTCGAAAGCGCCGTGGCGCGCGAGTGTACTGGTCGTGCCGAGGACGCGCGCGCGGCTGCCCGGCGCGCGCTCTCACGGCCGACGGCCGCCTGCTGGCCGCCCTGCGCCGTCACAACCACCCGCCGCACGCTCCTGCCCTCGACCAACACGCTACCGTCGAAAGCCTCATTGAGGTCGTTTCTAGTCAATAAATACTCTCCAAGACTCTTTACATAGAATTATATTATTTTTTGCGACACATTTTTATGGACATAATATAGGTACAAAAAGCCCGTCACCGTGACAATCGCACTCCGGTCCTCGACCAGCTCTAGCTATACGAATTTAAAATAATACTGGTCAATTACTACGATTGCGCAATAATGCTAACACTGCAAACACTCATTGACCTAAAGTTAGCATCGGTATTCTGTTGGTTCATTAAGTTTCCAGGTGTCAAACATTATTTCTAAATTGCACTCGGTAGCATGCTTTTGCAACTCTGGTACCAGTTGGGTGACTGATGGTGGTGGTGTTTTGCAGTTGAGTTCGTGATATCGAATCGAGGGCGAAGGCACATGAAGCTCGGGGGGTTCTCGTTTTACGCGGAGAAGGTGTTTCCTGAGAAGAACAAGGTGCGGTGGCGGTGCACGCGGCGCACGTGCCGCGCATACGCGCACACACTGCACGACCGCATCTTCGCGCTGAGCAACGTGCACTCGCACGACCCGCCGCAGCCTTCGGGCTCCGCGGCGCAGCGCCCTGCCGCACTCGTTGCTCAGGCGAAGGCTCTCCATGACGAATAATCACCTTATTTCGCTAATAACACTGGGTCATTGCAGTGGCGTAGTCGTTAACGTCATATATTATATTAAACTACGAGATACTGTCGAAAGTTATTACATTAATTAATTAGTTTATAACGTTGTTTCCCCCGCCTACGCCACTGGATTTGGCTTAATCTGAGTTTATTCCTAGCTAATTAAACGTATCTAACAGAAACATTCCATTAACATGGTGCATGTGGTGCTGGAAATCTGGAATACTGTAATTATTTCTAGGTGCTCTTGTCGCGTAGTAAAATTCTTATTCGCGATGGGAATCATATGATTTTTAGTACATTTTAAATTAGACCTTTACTTCGTACTATTTTTTCCTACGTAATAATTATTAATCGTTAGTTGAATCTCGTTGGGTAAAGTTGATATTTTCTGATTAGAATAGGCTTGCGTCCGATCTCACCTGTTAGTTAGTGACATAACGGCAGAAGCAGTGAATTGTAAGAAAGTTTAAAGTTAATAGTTAGCTAGCAATATCTTAGTATTAGGTAAAAATCTCTTTGGTTGTGCTTGCGATGCTGTAGTCTGGAGTGGAGTGAAGTACTTAAACTAGTGTTTTTGATTTGATCAGCACAAATTTCACAAAATTAAATTTAAGGAGAATCATTCCTTCAAGTAATTCCGAAATCAATAATTTACATTCAATAATGCTACTGACTTTGCTCGGCGGCGGGCAATTGCGGTGGCGTTGAGCGGTGCGCAACAAATAAATGCATAGAAGTCGCCTCATCGCGGCCCCCTGTGACATGCACCTCTATGTATTCGTTTGTTGCCGGTCGTAGCTCGTCGCCGCCTCGCAAGGTCGTGGTCAAGCGCTTCAGTAAAATCTTAATTGTGATCCGTGTCGAAAAAAACTTTGGAAAACAATCTAACAAAATGCGGTATATTTTGTTGTTGTAGCATTCTTCATTGTCAACAATTTTTTTTTTCTATTAAGTACATTGGAAGCGTTTTATTGACGATAGGTAGGTATAATTCAAATCAGTAGTCAGTGTAGTATTGCAATAGTAGTTATACAGTTTTATGAATGTTTAGAAGTTTAATTTTATTGAAAGTAAAGAAATCCTGCCAAACTAAAGCAGAAGTATTTGATATGGGATCCATACAGTTTCTTATTTTGTAGTCGTTTTTAAAACAATTATTAGGTACACAGTTAAGTTCACCGCCTGTTAATCGAATTAAACTATTAGTGAGCAAAACAAAGAATCACGTAATATTGTATTATAACAAACTAAATTTCAAGATTGAACAAATTAGTATTGTAATTTATTGAAAACACTGCTGGTAATTATGATTTAAGGTGAATTAAATTTAAAGAGCTTATTCGATCAGCAATACTAATGTTTAAAATAAGTGAAAATCTAGTCACATTTTACACCTAGAGTTAATTTTATATACTTCATTAAATTAATATTATATTTTATAAAAGTAATTTTAATTAGGCAGAACTAAAAGCACAAGAATGTAAGCGCCGAATTTCAGAGCTTTTAATATCGTCCGAAAAGTCATTAGTAAAGAAGGAAGTTCTTGGAGGGCTAGCACTACTTGTTCGGCTGTTTGTTGCTTCCTCCTTTACTAAAGTATTCCGGAAGACATACTGAGCAACAAACGAGAAAAATAAATTCTATAAGTGCAGGGTAGCTAGGCCAGGCAAGTATGAAACGGTGACCAATGAAATTTCGGATGAACGCCCAAGACGCTCTGAAATTCACGCCTTCAGGATTTGCAGTAAGAGTTTGGGCTTCACTTAAATCAATAGTTTAGGATAAAATATTATGTATCACAATGCAATGACAGTAGGTAAATGACGAATCCAGAAATACATTGTAGGGCATCAATCAACATCTCTTTGTGTGACCACGAATTCATGAGATTTTCATCTAACAATATTTTGTGTGAAGTGTTACAAAACTGGTTAACATCATCTCGGTGCTTTTATTTGTCTAACCCTTCCTCTAACAGGTTGCATGTTGTAGCTTTGGTATGAGTATCGGGGTTGCACGGGGCATGCACATATGCACATAAGTGGGGTGGTCTATGAGTGTACGGTGTTTGTTTGTTTTGTAGATAAGTATGTGCGGCTGTGCGTGGGGCCGGGCGGGCGCCCGCGGCTGTGGGTGCGCGGACGTAGCTTCTACGCGGCACACACTATGCGGTCGGGCGTGGTGCGCTGGCGCTGCACCATGGGCGGCTGCGGCTGCAAAGCCTACACGCAGAAGGGCACTTTGCACAAGCTGGTGGGCGAGCACAACCACGCGTCGCGCGCCGGCCGCCGCCCTGCGCGCCCGCAGGGTTCCCCGCCCGTGCCGCTGCGCCTGCCGCGCCCGCCGCGCCTCGACTTCGACAACTTCGACCCCAACGCCTGGGTTGTGCGATACTAATAATAACAACCTAATAAAGAGATCATAGGGCGCCATATCCAGTGCCCTCTTCAAACATTCGCCAAATTAAACATCAAGATTGCTGGTCATTTATTTCGTAAATGACTCCTAAAATAAATGTATGTCTTATAGATTATTTTTGTAGATATTGTTGTATTTTCTACGCGAATGAAAATTTTCCTTGTATACTGCAAGACTAACAAACAGGAGAAATTTACAATATACTGTCCTAATTTAGTGCCAAATAGGTAAGTGAGGTAATTTTTTACATCACATTTTATTTGTTACTTCTGTTATTCGATATATTTGTTTTTATTGGGTCAATGATAATGAATTGATATGTAGTTAGTGTCTAATTAGGTTAGTTAAGGTCATAGCGAATAAAAAGATCTCAATTTACTGGTATATATTATAATAGGTGCCAAATAGATACTATTATTTTTTTGCGTAAGGTGTTAGTCGTTTATGTATATAAGTACCAATCTTATTCTCTTTAATTCAATTGGTAAAAAGGTATTTTCTAAAGTCTATAGAATAATAAAATAGGTGTTTTCAAAAGGATGGTGTGAAACCATCGAAGCTTTGGGTCTTTGGTTGCTATTACATCCCGTACGTAGTTATTTTTTTTGCATTTATTCAGTAACAGTAGTTGTCTCTATAAGCGATCAGTGTTACTTTTGTTTTGTAATTTATATGACTTACTGTTTTAATTGTTTTAATTTGATCCTGTACTTTTGATAACGTAGTCTTCCTTTTCCGAATGTTTAAATTTATTATTTGTATTGATCTAATTGGTTTAAGTATGTGCCAAATATTTATTGCTCATTTAGCGGTATTATCTCATAGAGAGCATCGTTTTCTACTCCTTTTCAGTAGTGAAACTATTTAATGTTGAGAACGAGTGTGCGTGTTATTTGTGCAATATGTGCAATTGTGTGAAATAAATAGGCCAAATCTCAACTCGTTTTATTTAATCGAATTGAATAATTAAATTATACCTGTATATCATGTAGTTTTATTACTAACCGTATCTTCACCTGATATCATTTAGTGGCAACAGGTTTATACAAAAGAGTCAAACGAGGGTATCTCATTTTGATTTTTTCGCATGCGACTAATAGTTAAGTGATTTAGTTTCTGAATGCAATGCTAACGTGTATGTCGTTGTGCAGCGCGCTTCATCCGCGCGGGCAAGGGCCGCCTGCTGCTCAACCGCGGCTACACGTTCCGGCTGAAGAACAACCTGGCGCACGGGCGCAAGCAGTGGTACTGCTCGTCGCGGCTCACGTCGCGCTGCCTGGCCGACGTGAACACCGAGGGGCCCGAGGGCCACGAGCGCATCGTGCGCTCGCGCTACTCTCACAACCATGCGCCGCCCAACGTGCGACGCTTCGCCGACGGGCGCTACGTGGTGCGCACGCCGCACCAGAGCGGCCACCGCGCGCCCGCGCCCCTCGACCCGCACCACCAGCTGCTGCAGCTGCAGCACGCGCTCGCGCTGTACGCCGCGCACGCCAGCGCCACCGCCACCGCCTCTGCCACCGCTAACGCTTCCGCCGCTGCCAACGCTATCACCAGCGCCCCCTCGCAGGCCTCGCCCAACGCGCTGACGATCACGGCTGCGCCCCAGCACAACTCGGCCGCCAAGCCGCTGCTGGTCGATACGCCCTGCAATGAGGAAGACTAGGCGATAACCCACTTACCTCAAAAAATAAACACGTCCGTCTCGCTTAGTATGCTGACTAAACTTTACTGAACCTTACGAATTTGAGTCTTGCGGACGATGTTCGCAGTATGATTGATATACACGGACGTGTGTATTTTTTAATTGAAAGGGGTTTTTTTTCTTGCGGCAACCCTAAACGTTATTACATTGATTCACGTTTTGAGACGCTGTTCACGAAGAAAAATATCGACAATTCGAAAATAATTCTGAATGCCTTTTGGCACAACAAGAAATGTAGCATAATTTATATTTAGAATAATTGTTAATGTTTAAGGGGATATGGTGTCGTTTGCTTAGATTGGATCGGTGGCTACTGACGAGTTACTTAATATCGGTAATATGGGTGTAAGGCGTCGTTTTAGATCATGCATGGTATATGGTAAGCTATATGGTAATGGTGTATTGAATGTTACGACCAGTGCAAGGATCGTACCTGACGAAACCAGTGGTTTTTATGTCGTGACGTGGTAGGTTAAGCGGTCTCTCCGGGACCTTTAGGATAAGTGTGGGCTATTTATCGAATCGTTTAGGAAGGCTAAGGATGTTAAATGTGTAAGAACTCTGAATGTAAAGCGTCAGCTCGTATGGATGTGAAGGAAAATCTCGTAGATGGTTATTATCCAGAGTAGGGCCGTTTTTAGCGTTTCGTTTAATGTTGACTCAATCGATCCGAGCATCATCGAGAAAGCGGAAACTTAGTGTAGCGCTAGGCGGGAAGAGACGTGTCAGGATAGCAAGCTGATTAGCAAGTCATGCAGGATAACGGTAGAATCAGGATCAGATTCAGGATCGGGGAGGGACATCGGTAGTGCGGCTCGGAAGGGCGCAGGACAGGCCGCGCGGCAAACGCCGCCGGCAACGCGTCGGCGACTGATATGACATAAACGCATTTCGGATGTAGCAATATGGTGCCCCTGACTGAATGTACTTAAGGAAACTATTTATTTTGAGATTTAGATCTTTACAATTTCGTACTTTTATAAGAATAAAAGCTATTGCTACGTAGACAATTAGACGTCCGCCTCAATGGAATATCGTCCGGGGCCTCGGCCCGGCGGGACGGTGTTCGCCACGGTAGTGCGCTCGGCGCTCGCTCTCACGAGCTGAGTCGATGCAGTTGTGCTCTTAATGGATCGATTATAACTACTGAAGCTCAATCAAATACCTCTTCACTTTTATATACGGGTCATACAGTATATTAGTTTAAATTATACAATTTTATATACATGATGGAATACTCAGAAGCTTTACTCGAGTAAGGTGTGCTAGGTTAGGCTAGACGTAAGCTAGATTACGGCGCGCCGGGGCGGCCCCGCCGCGCAGGGTCCGGCGCGCCTCATTACCTACTATTGAAACTCAACTACCTCTTTGCTTAGTTTTAACTTGTACCTACTCGATCGTTCGCTGTTAACGACTTTTTAATATAATTGGTGACTGTTGTATGAATATATTATATACATTGTTTTCGAATTAATTATTCAAAAGGGTTATCGCCGCTTTTATGTCTACGACACCGATTCAAGTACAAATTTTTACTATTTTCTATTGTTACTTAGATGACTTAGTTGCTATAGGGTCTAAACTTGTGAATAAAAGTAATAAATTATGTAGAAAGTAACGGATTAGGTATAAGATGACTTCGCAGACGAGCAGGTTCGTGATGGTCTATGTGCCCCTAGGTTCAGTGGGTTCGGATCGCGGCTGGTGTCAGACATGATCTTTGCCCCCTGTGCACTCGGGGTTGCACTTCGCGCTTTATGTACACAACGTTACATATTGAATTTAGAAATGATTTCTCTGACATCATGAAATCACTATAGGTGAAAAATTTTAATTGAATGACATGTTGTGTGTAGTTGTAACACATCTGTATCGACCGTTCGACATGCTATATTGGAAATCTGACGTAAGCTCCATATTAATTTGTACACAACTACATACAACAGGCCCTTTACCTATTTAAGTTTTTCGCCTATAACCATGGCTGAGACAATGTTTATGTCTACCGATTGGCACACCTATCGGACATTTCTCAGATTTTGCTTATTGAAATATATTCTCTTAGCGAGACATACTCACCGTCATTTAAGTTTTGGAGAAACATTTAGACAATCATGGCCGTAGTCTTATGTCCTACTACATAACGTCTGTGTTATTTGGAACTGTTTTGTCCTATGAAATCAGATCGTCCACTCTAGTGTACCTGCATTTAGGCAAGTGCAGGCCACTCTTTTTATTATTCTGTATCACCATCTAAGTGTTTAACTTATTATTTAAAATAATTAAAATTATACATGTTTAATTACCAGATTCAACATAAGTTTTGATAAGTTTTTACAGAATAACTAGATTATTAGATATGATTGAAAATAATGTTTAACAGCTTTAGAAATCTGAAACTTATAAAAACTGAAATTGAAGTCTTTGGATCATTTGAATGCATTTATTGGTGCATGTATTTTAATCGTTTTTATCAATGATTGCAATGCTCTACTACAGCGCTACTTGCGTGTAGCAGCATGTTCTTGGATATTTGAGAGTGGCCTCACGAGACCATTGGTAAACGTAATACTAAACTAGACCAAATACTTAAGGTGACTTGTTTGTAATGAAGCCGTGGTGACACTTTGATATACATAGGTTTAAATCTAGATGCTAATTAGGATTAATTAAAGTTTTAACATTAGGAATACGTCGCTGCTCTTTTTGGTCATTACCTACCTATTTATTCGTCAATTATTTAAATAATATGACCTTTAGTTGGCACCTTCACTAATCTACGTGTGTGTACTACTAATTCGAATCAGATCAAATTGTGTAATCGAAGTATCTTCAAAGCATTGAGACGAATTTACCTCGTAATTGCCCGCGAAGCGTGTTCGTGTGGTTAAGCTTGGCATGGCGCAGTTTGTGTTAAGTAGCTAGGTGTTCTTCGATAATATGTATCAAATTACTAACATTCACCTTTTCCAGTTTTTTAAATCTTGTGTAAGACTTGTGAATCGATGTAGGTGATGTATTTTTTCTATAAAATTTTGGTCTGATTGAAGATTCTGTAAGTGTGTTGAATTGCTCATGTTGTTAAATAATTAATGAATCTCGTACGTGTATGGTTCGTGTTTGTTGTTGCACGCACCACGGCTTCCGCAGACTGCTGTCTGTACACAATCCTCACTTTTATCTACCTCATTGTAACTTTTAACTACAAATTAATCTAAATTTACTATAAATAGCGTAATTTCATACCATTATATAATAAGATTTTTGTTCGTGTCCGGAGTATTTTATGGAATCATATTAAAATGTACTTATCAATAACCGCTAGTTTTATTTCATATCTCCGATAGGAACCCCTTTTCTGTATTAAACTACCATACTGACTGTTGTTTTATTCTTAACCTGTTTATTAAATCGGTTGTGGGTTCCGAGTACCTTCGTTTATATTTTGGTAATATTATAATAACCTAGTTATGCTTTTTACAGGCATCAAGTTTTTAAAGTCGCGTCGAGGGAAGATAATTATGATGGTGAACACTTTTCCGTTTTGCGAGGAGTCGAAGTTGCGAGACAAGGTGATCTGGCGCTGCACGTCGAAGAAAACTAATTGCAAGGCGCGGATTCACATGCTGGGGTCGAGCGTGGTGGCAGTGAAGGGCATGCACAACCACCCGCCGCGTGCCTCGGGCCT